>OY804262.1:10802976-11402976 GCA_963680825.1 Meiosimyza decipiens | reverse complement strand
AACTCAGCGAACATAAAAAATTCAGCTCGAATTTCAATTTATTTTTACAGTTTGAGTATTCTTAGAGGACAATATGTTAGCTAAAATTAATTTTTAGTGGCATTCATACCATTGGCGATGACTGCACGATGTCTGAAGGGCATAGGATCCACTCAGGACAGGACTCAGTCTCCATGACTTTTTAGCCTTTCTCAACTGTTTCAACATTCTTTTCAAATTCTTTTAATATTTTTCATTCATTTTATTCTCATTCAAGTTTTTTCAATATTTTCCATATTTTTTCGACTTTCAAACGGTGGTCTTCGTAAAAATTCTATTTTAAAAATTTTTTTGTATGAGACCCTAATGCACCCTAAGCAAAAGTGTTATAGTCTATGTCGTATTCGGGGTGGAGAAAAAGCCAACATATATAAAGGCCACTCTAAATATGCACCCTAAGTAAAAGTTTTACAGCCTAAGCTATGCCTCTTAGTATAAAAGACATGTGATGTAAATTTCATGTGAATCGATTAAGTTATCTTTGTGAAAATACTAGCTTAATAATATTTTTGTATGAGGGCCATCCATAATATGCGTCCTTCGTAAAAGTTTTATATTCCAAGCTAAGCTTCTTAACATAAAAGACAAGAGGTGAAAATAATAGGTATTTGTATGGTATTTGAGACCAAGTTCAACAAATCCGTATTGTAAAGATTTATTAAAAATTATTTGAAATGGTTTCAGTAAAGATGAATTACATTTCGTAATAAGATAAGCAGACAAGCCATCAATAACACTTTGTTTAGAGTCATCTAAGGCAAGAATATCATTCCTTACTTCATCTTCAGAAAGATATAACTTTCCAAAATCAATCATATAAGTGTTATTAAGATCAACATGACTATATGAACCGTTGTGATTCAAAATTCGAAGAAAAATACCTTGCAAAAAGATCTACCGTGTCTTGAGGTGATTTAGACACTTCATTACTTAAAAACAACTGGGTCGGGTAAGTTCGATGAAGTTTTTTTAAATTTATAAATCTTCAAAAAAATTTTGGGTTCGATTTGATGTTACCCCGCACCTACTAATGTAGTTTTTATAAAGAAATTTATCTAAGAATTCCTTAACATAATGTTTGCTCTTTATATGCGACTCAATATTGCCACTATAAGTTGGGAACTCCTGAACGGATATCAAATATATGGGTGTCATAAAAATTATAACTTAACGGCTTACAGTAATGGTTAGCAAATCTTTGAAATTGCACAAATGACTTTGAAGATATGATTTTTCAAATCAAAATCAAATTTTTAATTATCAATATTTTGAAAACCAAACGAGATATCGATTCTTTTTTTAACATATTCGATTTATTTTGAGCTGTGCTTCTGAAAACCATCCTTAAATTTCGGCGCCATTGAAATCTTAATTCTAATACTATTTGTCAAAATCAGATTTTTAAGTATCGATAACACGAAAACTAAGCGAGATATAGATTTTTTTCCTTAAACATTTTCGATATATTTTGAAGTGTTTTATCGAAAAACATCGTCAAAACGTAGCGTCACACATATAGTAATCGTGTCGGGGTTCCAAACGGGGTTTTTACAAAAGCTATAACCGAAATTTCTGAAGGCCATATATTGGAAACTAGATCGGAGCGAATCTTTTTATTTTCATGTTTATTCTGACCCTCTTTTACCCCTAAAAAAATAAAATTGGAGAATGTTAGCTAAACTTAAGCCTAGCAGAAAGTGGTGGTGTAAATATGTATATGTATATAAATGGTCACTATGTTTATTCTTGGAATTGAAAACCAAATAAAAACAAGCTTGGTTTAATAAAAATTGGTGAATGGAAGCTTAAGCAAGGTTTTAATCAAAAATATAATGGAAGCATAAGTAAATCAGTTCCAAAAAAACTTCCAAGTTTTTGTCAACCGGCGTATCTCCCACTGAAATAACAAAAAAAATAATGGCAGCTAGCCTCATCGATAGTGCTTAGATTACTTCGTTATATGTAAAATCTACTGACAGTTAAACAGAGTGAAATTGAAATCAATGACAATGAATATTTATCGAATGCGTGTGAGAAATTGCACAATTTTGTTTTTCTCATAATTATGTATGGAATATTTTTTATTGGTTACCTTTTGTTGTATGGTTTATCCGTACGAGAAAATTGTATATTTGGTCACGTGTGCTGCCAAATTGGTTGTACAATAGCAACGTTCTGTCTTCGTTGCTTTTTTATTGTGTTTGGAATTTTATAACTTTAATTTGCGTTTCTTAAATAGGCAGTACAGTAGTTATTGGAACTATTGATTTATTTCTACTTATAAACCGCACAATACGAAACACTAATTAGTCTATGACACACGCACCTAATGAATCAGTGCAGAAATTCGAGTCCTTGCGGAAAAAACCAATGAAAAGTTTGTTGAAATAATATAGGAAGCATATACCGCACTTAGAACAGAATTCACTAAAAAAAAAACAAACCAAATCGAATGGAACAATATTTTTTTTAGCATGCAACACTCAGGAAAGACCAGACTTGGCGACACAAACACGAATACATCCAATATCAAATTGATTAATTGGCACTGGTACAATTGAACTCAATTCCCACCCTCCACCCTTCCTCGTTCAGAATTTCAAATTTTTACGAAACAGTTTGTCAAACAATGGATCAGCGTACACATGTTAAAATTTTTGGTTTTGTTCCGACCACCAAAGAGCAAACATCGCGATATATGACAAGGTATTTACTTCGTGAATAATGGCACAACTAAATCATGAATAACTTGACTGATGTCAGCTTATTCAACTGCTTGAATACACGCAAATTCTATATTAAGACAATAGCGTGATTAACAAAAAGTTTCATCCCTGAAGTTTCAAAGTACGGTTTGTGTGCATTCGCACAATTGGCTAAGCTTACATCAGTCAAGAAATGCATGGTTTAGTTGTGGCTTAAGTTTTCCGTCATCAGTCGCGGTATTTCCGTCGACCGCTGTAGTTATGTTATATTTCAGACTCAATACACAATAGAGTTTTTACAACGCGCGTTAGCTAACGTTATGCTGAAATGAACGTTAGCTAACGTGCGTTGATAAAACGCTCTTGTGAACTTAGCTTGAAGCAGTCATATGTGTTGTAATGTTAACAGCGGCCAACCACTGGCAAATTTCCGTGATACGTTCTCACATCATAAGACACATTTAAATAGGATATTGCGTAAAACAGAATACGAATGGGTGTCGAGAAATCGTCAACGTGAACCCGCTGTCAAAATTATAACCATCTTGATCGTATGAAATGGAACAGTATTGCGGCGTACGACTGGCAACTTGCCGACGGGTACCCGTTGATTTAGATTTGTTTCTATTTTCATCGTTGGCGTACGATGGTCAGTGTTGCATTTAAAATTACGGGGCGTTCAAATGGTGCGTAACGCAATTTTTGAAGGTTTTTGACCCCCCTCCAACCCATGTAACGCACCGCAACGTTTTTCTGTACCCTCCCCCCTAGACGTTACGCAACACCCAAGTGGCCATATTTTCCTAAAACTCGAACTTCCCTCCCGTCACCTCTAACGCATCGTAATATTTTACAAGACCTCTCTCCCTCAAATTGCGCTACGTGAACGGGTCAGACGCTAAGACCCACGCGAACGATGACACACGAAAATACGTCTGTGCTCATTACCGGACAAAACGAAAGACCTTGCTAAAAGTATATTACATGAAATATCAAGTGGCAACAATAGAAATCAAAAACTCAAAATTTCAAATTTTTCTGTCAAAAAGAAATTTTGACAGAAAAATATTGTAGTTTTAGTTTCCATTATATTAATTATAAGAGTGGCTCAGTTGGTTAAGATGTGCGCATCTAAGAATATTGGCATAACGCAGGAGGCTTAGGTTTGAGTCTGATTGGAGACAAATAAAAATTTATTGTATTTTTTTTTCAATTTCAGCTCGATGTGCTTCTACTCAACATCTAAGGAAGCGTATTTAATATGCTTCCAAAGATATGCTTCTACTAAGCATTCAAGGAAGTGCATTTCATGTGCTTCCAAAGATGTGCATCCCCGCAATGACATCGTGTGTTAAAAAAGCTAAGCTCTGAGCATGGAAGCAGCTTCTGCTACCCTTGAGGCACATCCGAAGCGCTGTGAACACGCTTCCGTTTCCCGTTGGGTAAGTAATTCGCTTTTTTTCCTCGCTATGGGAAGGCTTTGGTAGTTAACCAGTGCATTGCTTGAAAAAAATTAAAAAATTGGAAATCTATTGGTACGTTTTATCCCTTAAAATTTGTTTCTGATTGGTGTGCATTTAAAGTTTTTACAAGCATTTATGTGAAGTATGTGCTCTCAATAGCGAGTTTTTTTTTGAAATTTTGGTATTTATATGCAATATTGGGGCCAACCGAAAAAACCATTATGATACCGGTATTAGGATTCTAAGAAAAATTTTACTATAGAAAATGTTATCGCTATTCATTGTGGTGAAAGTTTTTGTAAATTTTAAAGTAGTGCTATTGAACATTCCGCATGGGCATGGGCCACCCGTTTTATACGCCCATGCTCACCCATTTCAAATTAATCTACAACGCGAAATTCAAAACAAATGGGTGAGGGTAAGAGTTGTACAAGATAGGCTCCAAAATAAGTCAGTGTCAACATTGCACTCCATTAAAAATTCAATTCCAGCATTGTCGGATCTGCTTATAATTTAGATGAGATCCACAGATGATGAGATCTACATTAAATAGCGGCGCCACCTACCAACTCGTTTGTTTTATCATTTCTTAATATTTTACTAATCGGAAGATGAAAATGGCTGTCACTAACTCCACTATCAAACTCTGTTTCGGAAATGCATATAATATCTACAGGTGAGTTTTTCAAATATGTACTTGATATAAGGACTGTCCCAGAAAAAACTTACGTTTTGCTTTTTAGCTATAAAAAAATACCAAGTAATTTTTTTGGTCTTTTTTCGTTTTTTATCAATATTGGCTAGTGTTCTTAACAAGTAACAATTTTTTTTTATAAAAATTTCTTACTTTTTTCGTAAGGCCCTTCATTAAATTTTGTCCAGTAGTTTCATCGACAGAATGGTACGATTTTTTCCACTTAAGTCTGAAGTCTTGTGAATTTTTGCAGTCTTACCACTCCCTCGAAAATCTTATTTCATTAGAGCCCAATATCTTTCAATTGGGCGGAGCTCTGGGCAGTTCGGCGGATTAGCTATTTTTGGTACGAAATTGATCTTTTTACTTAAATACCATTCCATCGTAGCTTCAGAGTAATGAGAGGTTGCTATATCTGGCCAGAACATCACGGTACCCTTGTGTACGAATAAATGGTAGAAGACGTTTTTCGAGGCACTCGTCTATATAAACTTTGGAATTGATTGTGCCTTGCGTAACAAAAAATCTGCTTGTGAGGCCACAGGTGCATATGGAGTACGAAACCGTGTTTTGCTCCGGAAATTTCGAAATTTTTTTTTCTTTAAATATATTAGACACATGCCCCTTTTTTGGTAATGCATAATATTCGTGCCCAGGCAACTGCTTAAAATCTGCCTTGACGTAAGTTTCGTCGTCCATAACACAGCAATCAAATTTAGTCAGGTAACTTTCATACAATTTTCGGGCTCGCGTCTGAGCCATCAACTGCTTTTCATCAGAACGGTCTGGTACTTTTTGAAATCTGTATGTCTTTAGCTTATTTTCTCTTTTATCTTTTGCACAGTAGATTTTGATGTATCTGCCCTAGCCGCCATATCTCGCACTGAGGTGTTGGGATTCTGCTTAAAAGGCCCTTCACCTTCGCCGCTAACTTTAGGTTAAAAAATTCTGGTTTTCTGCCTGAACCTTTTTCGTGAAACTGGTAGACTCTTCTTATAATTAGAAATAACCCTAGGGACAGTTTTTTCTGATGCACTGACTATTTTTGCTATAGCTGAATATTTTAATACTGGATTTTACAGGTATGTGGACAAAATCAGTTCGCGGACTTTCTGTTGCTTGCTAGACATCTTTGTCGTTAGACAAAACGTAAGTTTATTCTGGGACAGTCCTTGGTTAATTTTGTCTGTATTCAATCTTCTCACATTAAAGTGTACTATACTTTGGGAACAATGCTGCTTGCATAGTACATCAATTAAAATTTTTTGGTTCTATGCAAACCCATTACTACCATTATAATTCATGACCATAAACAACGCAAGCAACAACTATCAGCATTCTCATTGTAAGAGCAACTAAAACAGAAGATAATGTAAGATTAGAATAAAATATCCACACATCGTTACAAATGTCAATACACCAACTAAAAGGAAATAGCTGAGCTTAGTTATAAAAACCATTTAAATCGCCCACACAGGATATAGGAACCGCACTGGCGGACTTCCGACAGCTCACGAAGCGTGAAAACGCTAAACAGCTCATTAAATTTTTTAAGTTTTATTGCTTCTTGTAAAAGTTTACTATTTTCGGAAGCTAAGCTTTCGTGTATGAAAATGGCGACTGAGATAGAGTCAGCTAGTGTTAAGGTTACAGCCTTTTTTCTCTTCGCCTATAGTTCCCAAAGGTACCAAGGAACCGATTTATGTCAAACGAACTTAGTCGATTAGCACTAGATTTGGTACGGAAAATGTCACGAACTTGTGGCGCACAGTGGGGTATTTGATGCCAAAACATAAAAAATTTTAAAATTAATGTAATTGAATATTCCTTAATGGAATTTCTTCTTTTTAATACTCATAAAATGCAGAAATTACGGCACCGCACAGTGGAATTTTGTGGCCGTAGGTAGGAAGAAAATAAAAGTACTAGGGAAACACTTAGGGCATGAAAAAAAATATAAAAAAAAATTTAAATTTGTATTGAGTTTAGTAACACAGTGGGCTCAAATTAAAACTGTGTACATCAAAAATGTTCTATGAAACTTTCTATAAGAGCAATTGCTAGCTAGAACGCTCTAGTTAACATGTTTGAAACAAAATGCAATAAAATAGCATATTGGTAGAAAAAACATTGTTTCCATTTTATAAAAATCAAATAATATTTTTTTATCGCCTTTAAAAAGTGGGAAATTTGCAAACTTTGACACAAAAAAAAACTATATATCTCGGGACTTCGGAAATTTTTTTATATATAATGTGAGAAAGTATGGTTATGGAAGTTGCTTGAATTTGGAAAGAAGTTCCCTTTAGTAGAGGGGAACAGGTAAGGACAATTTTTTCTTTTGATCCACCTTGGGCTAAGAGATATACGTTACATTGCTTTTCAAAAACAGATAAGCTTTTGCAACTGTTTTTCTCCAATTACTTGTAAACTATGAAAGGTATCGCAAAATTTGTAACATTTTAGAAATCAACATTGCCAAATCTATGGAAATTTATACCTATTGTGAAATAAAGTCTCAACCACATCACACCTTTCTATGGGAGGTAGGCGAAAAAGAAAATTGAAAGAGGTTGAAAAAGTCGAAAAAAGTATAGAAAATGTTGTAAAAAGTTGATAGAGCTTAAAAAATATGCAAAATATTGGAGAACTTGAAATATGTATTATGAAAAAGTCGAAAAAAAATTGAAAGAATAAAGAATAGGTTTTATGCAGGTGTTGAAGATCCGTAGTTTTGTCCTGCGCGATAGTACATTTGAGTGCCAAATGTTGTTGAGCTTGTAGAAAGCCGTGCGCACTTTGCATATTCGCGCTGCCACGTCAGCATCTGTTCCCCCATCCCATGTTATGATGCTACCAAGATAGCAAAACTTCGTCAAGGGCATCGTCGATGTTGACTGTAAGCGGTTCCCTTTATATATTCATACATACAATTTTAGCTCGTTTAATAAAAGTAGATAAATTTCGGTCCTTTATTTGTACATTAAATATTTATTATAATATAAAAAATAATAAATGACTTTAATTTAGTCTTATGCGTTTTCTTAAAGTATTTAAAATAATAAAACACAGTTTTAGTAGTAGCAGTTTTATTTCAAAACTCAGGTACAGCACATAACGTCGTCGTCATTTTCATATTTTCAAGAAAAACCTAACGACCTAATCGATTTTGCCATCGCCAAGGGTATACGCAGAGATTTAATTTCTGTCAGTACATGCTCCGATTTATCATCTGATCATTGCTCTGTTGTCATCCAAATATATGAAAAACCCAAGCATAGAGAGGCACGACATACCCTGACAACTCCTAAAACAAACTGGATTAATTGCAAAAAACACATAAGCACACATAGCCACACAAATTATACAATAGCATGTAAAGAGCATGTTGATTGGGGTTATGAGCTCCATTGTAACCGCAGCAGCAAAAAACTCTACTCCTAAAAATTCATTTAGTTGGAGAAAATATAGATTTTTAACTAATGGTGAAATAGAAAAATTAGTTTCGGATAAGAGAAGGCTTGGACGGGAATGACAGAGATATGGCTTCCAAGCAACGAAAATAAATCTTAAGGAAGCCGAAAAGAAGATAAGAGCTGCCCCTTCTAGTGAACAAAATAATAAATATTACAGTTTTATTCAAAACCTTTCTCCAAACAAATCTAATAAATTGTCCATTTGAAATTCTATGTTAGTTGCGTATTTAAAATTCCTATTGAGACCGAGGCTCCTTTAAGGCATAGTAATGGCGATTTGGTACAAAGTGCTGAGGAAAGGCAAAGAGAATAAATAATATTATTTATTATATTTAATATATATTATTTATTCTCTTTGGGAAAGGGCATATGTTTTTGTGCAACATCTAATTCCAGTATTTTAACCAAATTGTGTCTCAAACATTATTATTCATCCTCCTCTGCAAATAAGTAGCAATCAACATCTATATATATATATTTATATTACCCTAAATGAGGTCGCTACCGCCATTAATAACAAACTTATATGTAGAAAAGCACCTGGCCAAGACTCCATTACCCCCATAATGCTCAAAAATTTACCTCAAATAGCTGTAGTTTTCATTGCCAGGCTCTTTAAAGCTGTAATTAATTTTAGCCACTACCCAGGTGATTGCCAAAAATCAATAATTGAAATGATCTCGAAGCCCGGCAAAGGTTCCACCTTGCCATCTTCACACAGACCTATTAGCTTGCTTTCCTGCCTCTCAAAACTGTCTTACCTTCAGGATCTTCATCTTATTCCTTCACACCAGTTTGGACTTAGGGGAAAACATGGAACCATTGAGCAAATGAATAGCATAAAAAACAAGTGAAATAAGAAATGCTGTTGAACATAGAGAATACTGTTCCGCCATATTTCTTGTAATCAGTCCGTTTTTATATATATTCGATTAATGACCAGCTAGTCACAAAAATGCTGTGATTGCTACCCACCGGCTTCAAAATCATCGAGTTCTTATTGAAAATTGATTATCAGAATGGCGTTAGAATCCAAACTTCAACCTTAATATTAAATGGCATGCGAGTTCCAGAAGCAAATGATGTAACTTGATATAACATAGGTATACGCTTAACTTGGCGTAAACACATCGAAACCAAAAAGACGCAAATCCAACTCAAAACTGCTAGCTTGCACTGGTTAAGTTATACACGCCTTCCTCTTTAATTGGAACATAAAGTTCTCCTTTATAATAGTGTCATCAAGCCCATCTGGACTTATGGGCTACAGATTTATGGATTCGGTAGTTCATCAAATATTGAAATTTTACAAAGGGCTCAAGCAAAGATACTAAGGACAACAACAGGAGCTCCGTGGTTCATTAGAAATAAGCGTATTCATAGAGATCTAAAGGCAGAATTTGAAAGACTGAGACGAAAATAGCTCCTAAAACTGCAAAATCATGTTAATCCATTAACTTCGCCACTTGCGAACATTTCAGCACATTTGCGTTTTTTAAAAAGGACTGACCGTCCAGCTATTACAAATGGATTTGCATATGAGATGTACTCCTAAAAACTGACTTCGTCAATCAATCGCTACCAGCTCGTTTGGCATGGACCGCGACCTAGCTCGTTTTGGCCGCAGCACGATGAGTGCAGTGTACGGCAACTGGAGTGTTGGAGCAGCATGCTTTTAGGCTGCTTTAGGGTGCTAAGCCGGGATCAAGCCCGTCTCGGCATCGTAAAATATTTAGTGTTCGACCAACTGAAGATGAGAGTTTTCTAAAGAAAATCTTTTTTGAACTTTTTGAAAGTATGCACATCATCATCAGGAGGACATAAAATTAAATCTGTTTTGTGATCAATTAATTAGTTAAAAACCACATGCTCACGGTTATGCTGGTGTGAAATTTTAGACTTGTATCGGTTCCTTTGTTACATCTCAACATTTTCCAACAGTTTTCATATTTTTCAATCTTATTCGACTATTCAACATTTTTCGAATTTTTCAATATTTATAGGTATAAAATATGAGGAATTGAGAATTAATTAGTAACATTTTCACAATAAAGGTTTTACTCTTGAAGTTTCTCAAAACTCAGAGTGCACAATATCAATAACATGAATGGAAGATTTAAAAAAAAAGATTGTGCTGCTACAGCGATCTAAGCTTCCAACCTTACCACAGTTTTTCTTGCTGTTGGTGTTGTTATTTCTTATGGCTGGTACTGTTAGAGTGCAGAAAAATACCAGCAAACCATGCAGATTTTGTTGCAGATGGCTTTTGTATAGACACGCGAATTCTGTTACTGCCGACGCCGCCGTCGTCGATGTCGATTCGGTGCTTAAAAAAAGCTTATTTGTGTTAGTTTTCGTTATAAACCAAAAAAAAAAAAAAAAAAACGTGTGAAAAATAAAAAACTCTTAATATAAAAATTATGTAAAAATCGTAGTTGAAAATAACAAAATAAAAGTAAGCAGATTTGTAAATCATCAATTTTGTTGCTTTAATTTCGGTTGCCTTGATTGTGTCTTAAAGCACCGCATAAGCCGTTGAATGTGTGTGTGTGTGTGTGTGTGTGTGTGTGTGCAGCTATTGCTACAGCTAAAGATGCTTCCAGCGCTATAACTAACATACATTGGGTAGAACTGGGAGATACGAACAAATACATATATAGTGCACTCAATGGGAAAGAAAAAATTTACAGTAAAACTAAAACGCATTGCACAGCTGAAACTTCAAGATATTGAATTCCATCGCTTTTCTTTTCTATATAAAAAATTCAGAAATGAAACAAAACAAGATTTGTACAGAAGTTAAATTCCATTAAAAATTTCATCGATGAATGGTTTAGGTTACTCATACGACATGTTTTCCATAAGAACGGAAACGAAGTGCCCATGCAGTAGCTTTGATAAATTGCAGCGCTTAAGCAAAAAGCGATTTAAAACTCCACTGCAGTAAATGTTGCGCTGACTACTAATGTAAATTCTGACGAATTAAGCTGTCGTTGTTATTTCAACAAACAAAGGACACATCAATTTTGCTTCAAACCCACTGCATTATGAAGAGTTTTTTTTTTTATTGCTTCAAAATCTTTGAAGTGCTAATTCGTGCAAAGTTTGCTAAAAGCGCTGCAAAAATTTTGAAGAGCTTAACGAGCCCAAAGTATCTAAATTAAAAATTTTGCTTAAAAATGTCAATAAATTTGTTTTTTTATCAGCACACCTCTGTTATCTTTGGTTTCTAGCAACAAAATCTCATGACGCACACAAAATTTCTACCATTTGACGCACTGACATTAAAACTCACAACAACAATTCTTCGCTATTGTATCGCTTATTAGATCTATACAGTTAGGGAATTCGGTCTGAGCAAAAGTCATTTATGAGATATTTTGCCAACAAATTAATAGTAATAAGTTTATTAATATGTATTACCAAATTTCACGCAAATAATATGAATGGCTTGGACAAGCTGCGGACAACAAACTACGGCACAAGTCCATTTTAACGACAATCGTTCGATTTTTCGTTTACAGGGTGTCCGCCGGGAGGGTATACTACTTTATTTGATCATAAATTTTGGTTAAATGAAAGGGAAATGATCTAATTTTAATAAATGTTTTATTTAATATTAGCAATTATATATGGAATACAATAACATACAAATGTTCGCCTCTGATAGTCTTACAAATGCGCGCTCTTTTGAGCACATTTTTTATTTTATTTTGACTCATTTCACCTGGAATTTGATTGATTTCATTCCAAATATTTTGTTAGAGTAGCTCAAGCGTTTCTGAATTCTTTGGGTAAGTCTTGCTCTGTAGATATGCCCACAAAAAAAAAATTCGGAGCAGTCAAATTCGGCAACCGAATTTGGCGATCGGCCAATTAACATCACCTTTTTTTGAAATAACTTGTTGTGGAAAGAGGTCTTGCAGTAATTCCATTGTACTTCTGGCTGAATAGGCAACGTCGTGTTTGGAACCACATCAAGCTCAAAGTATGCAGTTCTGGCACCTTGAAGTTTTCAATCCTATCACGGTGTTGAATTGAGCTTGGTGAATTGTTTGGAACACTATCGTAAAAAGCAGTCCAAGCTTGTGCCTATCAGCTTGAGATCCTTTTCTTCGAAATCATTTACTACACGATAAACAGTGCACATAAGTTAGTCCTTTGCATGTAACTTTCCGATCGTCACAGTAATCGATGATTGATTTGCAAAAATGTTTTAACAACAAAAACAAGTACAATAAATCTGTCTCGTCTTATTGTCAAAACTAATATTTACCAAAATGGCGGCAAAACACAGTAGTTCCTAATCGGCGGGCACCCTGTATGCGAAAGGAAATAAGCTAAAAAATAGCGGTCTGCAAAAATTTAAAATCTGTCGCCTGGTTTTTAACATAAAATGATTTTTTTTAAGCTTTAAAGGGTTTTTTAAAAATCTCTAATTTTCTAAAAAAAAATGTCTTAGTTATCAAAAGGCTTATTGATGTATTAAAAAAAGCGTAATTTATTTCCTTTACAGTGATGTTCCACTTTTATTTAATTTTGAGATATGGACCATTTTTTATTTTAGCAAAAAACAAAATAAATTTGAAAATTTATAGTAATTATTGTACTTCACCATGAAATATGTTATGCTTGGAGATATTCTAAGCATATTTGTATTTACATTAGACCTGTTCAGAAAAATCTCACGTTCTAGAATTCTTATGGAACACTCGAAATTCAAAAATCTACACATATTCGAGTTCTTCCTCATTTTTAAGACAAATTAAAAAATATTCCTTGGGTTGCTACCAGAGCTGCGAAATTTGAATTTTTACCTGTTCTAATATAAAAGTTTTTTTCGCATTTCCTTATATACGCACAAGGAAGTATCGTTAAAAGTGTTACCCCTATTTTTTAGGCCTATATGCATAAAAGAATAAGTCCTATGATCTCTGCGCAAGTAGGGCTTTGTTGTATCTTGTGTAACAGCTCAAATCCTTTGCTGTTTTCACTGTATTCACCTTAATACACCATAATTTGAAATTATCATTGCCACTACATAAATTTACCTTAAAAACATACTGTCCAAAAATTGTAATCAATCTTAAGGATGCATTTGCTTTCAAATCGAAATTCCCAACATAAGTATTTTTGGAAAATATTATGAACTAGCAATACCCTGTGCGCTTCGCTCCCCCTTAAATTTCATTCTAAATTTTAAAGCGGTCTTTGTGAAAATGGTATTTTAAAAATTTCTTTGTGTGAGGCCACCCTAAATAGAAGTTTTGTCCTAAGTTGTGCCTCATATTATAACAGCTTCATGGTGTAGACTCAGTGTGAATCGATTCGCCGTCGAAATGATTCTTTAAAAATATTTTTGTATGAGGGTCACCCTAAATACTTACCCTAAAAAAAGTTTTATAGCCTTATCTATGCCACTGAACATAAAAAACAATGGTGTAAATTCCAAGTGAATCGATTAATTGGATTTTGTGAACTACATGTTCGGATGACTATCCATCCTCTGACAATATCTGGAGGAAAGGCCACCCGTGTTGGTAATGTCCAAAATTAATTTTTTACCTTATCAATTGATTTTTTTTATAGAAATTAAGTCAAAACGGTCATTTCTATTTTCGAACCAAAGCAACGATCGAATTAAAAATAATTTTTCTGGAAATGTTGTCGAAAAGGTTCGTTCGCCTGGTGTAAGAAAATATTTTCCGAATATTAGTCTGAAACAGAACCCACCGAGCTTCGAAGCGGGCCCTCTTGGGATCCAAAGCGTGCCGTCTCAGTGTCTGGGGTTGCCATATACCATCTCCAAAGTCTGTTTGCGACCTTAACGTATCGATTGGTGGAAAAATAGTTTTTTTGCAGCGCAAGTCATTTCCTTAAATTTTGAAAATTATTAAGTATTTTCCTTTGAACTTCATTATGAATAATCCAAAATTTTTTTTTAAACTTTTTTCGCTTCAGTAATCCAATTATAATTATTACAGCTACTCATATTATTCTGTTTTTACATTCAGAAAAAAAAGTTTTGTATGCAAAGTAAAGTAGCATATTTTAAGGGGCACTTAAGAAAATTCGTTTCCTTTTATTGCAGTTGATTTGAGCGAAACAATTCTTTTGACATTTTCGCTGATGCTAAGCTTGTGATTATTTATCTTTTTTATATAAAGGTAGAAATTTCATGAAACATGACTCAAAGGATTTTGTTGTGCTTTAAGCTATTGTTGTTATTGACGATGTTGGCTTTTTTGGCAGAATGGTGTTAGCAGTTGCGGCAGTAGCAGTGACAGCACTTAATAAAAGAATAACAACATTAAAGAAAAGTTCAGAGTTCTTTATTAGCACCTCGGCACACAATAGGAAGTTGAATTTTATAAAAATTATGGAAAAACTGATGTTTGTGCTGTGACATTGAAGTAATTATGGAACAAAAATTGGGGAATTTCTAGAAAGTAGGCATGCTACTTCCCTTATTAGAAAAATAACATAGTATACCGTATAGCTTAGGCCTTAACCAAAATAGACGTGACGAGATAATAGCAGCTGAACTAACGTTTGTACTCGTTACGTCTGTTTCGACATTTAATCCAAAATGCTACGTTAGCAGTCAAAATGTTTCGTTCACTTTCGATCAGTTACGTTTGTTTATTTTGGCTGTTACCATTGGCTTACATATACTTGAACTTACTCGTCACGTTTCGTCACGTCTATTTTGGTTAAGTCTTTAAACACAATTCCGACAAATTCGAGTATATCTTCAATCAAAAAAAAAAAAAACAAAAAATTCTAGGGTTGTTACCAGCTATGCAAAATTCTCATTTTCCGAAATTTGAGTAAAAAAATTCACCTTTTCTCATTAAAATATTTTTGATTTTCCATTTTTACACATAGAGAAATATTTTTGGAATATTTTCTTTTGTGGGCAGCATATCATAAGCTGATGATGTTCGCTTCGCGTGTGGGTCCGCCCAAGACCCTTTTCTTTTTAAGTGGTCTTTTTGTGTGAGAAACTCAAAATAATATCGTAGATTTTACTTTAATTTATTGGTTTTAATTGAAAAATCAAACACTACAAAATTTTGAATTGGTTTTTTCTTTTAATTTACACACGATTTTTATTCCTTCTCTGCTTCTACATTTGGACAGAGCATTTCTTCTTTAATTATACGCAAATTGCCAATTTGATACCGAAAACTATTTTATGTAAAAAACTTATCTTTGAAGTATTTTTTACTACCTATCAGCTGTAACATATTAGAACATAAAATGTTAGGAATTAGTTGAAAACACAATTCTTCAAATTTGTATCTTTAATAGTGTGAAAGATATTTTGAATTAAACTCGTAGATTGGCTAAAACTCAAACTTTGGTGTATTGACTTTTAAAACTTTTTACTAAAATAAAAACTCATCTTAATCAAAATGGGATCTCAGTTCCGTCTATTTTTAATTTTTAGTTTCCAACAGAAAAATAACTTTTCGAAAATTCAGAAGAAATACACTTATGTAAGTATGGATATCCATTTTGGTTTGGTTATATTTTTTGAGCAGAGTTAAAAAATAATATTTTCAAGTTTAGCTAAAAAAAAGTTTTACAAAAACCAATCAAAAATGTTAGAAAATTTTATGATCCAACAATTTGTTTAATAAAGTTGATATTTGCACAGATAAAAATACTACGGACAATAGTATTTGTTATTGCCCTTAACTAAAAATAGTAGTTAATTCATTCAATTTCATAAATTTTGAAAAATATATTGTCAACCAGTCGACAAAAAAATCAGCAAAATCGTGGTCCTCAAAGTCAAGCACCTTTCATTTCGACTGGTAGTGCCAACCTAATACGTAGGTTTGACAAATTGATGCAATGCTGACGAGTTGATGCTATGAATGTATTCGTGTAAATTAACTGAGAGCTCGCACAGTGCAGCACCAGCAACACCAGCAGCAGTGGTGTAACATTTTTGTGGTCCAGCAGCACAACACCAACTGGCTGCAAAGTAAAGCTTTACAGAGAAAACTTTCAGAGAGAAAGTCAAGTTAAGCATTTTGTAGTTGTAACTGTGCTTTTGGTATTGTTGCTTTTGGTAAACTTGCGCGGCGTTTCTTTTACTTCTGCTGTTGCTTGCTGCTGGCTGCAATTGCTACTTCTTTCGCTTTTGATGGCGCCATACTGCTATATTTTTGTTATTGCCCTTAACTGTTGTTGTTTTTTCATTAACTGGACTAAGCAGGAGGTGCTACATGCTGCTGCTGCTGCTGCTGCTGGTGTTGGTGTTGGTGTTGCTGCTGCTGCTCTATACAAGAACTACTTGGTTATCACAAGGACTTCAGTTTAGCACTTCGTACAATGATGAACACACGACACGTGAGAGCTGGTACACCGTGTACAATGCTACGGTGCGTTGTATTTTATAGTGCGAAGAATTGATTGTGTGTGTGTTAATTAAATAACATCGCGTTAATGGTAGAATAAAATAAACAAAAAAAATAGTTTGCTTTTGAAGAATAAAAACGGAAAATGCAACTGCTACCTTTATTGCTCAATACCAGCACACTTTTTGCTTTGTGTAAGTTGACACTTTTGCATATAGTGAAAATTCTCTTCGTCATCAGCCGCGCTCCCAACAAAAACGTTTAATCTCTGTACCGTCAAACGAAAACAACAACAGCAGCAGCAGCAGCGGTGTGCGAGGCACTGGTCGTATGAGTGATATGAATTCAATGCGTTGATTTTTTCTACTCAACTACGATTTTATGGTGAGTTATGAAAACTCAAAATCTAAGAAGAACAACAACAATAACATGTTCTTTTACAACACAAATACAAAATCGCAAATAATTGATAATTCGAATACGGTTACGAGCATTAGTAATAATCAAAAATTGGTGGTCGAAATATAAATTTGATACTATATTATTCCATAGAATTGAAACATATTATTGGATTAATCATATAATGTTTACTTTAACAATCCTACTAGAGCAATCAAATATTTACTCAACAGCATTTAAGATACCACTCACAGTTTCTTGAAAAAAAAAAAATGTATTTATAAACTCAAATATGTCAAAAAACAGTGTTTTTTGCACTTTCAGGTTACAATATCTTAAAAACCTTGCGTGATAGAGCAATGCTGAGCTGAGATTTGGCTTATATCACAAAACCCACTAAAACAAATCAAATTATATTTGATCAATTCTATCATGTTATAAAATATTTAGTAATGACAGCAAAAACAGATTTGAAAAAACTACTTGATCAGTCATTTATTTGGTAATAATTACAAAATTATGTGTGAAAACTCTGCTAAATCACACACATAAATAGTAAAAATTATCAAATTATGTCTGAGCAATTGTACCAGATCAATCATATACATATAAGGTAATAATTATATAATTATACCAGAACAATTCTACAGGACCAATCATTGTTACATTGAACGTCATTGTTATTTCCACTATCATAAACACAACTAAATTGTTTATCAAGCGGTTGGTATTTAAATAAAAAGTGTTTTACTTAAATATGTGGAAAGTCACATACTTATAATAATAAAGGCAAATCGAATGAACATAGGTTTACTGAATATTTATTTGCCTCAAACAATTTTATCAAGTCATTCAAACATGCACAAGTATATCACGTGTGGCGCAATGCATAACTCTTTAACTTCTGATCCGGCTCGTAGCAATATATGCTGAGATTCGATTGTTTATAGAATAATAAATATTTGTAGTATAGTAGTATTTAGATATACTTGTAGATTTATTGTCGTATGTTCTTCTACTCCGATTATGAAGTAATTCCAATTGTTATAGCAATGGTTTTTTTTTTAGAGCGTAGTAGTTTCGAATTAGCACCAGAACCAGAAAAAAAATACTAAAATAAACAGTGAATTTTGTCTTTATTGGTTAGATAGTTTTATACCATTTAGCATTTGAGTGTGATTTCAGGCATATGAGTGCAGAGGCTGGCCCGAATATAGCAAAGTCTGGAGGTTGGTTTTATGACCACTTCCATAACCATCTGGGGCATTGCTTCGACAATAACACGGCGATATTTAATATAAATTAATATTTTGAATTATTGCAAAAAAAGTAGAAGCAGCATCTACAACTAGAACTTCAACAACAGCTTTAGCAGCGAATTCAGCCAATCTGTTTTGAATTTGAGAAATTTGCAAGTACAGTACGGTTAACATAACCCTCGATAAATGCAACTCCTCAATTATCGCAATCTGTAGATTTATTTCATTACAGACTCAGTAAGTGCAACTTTTCAAACAAATTTTATCTCGCTTAGTGCAACGTATGTCGTTTGAATATTCTCTGTAGCGTTTCTGTTATTAAACTGAGTTCGTTAATACCCCAAAATGGAAAAATGTTTATTCAATTGGTTTCTTCAGCAAATAAATGGCGTTTTTCTTTTTTAAATGTCGTCTATATAAACTTTTCGGTTACCTAAGATTTTTTGACTCCATCATTAGAACTTTCGCGGTTATTGCAACAGGCTTGGTTTTTATTAGTTCCGTTGACCGAGGCCACACTGTATGTTGAACCGAAATTTGTGCAATTGTAATGATGTGAGAATCTTATTAATACGCCTTTGGCAGCTGCAGAGTAACCTTCAACTTGAAACTTGAAAATTACGGAAATCAATATCAAACATGAAACTAACCCTTGGAGCACTGATAGCTTTCTAGGTCTTATTGATTACAAAGTAAAGTTTTTAAGTTAATAAGGAAAAACAGATATTTCTTAAAATCGTAAAATCATTAATGTGTGTACTTTTCATACAGCTGTAGGCAGTGCCACGGTGATCCAAGGAATACTTGGGCTTCTTTTAATAAACAAATGGGTACAAAAACTGCAATTGCCGTAGACGTACGTGATGAAAATGATGTTCCTCAATCAACAGAAAACGATAGTAGGGAAATGTTAAATAATCATTTGAATTATTGGGAAAAAACTAAAATTACTTCATATAAAGATTTTTGTTTTGTTCTGTTTTCTTTGTGTGAACATAGTTTCCATGGTATTGTCAAGTTTTTCGTAGTCCCCTAGGAAAATTTTTGACACCAGTTCGCACAAACGAAAAATTAATTGAAATTTAGTAGAACTTATAAAAACTAAGTTGAAAGAAAAATCAAACATTTCAGCAAATGATTTCAACGGCACGACACGTACAGAGCAATTGCAACGAAATTGGTTACGCCACGATACGGCACGCCGCGTACACGATACGAGTGCACAATCAGAGCTGAAATAGTTATCTCTGATGTTGTCACATGCGATTTATTTATTTTCTAATTTTCCCGCCCGCTCCGGAATTTTAAAATACCATGCGTTTCTTCTTTTTGTGGCTTTCAACCAAATTATTTGATTCAATTTAACTGAAAGGATTCCCCCTTGAATTGTTTATGATTAAGAGCAATTGTAACTATTGGAAACAATGTTATGTTAACGCTTACAATTTTTTTCAATATTGACTTCACATAGCAATAACATCGAGAGAATAACTCATCCGAAAAGTTACCCCCACAGAATGCACCACAAATGCATAAATGAATGCACAAATCGAAAAGCAAATGAATAAATAAATGTATGAATAAAATGGAACAACATGGTTAAATTGAATGAAATAGCGAAAAAATAAATACATATATGAATCACCAATAATAATTCAAGCCGATAAATTTTTGTTACAGGTAATTTTTTTTTATGAAACCATGAGTGGGGTCCATAAGAACTACGCTTCCTCTATAAAACGAATTTGGATTTGGCCAGATATCTTATTCATTTGTTTTCTTAAAAAACTAAATTTTGTGCAGGACCTTCACCAAGTATTGAATTTTAAGAAGTTATATGAGTAATTTCCGATGGCTATATATCCGACTATTTTAAAACTGTGCGCATCGAAAAACGATATTTTGAAAATAATTATATGGTGACATTCAACTTTAGGATTCCTTTTCAATCAAAATTCGCGCAACTATTTAATTGAATAAATGAGCATTTACCCAAAAACGATTTGATTTCAAGCTTTTTGTTATGTTGCTACTTCTTAACACATCCTTGCAATTAGTGAAAAAATTAAGGACTGTCCCAGAAAAAACTTGCGTTTTTTATATTTTGTATTATACTCTATCTGGTAATCTTATAGGTCTAAAAAGACACAATATTTGTTCTATATAAAGTGACGTTTAACATGATGTATAACACTTGAAGATAGCACTTCTAACGACAAAGATGTCAAGCAAGCAACAAAAAGTCCGCGAACTGATTTTGTCCACATACCTGTAAAATCCAGAATTAAAATATTTAGTTATTGCAAAAATAGTCAGTGCATAAGAAAAAACTGTCCCTAGGGTTATTTCTAATTATAAGAAGAGTCTACCAGTTTCACGAAAAAGTTTCAGGCAGAAAACCAGAATTTTTTAACCTAAAGGTAGCGGCGAAGGTGAAGGGCCTTTTTAAGCAGAATCCCAACACCTCAGTGCGAGATATGGCGGCTAGGGCAGATACATCAAAATCTACTGTGCAAAAGATAAAGGAGAAAATAAGCTTAAGACATACAGAGTTCAAAAAGTACCAGACCGTTCTGATGAAAAGCAGTTGATGGCTCAGACGCGAGCCCGAAAATTGTATGAAAGTTACCTGACTAAATTTGATTGCTGTGTTATGGACGACGAAACTTACGTCAAGGCAGATTTTAAGCAGTTGCCTGGGCACGAATATTATGCATTACCAAAAAAGGGGCATGTGTCTAATATATTTAAAGAAAAAAAAATTTCGAAATTTCCGGAGCAAAACACGGTTTCGTACTCCATATGCACCTGTGGCCTCACAAGCAGATTTTTTGTTACGCAAGGCACAATCAATTCCAAAGTTTATATAGACGAGTGCCTCGAAAAACGTCTTCTACCATTTATTCGTGCACATGAGGGTACCGTGATGTTCTGGCCATATTTAACAACCTCTCATTACTCTAAAGCTACGATGGAATGGTATGTAAGTAAAAAGATCAATTTCGTACCAAAAATAGCTAATCCGCCGAACTGCCCAGAGCTTCGCCCAATTGAAAGATATTGGGCTCTAATGAAATAAGATTTTCGAAGGAGTGGTAAGACTGCAAAAATCCACAAGACTTCAGACTTAAGTGGAAAAACTCGTACCGTCGATGTCGATGAAACTACTGGACAAAATTTATTGAAGGGCCTTACGAAAAAAATAAGAAATTTTTATAAAAAAAAATTGTTACTTAGTTTTTAGTTATTTATATTCTGAATACTAGCCATTATTAATAAAAAACGAGCAAAAAACTTACTGGGTATTTTTTTATAACTAAAAAACAAAGGGCAAGTTTTTTCTGGGACAGTCCTTAGTATGTAAGGATATTGTAATCCAAAGACATTAACAAAAAATAAAATAAAAACAAAACAAAAATACTTAAACACGCAGCTCATTTGTGAATTCCGTGTATTTGCAACGCATCAGATTACGATACTCGTAAAGTATATTTTTAATACAGACTATTTTAATTAAAAAAATTTAATATCTATTCAAATTCCTTACTTAAATAATTAAAATCGAAAAATAATATTCCATAGATTATTATTTTCTCTTTTAAAGTAAATAGCATCGAGTTTGGGAACATGACCTGTGGCCACGAGCTCATAAAGCTGTTGCTTACTTAGACTTTGCCTGCACTGGCTCCAAAAACGTTCATAGTGAATTTAAAATATGTAACGATAACTATAGTTTAACGTTAATTCATTAGCTTGATTTCGTTTGTATACGATCTTATATATTTATCTAGGCCTAAATAAAGCCTACAAAAATTTATGATGACTTCGTCCAGGTTTAATGCAAATTTGACCTGAACTTGATTTTTCTTAAGTCGGCTCAGTATGATTTTCTTTTAAGCTACATACTTTATACTATACTCGCACCGCAGACATCGTTCATTTCAAATCTTATCCTTAATGCTCGATTTAAATAATTAAAGTGTATTTTCCCAAAAAGTCTGCAAATTAGAACTTATTCAGCTTTAAAATGGATTCATTACATTTTTTTTTTTGGGGTAATGCACAAAATCCGAAATTCATAGTTCCAGTGGTTCAAATTTTAGGTAAAATAAAGTTTCATTAACTCCAAATAAAAATGTCTTAAAATTCACATAATTCGAAACTCAGATGTTTTAAAACTCAGAACATGGAAAATTCACAAATTTGAAATTCTTTGTTTTTTAGCATCTTTTTGATTTAAAAATAAAAAAAGTACAAAAATTAAATTCAAATTTAAATTTTTTCGCGCGAAAATCGTGTTCTAATTTTTCTCAAAACTCAGAGCAAAAATTCAGATGAAATTCAGAGTTCAATTTTTTCCGCGAAATAATAAGCCGAATTTAATCGTCTGAGTTTTAAATTATCTTATTTCTGAAAAATTCGAGCTATAAATATATGAATTACATTTAACTGAATAACATTACAGATTCTTTTCTTTTTGGTATTCGCTTTCAAAAGTTCGTTTAGCTATTTTTGTTTTTATTTTTATTCTAATAACATTTTATTTGGCTGTTCTTGCGGCCTTTAACACTATTTGCAGCAACACCAGTACCAACAGCAGCAGAAGCAGCGTAACTTCGCCATCATGAGCCATCATCAGCACCATTCTTCAGCAAACTTCTTGCATGGATGTTTGTACAAAAAAGGAAGCTTTTTATGGGTTTTTGTTTCTCTGAGCTTTTAACCTTGTTATACCAAGCAGCCGCGAGAGGGAGAGCAAACGTAGAGATTAACGTTGATGTTGTGAGCATCGAATTTTGTTAAAGTAAATAGATGTGAAAGTATGAGCGTTTAGTTATTAGTACTGGTGGTATGTTGGATATAAGGATTTGTTTACCACTATGTACACACACACTTAAGAAATCATTGTACCAAGAGATGTGAAAGTTAAAAATTTTTGTTGTTGTTGATGTATGAACATCTTTACAGGCGGGTATGAGAGAAAATACACACAGAGCTGAATTGGCGGAAAACTTCGAAAGTCTTGAAAAAAGTCCAGCAATGTTCAAAATGCCGAAAATTGTTTTAAAAACCAAAAATGCTGATAATTTCAACATTTTTCAAAAATTTTTAAAAACTCGAAAGATCGAAATTGGTTGGAAATGTTAAAAAATGTTGAAACTGTTCAGCATTATTGCATATTACAGAAGTTGAGAACTGTTGAAACTTTAATATGTCGCTCACTTACTTCAAAACTGACATATGTTACTCAAAAAACGTGACTGATGCCATTTCATGTTTTATTTTGTGTATAAAATTATAAAGGTTCTTATAAACTGGCCTTGTGAGAAGAGTTAACGCAGACATACTTTTCATCATCTAACAAGATCGTGTTAGTTACAAAATTTATAGCTCCAGAGCGACTAGACCGATTTTAGTTATCTCCGATTTGTTGGATTTTTCTCCACCCCTTTTATTTAGAGTGCATATTCAGGGTGGTCCTTATACAAAAATACATTTAAAATAGCATTTCACAAAGAGCACTAAATCGATTCACATGGAATTTACATCACGTGTCTTTTATACTAATAGGCTTAGCTTAGGCTATGAAACTTTCATTTAGGGTGCATATTTAGGGTGAATATTAAGCGTGGCCCTCATACAGAGATTTTTGAAATGTCATTTGAATTGATTTACATGAAACTTACACCACGTGTCTTTTATATTAAGAGGCATAGCTTAGGCTATAAAACTTTAACTTAGAGTGCATATTTAGGGTTCACATGGAATTTACACCACGTATCTTTTATATTAAGAGGCATAGCTAAGGCTATAAATGTTTTTGCTTATAATACATATTTGGGGTGGCTCTCATACAAAAATATTTTTAAAATATAATTTTCGCAAAGACCACTTAATCGATTTATATGCACTCTGAGAAGAAGTCACCACTTGTCTTCTATGTTAATACAAATAGCTTATGCATTTAAACTTTTATTTAGGGTGGTATTCATACAATCTAATTTTTAAAATAGAAATTTCTCGAAGATCGGCCAATGCATTCACATGGAATTCGCACCACTTGTCTTTTATATTTAGAGGCATAGCTAAGGTTATGAAACTTTTACTTAGCATTCATATTTAGGGTGTCCCTCATACAATGATATTTTTAAAATAGGTTTTAAGTCAATTCACATGAAAATTAGACCACGTGTCTTTTATATTAAGACGCATTTGAGCTATAAAACTTTTACTTAGGGTGGCCCTCACACACATTTTTTGACACATCATTCACATAAAGTTTACACCACGTGCCTTTTATATTAAGAAAAAAAGCTTATGCTATACATAAAACTTTTTTTAGGGTGGCTCTCATGCAAACATATTTTTAAAATATAGTTTTCACGAAGACCGTTCAATCGATCCACATGGAATTTACATCACTTTGCTTTTATGTATAGGGGCACAGCTGAGGCCGAAAAAATTTTATTAAGGGTGGCCCTCACACAGAAGTTAGTTTTTAAATATAAATTTCAGGAAGATTTCTCAATTGTTTTTTAGATGCTTCTTATGGTTTTTGTAAAGTTTGATTTAGAAAAATGGGCGTTGACACGTCCTCTAAAATCAATTTATCATATCTCATCAACATCGCAGATGAATGAGACTTGATATAAGAGGTAGTTTAAGGCGAAAATAAGTTCAACCACAGCTTCAACCGCTTTGGCTAGCCTGCATTATCTTGATTTGGCTAAGTTTATCAAGGCTTTATCGGCTTTTTAGGGCTCTCCACAAAAGGGCTTAAATGAGGCTAGCCAGTTCCGGTCCGTACCAGAATCGTTCAGGTCCGTTACTGACTTGGCAAAACTTATAGTTTCTTAATATCTTTTCACCATTTAGATACAGGTTAGATTCACATATGGGGTCCGCCGGAGCTGACTATGGTAGGGCTTGCCTGTTTGGAATTCCTACTCGGGTAGGGTACATATACAAATACAAACAAGCAATAATGAATGAATTTGAAAACAGAATGTGTAATCAACATGTGGCCAACAACGTAGCAAAAGTAAATAGAATTAAAAATTTTTTTGTGAATAACGTGAAGAATGTAGTTTCTAATGATACTTAGATTTCTCCAAAGTGTGAGTGTAATGGACTAAGATAGTACTCATAGCTTGCTTTTTAGAAGATTCAAATTCGAAATTCGCAAATACACTCGGTTCATATCGTATGCCGACCTTTAAGAGGCCAAATCCCGAACTTACCTATAACTAGTTGGCTGGTCTTTAAAATCATCAGCACGTGCGTACAAATATACTGTACGACACTTTTGGAATTCATTAAGCATCTCCCGAACGAAAATTCAAGAACTCTTGGAGTATGCGCGACTTGTAACTTCTAACTCAAACCACTAGGATGTACAAAGTTTAATATCGAAATATAACGAAAATTAATCAGTTAAAATGGTGCAATCTCGTAAAGTTTTCCCCAGATGTAATGCACAATTTGTAAAAAAGTGTAAACGCTGATAAGTATGCTACAAAATAAATTTTTAAGCGCGCTAAAATGAAAAGCACAATTCTATTCTTCGCTTCCAGATGTTCAAGGTCTAAAGTTTTAATTAAGTTATTTCACAACATTCTGTCAAAAGAGTTAAATGCTATTCTTACAAAAAACATCATGGGGGCTTAGCTTGAATGGTGAGCTTTGAGAAAAGGTCGCATTCTATTGGTGTGGCATTAAATTGCGTCAGATAAAGGTATAAATTCGAAAGTTTTCTACTATACATGGTGCACTACAATTCAAAATGAGAGACCTTGGGTCTGGGGTCTTTGATTTTGCTGATTTTATTGGTGTGAATAGTATCTAACTAGTTGATGGTGCGCCCCTAATCGTTTTGCCATAGGTCGAACCGTTGCTATGCTGCAATTTTTCAAAACTTATGAAAAATAATAAATGAAAAATGACTAAAACTCAAATTTCGGCATTATTGTCTTTTTTATTCCATACTTTATTTTTAATTTATAGAAAGAAAAAACAAAAGTGATGTATCTTAAGACCAAAAGGGGGGCTCTCAAAAGCTCCTTTCGCTTTGACTTGTAATTTCCCATATATACCTTCCCATCACTATCACTGGCGTAACTAGAAGTGAGACTGTTAGAACAAGTCAGCAAAACTTGGCACGTTCTGGCGTGGCTAAGCTCCTCCCTAAGATAAATCTCTGGGCACGCCAATGATCACA
Source organism: Meiosimyza decipiens (assembly GCA_963680825.1). Taxonomy (NCBI): domain Eukaryota; kingdom Metazoa; phylum Arthropoda; class Insecta; order Diptera; family Lauxaniidae; genus Meiosimyza; species Meiosimyza decipiens. The sequence continues at coordinate 11,376,351 of OY804262.1, read as the reverse complement.
GCATTCATCAACGGCTCTTGTTGTAATTTTTAACTTTTTTCTTTCAGAAAAATTACGTACAACTGCACAATCACACAAAACGTAAAAAACAAATTCAGTCCAAAGTCTTCCGGAACAAAGTGGCAGCAGCGCCATGAGGTGTTTTATTAACAGAAAAGGCAGCTGCGTTCACACTTACATTAATAATTTATATAATAACTACTGCAACTATTTACTTTATGGCCTCATTACCGTTAACGTTTACAACATACAATTCACGCAATGTACTGCCCAGCATACAATAGAACTGGCCACAATCGAAGCAACAAAAACACCAGCCTCAGCTCCAACAATAAATATCAATCAGCAGCAACAGAACGGTAAAATGACCGATAGTGTCGTCGGCGCAGGCGAAGGTTTTGGAACTGGACCCAAGCTAACTGCAGTTGGGGTAGTTGGTGTAGCTGGCAGTAGTATTGGAACTAAGCCTCCCACTCAGGAGATGGTTTCAGTAAGTCTACCCGGTGATATTATTCTCGGTGGCTTATTTCCAGTGCATGAGAAAGGCGAGGGTACACCTTGTGGCCCCAAGGTATACAATCGTGGTGTACATCGCCTGGAAGCCATGTTATATGCTATCGATCGTGTCAATAATGACTCGAATCTCTTACCCGGCATTACAATTGGTGTCCATATATTAGATACATGCTCACGTGACACCTACGCGCTCAATCAGTCGTTGCAATTTGTACGCGCATCACTTAATAATCTAGATACGTCCGCGTTTGAGTGTGCAGACGACTCTGTGCCACGACTACGTAAAAACACTTCATCTGGTCCAGTTTTTGGTGTAATTGGCGGTTCATATAGCTCTGTGTCTCTGCAGGTAGCAAATTTGCTACGTCTGTTTCACATACCACAAATATCACCAGCGTCCACTGCGAAAACGCTGTCTGATAAGACTCGCTTTGATCTGTTCGCACGTACAGTGCCACCAGATACATTTCAATCGGTGGCACTGGTTGATATCATAAAGTGTTTAAATTGGTCATATGTATCCACCATACACTCAGAGGGCTCATACGGTGAATATGGCATCGAGGCATTTCACAAAGAAGCATCCGAGCGTAATGTTTGCATAGCGGCTGCGGAAAAAGTTCCGAGCGCAGCTGATGATAAGGTTTTTGATGCCATCATCAATAAGCTACAAAAGAAGCCGAATGCACGTGGTGTAGTATTATTCACACGTGCTGAAGATGCACGCCGCATTTTGTTAGCAGCTAAACGCGCTAACTTGAGTACACCATTCCATTGGATTGCAAGCGATGGTTGGGGTAAACAGCAAAAGCTGTTGGAGGGCTTGGAAGATATAGCAGAAGGCGCCATTACCGTGGAATTGCAATCGGAGCTCATTGAAGATTTTGATCGCTATATGATGCAGTTAACACCGGAAATCAACACACGCAATCCATGGTTTGAGGAATATTGGGAAGATACATTTGACTGTGTCCTAGAGAAGAACTACAAAGTGGATAGTACTACTGGTTCTGGTAAATCTAACACGAAATTACTGAAGACTGCTGAAGAATTGCCAGTTGCGGCTGAAGAATTGGCAGTTGCTGCTGATAAGTTTAATATGCATCACAAGTCGCAGACTTCCCGACATCAAAAACACATTTGCGATCAAGGATATCGTCTTTCTGAGAAAGTGGGGTAAGTATGAGTATTTTTTTTGTCTTCATGCTTTATACTCAGCTAATATTTATCTTGACATGCTGTATGCAGATTTAATATTTCCTTCCTCACCGTCCTTCCTCACCGTCCTTCGTCACCGACCTTCCTCACCGTCCTTCCTCACTTAATTTGCTAATTCAGGAATTTCGTTAGTAAAAAAGAATTAGTTCTGTTTGTTGACTATGTTTATCTGCAAGCATGTTGTGAGGCTATTTTCAATCGACCTTTATTTTAAATTAAACAAATTAAGTTTTTGGGGCAGTAAGTAAGGGGAGGATTATGTTTTTGTGGGTCTTCCGCAACCCGTATATTAATTTTGAGTAGAAAAGGCCATAGTAAATACTTAGAAGCAGATTCTTTGAGCAATAACTTTTTAATAGATAAAACCATTTCAGCTCGGCTATGTGCTGAGCCCAAGACATTTTACTATCCAGGAACTTACGCAACAGGTGTGGAAACAGTTTGCGATCAAGGCTCCTGATTGAAAGAAGTGATATGCTTCGGCTTAACATAATTAGGAAAATATATTCATGGGCAAGCGCCTACTGGATAATCCGGCACTGCCAAGTTCGGTTGCTACGTTTCTTAAAATGTAAAGCAAAAATTGACTCAACCCACTTTTATAATTACTACTTTTGCGCAAAATGGTTCTTGCTGTAAATATTATTGTCTTTTTTTTTTAAGTTACGAGCAAGAGTCAAAGACGCAGTTCGTTGTTGATGCCGTCTATGCTTTTGCACACGCCTTACACAAGTTGCACTATGATTTGTGTCTGGCCAACGGTGCTGGCCAATCAGATGAAAGCACTACAGCGCATCGGCATCATCACAGTGAATCGGTTTGGTATCGAAAACCGACTGGTAGCCATTCGCTAGCATGCACTGAAATGGCGAACTATGATGGAAAGGAATTTTATAACAACTACTTGCTGAATGTATCATTTATTGGTAAGTTGTCTTTTATATCTTCCATTTACTAAAAATTAAGGGGATTCATACGTTGCATCGTGAAGATTATATATGATGTGTTTGTGAAAATTTTTTTTTGCTTGAAAAAACGAAGAATATCTTGGAGCACTAAGCAAAAAATTTCCAAGCAGAAAACTTAGCATTATTCATAATAAAATCCAAAGCAAAATACTCACCAGTTTCTGAAAAGAAAAAATTTACGAAAATTATGCTCTTAAATTTTTAAAAAAATATATCACTAAAGGGGTGCTTTGGACCCATTTGTCGAAAAAAAATTTTGTTACGATGATCGATGGGAAAATGCCGAAAATGATGTTTGGAAGTGACATGTGAGGTCCCCGACTTCCGATGATCGATGGGAAAATGCCAAAAATGATGTTTGGAAGTGACATGTGAGGTCCCCGACTTGCACCAGTTCAATTTTATGAAGCGTATGATATTTTCCAAAGTTACCTCGAGGACCTCCCCTGTCGCTTCCCAAGTCCATTTAAGGCCTTTTCCCACCGATTCATGCATCAAATTTTTTTCGAAAAATGGATGCGAAACACTCCTTTAGGAGTATCGGGGAGGTGCAATCAGTTTTTGCACCAACTTGGCTAATAGGTGTTATAGTGCAGACAACAATGGGAATCCAAGTTCGCAGCTACGGCACAAAAAGACACTAACATCGGAACAAGAAAATCAAGGACCAATAGAAATAGATATATATGATTTACTTAACACTGCAATTGAAGTATGCAATATGTGGCCATCAAATCTTTCAAATAGCACTAATTTAGATATTTCAATAAATAACTTAAAAACTATGTAAGGACTTTGGAAATTTATTTTGCTGTCGTTATTTATTAATGAGTTATTTATTTATGTAATATATTTATATGATTGTATATATTTATATAATATGTAATTCTAAAATTTCTCTCTTTTTAAAATACTTTCATACCAACTGCTAGTTGTCTAAGTACTTACCAATAATAAAAAAAAAATAGTTTTTGTTTTTCAGGGACTTTCAGGCTTTCTATTAGAAGACAAAAAAAAGCCTTTGCCTCTTTCTATAATAGCATGGATACCGATTACTAAATACTTTGCCTTTTTTATAGATTTAGCCGGAAGTGAAGTTAAATTTGATAGACAAGGAGACGGGTTGGCTAGATATGATATACTCAATTATCAAAGATTGGAAAACTCATCCGGCTTCCATTATAAGGTAATTTTGAAATAGAAGTATGTATGTATGTACGTAACGTTCTGACACAGCAGACAATTGAGCAAGGCCTGCTAGCAGTGCTGCGATTGTATGAGGACTTCTCAAACAAGATTTTCATGCAAACAAAAAGGACTCCATTGACTTTAAGGCTTTTTATGTACTAAGAAGTAACGAACGGTGTGCATGCTGCTAGGCCGGTCTTCTGTTTCAAGTTACGTTAAGTGTTGTGTATTCAATGTCAAATTATCAACCAAGAAAACGTCACAAAAAATAAACATTTAAAATATCATCGCAAGTGAGATGACGCGGACAAAAACGTTAGCCCCGACAGAAAAGTTCAATACATTGTACACAATTGAACTAGCTTCCTCAAATTTCTTGATTATAATTGTTATTCGATCTAATGACTCATTGGGAGCATTATTCCAACCAAAAATTCTGCGAAGTTTGCGACTTTTTTCGTCGAAATTTCCATAATTTTTGTGGTGAGTTTTAACAACGATAGCACATAGTTCGCTCGCGTAATGTTCAACATTTATCGCAATATTGAAAGCTATTTTAGGTCTTAGAGCTGCCTACCTTGCACTCTTAAAGGACACCATAATACATATATTAGAGAACAAGCACATCATTTTTTTATTACAACGATTTCCATTCCCATATCTTATGTTCCCAGGAAGATTAAGACTACGGGAGTTTATTTTGAGTGATCAATTTTATGCACCAAGGACTGAGTTCAGTGAAAATGTGCATTAAGAATCGAGTTGGTCATATTTTATGCGTGTGTAGGTGTAATTTCAATAACTCGCATATTTTCTAGGTTGTTGGCAAATGGTTCAATCAGTTAGAGCTAAATTTGCATGAACTGCTTTGGAATCGTGAAACTGAAATACCTATATCAGCATGCTCTTTGCCATGCCAAGCTGGTATGATAAAAAAACAACAGGTAAATAAAATGCGAAGTAACATCATCATCAATAACTAAACATTTTGTAATTGCTCATGATGTAATAAAGGGCGACACCTGCTGTTGGATCTGTGACAAATGCGAACCGTATGAATTTGTGTACGATGAGTTTACTTGCCGTGACTGTGGACCTGGATATTGGCCTTATCCAGACAAGCTATCATGTTTTGCATTGGACATTCAGTATATGCGTTGGAAAACGCTGTTTGCTCTTATACCGATGGCAATTACCATTATTGGAATTATTATGACTGTTATTGTGATAGTCCTGTTTGCCAAGAATCACGACACACCATTGGTTCGTGCATCCGGTCGTGAACTCAGTTACACACTGCTGTTTGGAATTATGGTTTGCTACTGCAACACCTTTGCATTGATAGCGAAACCAACTGTCGTTTCCTGTATTTTGCAACGCTTTGGTATCGGAGTGGGATTTTCAATAATCTATAGCGCTTTACTTACGAAAACAAATCGCATATCACGCATTTTCCATTCAGCGTCGAAGTCTGCTCAGCGCCTTAAATACATAAGTCCACAATCACAGGTAGTGATAACCGCATCCTTAATTGGTAAGTTTTAAAAAATGTTGAGCATTTCATTATAGTGGTGTGTAAGCCATTTTTTTTCGATTTCGGAAGGTTTTATATGAAAAACGTGAAACGTAGACTCAAACAAAATACCGCACTACCGAAAAGTCGATAAATGGCAAAACATTCCAAAATGTCATAACATTAGATACTATATGCTGAAAAGGTCGGACTACGAGTACATACACATGCTGAACCAGGGCCGTATCTAGGGGGGGAAGGGGACACTATATAAAAACGATTTTGCAAGGAATATACACTACGTAGAAAAAATCTAAAATCCACAATCTCCCCCCCCCGAAATAAAATCCTGGATACGGCCTTGTGCTGAATAAGTAGAAAAATGTCAAAAAGCCCTGAAAATCCGAAGGAAACGAAAAATATTTAATAAGTCGATTTACATATGTAGGTGTATCGAACCATGTCGAATAGTTATATCCAAAGGTGTCGATAAATGGCAAAAAAAATTATACAAGTCGAAAAAGTTGATGGAGCTAAATAAATACCGAAAAATGTCGAAAAAGTTTCGTTTAAGTCGAAAAGGTGTTGATATATGTATGACGAAAAATCCGATAAAATTTGAAAAATTTCAAATAATGTCGAAAATAGATTTTAGACATCACCAGGGACAATCAAACACACTGGAAGGAACCGTTTTTGACCCATTTCTTGAACTCTTGTTTGGCAACAATCAATGGAGAGAGTTCGAAAATAGGTTATGCACACCTCTAGGGGCGGTCTCGAAACTCGGAAGTCAATTTTTGGGGCTCAATTCCGGATGAAAGTGTTTGCGTCAATCGTTAGAGAAATGTCGAAAATAGATTTTGGACATCGAAAGAGGGGCAAATCCGAACCCCGAAAGGCAGCGGTTTGTGTCAATATCCGGGTAAGTTTTTTTTTGTACCAAATGATGGGGAATGGTTGAAAATTGATTTTGAATACTACTAGGGCCCGTCCCAGAGCCTGGAGCTCATATCCGAAAAAACTTTGTTTTGCTCTAATCGAAGAGAGAAACGATCAAAAATTTACTTGGAATGCAGGGGAAGCTCAGGACTCTAGAAGGGGCCAATTTGGACCCATCTGTATAAAAACTTTCATCAATCGATGGGGAAAGATCTTAAATATTCTTGAGCATTGCAAGGCCTAGTCCCGGACTCTGAAGTATATCCTTTTGAGTCCATTTCATTCTTATTTCCCCAATCGATGGAAAAAAGTCGAAATTTGAATTTGGACATCAGCAGGGGTGGTTATGCAATTGCTGATTCATTGGAACTTTCATGCAACTGCACATTGTCAGCACACATGATTTAGAACTAAGTGGCAATTGATTGGCGTTGCCAACTGGTTGATCGGAGCAACGCAGTAAGCTTTTTTGAATGGAAAAAGCATGTGTCAAATTTATTCAGAAACTATGGTGTATTCGGTAAAAACTAATCGGTTGAGAACAACATTTTTCGTCTAAGGCTTCTCAAAGTCGAAAAAAAATGTTTTGCTTCATTGTGCTCTTCCTGACTATTTTGATTTCAGTCAAAACAATTCGGAAATACGTTTAACTTTCTCTTTTTTTAAACTAAAACAGCAATACAGATACTTATTACCATGATATGGATGATTGTAGAGCCGCCGGGAACAAGATTCTATTATCCAGATCGTACTGAAGTGATATTAAAATGCAAAATACAGGATATGTCGTTTCTATTTTCGCAACTTTACAATATGATTCTCATCACCATATGCACAGTGTATGCGATTAAAACGCGCAAAATTCCTGAAAACTTTAATGAATCTAAATTCATTGGATTTACTATGTACACCACGTGTATCATATGGCTAGCATTTGTTCCAATATATTTCGGCACTGGAAATTCATATGAGGTAAGTATGCAAGAAAACCGTAAATTTTTACTCAACTGTGCTGGAGGTCGATTGTTGTTCTATAAAGTTGCTTTGTAAAAAACTTAGGAACTGATATTTCAGTTAAAAGCAGTCATTTTGCTTACTTTTTATTTTTGGAATAAAGGATCTACAATATCGCAAGCCCACTTTTTGGGTAGAACGAAACTGAGCCCTTCTTTCTCTGTTCGAATCAATTATAATAATAATGGAATAATTGGGAAAGTATTATAACGTCAGGGTTACCAAGTGAATGAGATGGACCCGGTCAGACCGGGAATTTCTTGTCAAAGCCGGGGGCCTGGTAGAAATTCAAAAATTCAGAAAAAGCCGTGAATTTACCTGTTTCGTGTTGAACAAAATTGACTGAACTAACACGACATGTCAAACACAAACAGTTTGCTCACGCTACATCAAAATCAACACAAACCGCTTGCGAAGTGTATTTTGCCCTTAAAGAGATCGAAAAAAATCGCATAAGATTAATGAGCGCAAAACTGGACAGATTTATTTTTCTTAACAAAAATATTTAGGTATTAATAAATATGAAAACGTAAAACAAAAATGTGTTTTCGATCATATGAAGATGTTTTTTTACAGTTGGCAAAGTAGTGCGTGGCGTGTAGTGTTCGTGTTGGGAAAATTTTTAACCATGCGTGTTGCGTTCGTATTTGAAGTTTGAAAAATTCGACACGCGCCCATCTCTACTTCAGAATTATCGTTGCTTTTTTACTATTACTAGCGCTGTTGTTTTGCTAACAAAATCCCAGCTAATTATTTACGAATTTAACTCTACTTTCACAACAGATACAAATCACCACGTTATGCATATCAATCAGTTTGAGCGCATCAGTGGCCTTAATATGCCTGTATTCGCCCAAAGTGTATATTTTGGTGTTTCATCCAGACAAGAATGTACGCAAATTGACGATGAATAGTACGGTGTATCGTCGGTCTGCAGGAGCTGTGACAGGAGGTATTGCCGGCGGCAGTGCATCCGGCTGCAGTCGTACACCAGGTCCAGGCATATCTGGTGCTGCAGGTAGCTCAGGTACTGCTGAACGTACAAGCGTAGGAGGTGGTGGCGGCGATGGTACCGGAGTTCGAGGTACAGTATTGAATGGCAGCCAGAATCAGAGTCCAACAGCAGCAGGAAATGAATCCCCACCGCTAACATCTCCCTTCGCTACAGAGGCTGGAGTAAACAATGCCAACGAAACAAGCTGCGGCTCTTCAGTAGTCGCAGAACAATTTTCATTGACTGAAACAGTGCGACAACGAGTAACCCAAGCATCGTCAACTCCAACATTCGAAGCATCTTCAAAACAAAGATGTTCCAGTAGTTCTGATTCGGAATTTCTAAAATGCGGTAAGAATACATTTTTTTTTAAAAATTCCAAAAATATTTATGTGATATCGAATTGAAGCCGAATTGAAATTCAATTGAAATTGAATTGAGTAAAAATTCCATTGAAATTGAATTGAAATTGAATTGAAAATGAATTGAAATTGAATTGAAATTGAATTGAAATTGAATTGAAATTGAATTGAAATTGAATTGAAATTGAATTGAAATTGAATTGAAATTGAATTGAAATTGAATTGAAAATGAATTGAAATTGAATTTAAATGAAATTGAATGGGAATTGAATTGAATTGAAATTGAATGGGAACTGAATTGAAATCGAACTGAATTGAAATTGAATTGGAATTGTATTGAAATTGAATTGAAATTGAATTGAAATTGAATTGAAGTTGAATTGAATTGAAATTGAATTAGAATTGAGTTGAATTGTATTAAAATTGAATTTAATTGAAATTGAATTCAAATTGATTTAAAATTTAGTTGAAATTGAATTGAATTGAAATTGAATTGAAATCGAATTGAAAGATTTTACAACTCTTCGACTCTGCTTGATACTTTTTCTTACCAATATAACGAAAAACTAAATTAATTTTCACACATCATCCTCGAGTCCCTCATTTCTTTCATAAAAGTGCTGGTATACGACTTTGGTTAAAAAAATCTATATTTTTACGACTTGAATAGTTTTGTGACAATTGACCCAGATGTTTCGGTAGATTACGAGACGATTTTCGAGAAACAAAAATTTTGATTTTCATTTTTTTTTGCGAACTTTAGTCCAATAGTTGAGTTTTTTTGTTTTTAAGAGTCTTCTGTCGGACTCACCTAACTTTTGTTAGGTGTCCGACTTTGGCTTGGAGCGACGGTATATATGTATCTACATTTGATGGCGTGTACATATAATCCTGCCAGCAAAAACGTATTAACGAATCATTAAACATTACTTAGATTTCATTCACTACATACAAATCCAAGTTAAATGGTGCGCATTCCACTGAAAGCATCAATTTATAGCTTAGCCGGAAAATATGCAACATTTTCATTACAAAGAAAACTAAATGATGTTTTATGATTCCTTATTACTTTTTTGCTTTCAAAATTGTACATATACGACATCAAATTTAGAAACATTTTTATAAAAAAAAACGCATTAGTTATTTCCTATTAAATTTATAAATTTTTAGTTAAAAATATTGAAACACAAAAAAATCAACTACAAATAAACTAACAAGCTGTGTCTGTTTCAAAAACCTAATACATTGCTTACCTGCCAAATCACTTGCTCTGGATCCTGAATAGGGTTATATATTTTTTGTAAAAATGTGTTTTTCTGTAAAAAATAAACTGAGTAATCATTTTTCTTTTACTTGCAGATGACATCAATTCCATAACAAAGTAACAAATTAGCAATAAGTAGCACTTATTAAAGGGTTTATGTTGTTGTTCTGAGAACAATTTACATCACCTTAGCCAAATAGATTTATTGTTAAGTTTAGAACGTACTTGTACCTTATGTATAATTTAAGAATGTATGTTAACACTGATATTTTATTTTTTAATGTAAAAGTAATAATGTTACCACGCACCGACAAGCAATTGCTTTATTTAATAAAGTACGGAATTTTTCTTGTGCAAAATGCGATTAAATAAAGCAATTTGATAATTAATTATTTACTTTAGCGTCCTTATCCAAGAATTTCATGCACTTTTACGGGTCGCTCATTTGCTTCATTTCCGTTAAATTGTGTCCATAGACTTGCCTTGGGGAAGATAAAAAAAACTAATTTATGTTAAGTTTCAAAAACTCATATCTACGTAATTTTTAACCGATCGCCAAGTATGGGGACTTGTTTCTAAGAAACAAAACGTTCTATATTCCTAACGAATAAAAAGTTAGTCAAAATGTGAACTTCAGATTTTGTCGGCTTGTGATATAGTGTTTGCTACCATTTTTTCTCATTTTAACTATTTATTTTAATAGATATTGAAGCCTTTTCAACGATAATGCTCTTTGCACGAGCAAGACATGCCTTGCCTAGACTTTTTGATTTCCAGAACAAAAATGGACTGGATTCAGGTGCATTGAATAAAAATTATACACAATTCCAAAACGGTTAGAGACAATTACTTGCAGTTTTCAACAATTTTGTTAGTCTTGGTAAGGTCCATGATCATCACATAGAAATATAGAAAAATAGACATTTTTACAATCAAAAAGCTTCTACGGTCATTTAGGTCTGGCATTCAACGCTTCTTCGAAAAGTAACGACTCTGCATTTTGTCAATTTTTTCGATAAATTTAAGCTTTTTCGATATTTTTCGACATTTGTCGACTTTTTCATGTTTCCGATAAGTGTCAATCTCCAATGACTTGTAGCATTCAGCCTTATCTATTATTTGTTCGATATTTCTCGATAAGTTTAAGTTTTTATTCACTTTTTGATTTTGCAATGTTTCGACTTTTTCAACACTTTAGAGTTTTTCTGTGATCTTCGACACTCTTCGATATTTTACGAATTTTATTCATTTATTCGCGATAAGGCTATAACGAATTTGCATTTGCCAAAAATGGTCAATTATCGTAAAAGGCAAAATTGATAACATTTAAAGAGTAGTTGCTTATCGAAAAAACGATGAATGTCAGGACTCATCAAGAGCCTAAGCTTATCTAAAAAGCCTTAACTTATCGGAAAACATCGAGATGATCAAAAACAGTTGAAAAACATCAAAACATCGCAAAAGCAAAGAAAAAACATCAAAACTTTTCAGAATACATCGAAAAAGACAGAAAGAATCGAAGAACATCAAAAAAGTACATATTGTTAAAAAATAAAAGTTGAAAATTGCTGTTATTTTTGATCTGAACAGATGTTTATTTTTGATCAAAATATAAAATTCAAAACGACGGTTATTTTTGATTGAAAAAAATTCAAATCAGTTGGTAACGACAGTGATTTTAAGTCATAGCCAGTATGGTCTAGAAGTGTGTCCAATACCAAGACAGGAATGCAAGAGTTTATAATCACCGATAAATTTTTGACAGTGAAAACTTTGATCATACAGTGAGAAAACCAATTGTGCAGTAAAAAGACTTAAACTTTTAAAACTACAAGTTATACACTGAGAAAATAAACAAAAAAGTTGCAAAAAACCAAAATAAACGATGACTTATAAGCAGTGGAAGAACAGGATGTATACTGCCTAGCCATGGCCAATTGTCGCTCATTAATCTAAACATTAGGAATAGTGCAGTGAAAGTACCTTAACAAAAGAAAAAATAGGTCCTCACTCTTGACATTCAAAAACTGTAGCAAAACTAGATATCTTTTATCTACATTTACTCATTGACATTTATCATCGAACTATTTTCATTTACTAAAAAAAGGTGCTCGCTTTTGAGTTTGAAAAAACCAAGCAAAATGAGATACATTTCAAGACCATTTTGCAGCCCCCCAAGCCTTGCACCCGGGGCGACCGGCCTTCCGTGGGTACACTACCGTGCAGTAGCTGCGACTTGTGGCAAACTTGTCACTAAGAACTAGTTTGTATTAATGGCCCCGCGCTGCATTCGCTTGGATTAGTCGTTAGCTAAATGCGGCACACTCAAGATTAAAATTTAGTTAAAACGTAAACCATATTTTCTTTGCATTTTTAACCACAGTTTTTCTTTTGTTGCTTGTTGATTGGAACTTATTATTAATTTGAAAATTGAACTTTTATTTTTACAGCTGCTAATTGAAAATTCATATAATATACATTCACCCAGCCAAAAAATAAAAATAGGTTCGCTGATGTCGTTAAACTGCGCATGTTCTACATATTTCATGTAGTTGAAAATGCGTTCGTATTCGTCATATCGGTATTATATCATATATTATACACATATACATACGTAATTCTTTAAGTAAATGCACACTTTTTGAATTTGACTTTTATTCAAATTTTTGAAACGAAATATCTCAAAAACTACGGGGAATGGAATATTAAACCCCGGTATTGTTTTTGTTGAAAATTTCTTTAATTTTAAATAAAAAATTTAATTTACCTAAAATAAATCATTTTATTTAAGCATTTCCCAAAATATCCTTAACATAGAATCTTCTTTTTTTTTATTTTTAATCTAGTTTTTGAATCAATCTTAAGAGAGGATTTGGTTCCAAATGGAAACTCCCAACATTTTTTATTGAATGCATGGTATGATTCATACAATTAGACTGGTGCGCGCCTTCAATTCAATTTAGAACCAAATTTAAGATGAAATCAGCTCATTTGCACAGATATTAACGTCAAACCCCATTTTCTCGCATGTCAATATCATTTAAATCCACTGAAGTTGCGTACTAATGTGCTGTTCATTTTTTCAACATATATAAAAAAGTGTATTTTCGCAGTATCGACATACATTTCAAATCTTTATTCCTCTTCTTTTTCATAAAAGGGCATAAATAAGGCTAAAGGCTTACCAAAATCTTTCAGGTCCGTTCATGATTTGGCAAAAATGATAACTGAAATTTTATAAAGCTTCCCCTAATTTGGCTAATCTTTCCCGTAACTGATCCCGAATTTTTTAATAGGTCTTCACCTTTTACAAACTGATAAAATTCACATACGGCTGCCCTTAATAGGGTCTGATATTCCTAGCTAGATAGGGAGGTGGCTATAGTAGTGCTTGCCTGATAGAATTCCTAGTCAGGTATTTCAATCTAAAATATAAAAACGAAATATTTATTCACTAACATTTTTTTGTTTAGTTGTGGAAAATACCGAATTGCAACTTGTACACGCCCTTGCAGAAATCGGTACTTGCTACCTTTGCCAGAAGAGATCATAAGGTAATTGGCTTTCATTTTGTAAAGGTTCGCTCTAAGCAGAAATGCATCAAACATCTTTCCATTATGCTCATCAGAACCTTCAAACCACAGGGATTTTGGCAAAGTGGATATGTAGCGCATAGCAGCGCTAAGGCGATTTGCACGTGAATAGCCGATTTCACGAAATAAGTAATCGTTGTTTGAGACCAAACGGCGATTAGGAACAAATCGCTGTTTAATCTACGATTTAATTGAGATAAGTTAACAGGCCTTAAAGAAGTTATATCTAAAGTGGCGGTTACAAATTATCAAAAATTAATAAACGATTTTCATTCGAACTGCCCACTTGGATTTTCAATTAAGTTGCTGTTTCAAAAAATCATTTCTGGCTTTTTATCTTTTGAACCACAAACAAAACGAAAATGTTACAATTCGAATAAAGCCGCATTTCAGTTTTTAGAATTAGGAAAGTGTGCTATCTATTTTTTTTTTTTTTTTTTGATTTCCGATTTTTAGAAATCGATGGGACTACAAACGAAAATATTTTTTTGACTTCGGGTGCACCATAGGGATGTGATTCAATTTATATTTTTGTTTTAAATGCAATCTGATGACATTTAATACTAGAGGCCTGAATGCGGATTACAAATGACCTTTTGATGTAGTAAAGGATAAAGAGTTTTCGCAAAATTCGTTGATGTACATAAATGTACTATGGGCTATGGACCTTCTCATATTTCATTACTAATAAAATATCCCACCAAGTAGAGTTCCATGAACATTTGTTAGTTTACGCAACAACACACAATTTAGATATGTATGTAAATAAAAAGGAAATATGTAGTTACATTTATAATAAGGATTTAGTCAAATATGGAATCCAAAGAAAATGAATATATTAACATACACCAATATAAAACAGATACAGCAATAAAAGAATTTAAATAAAAAGTAACGCAATGTGTTAATTTTTCGACTTCTTCGATATTTATAGACTATTTCGACATATACTATGTATGTATATTGTAATATTACAGCCTTATACGAATTGTCTAACACACATGAGTTTCTTAGCACTATTCGCTTAATATTTTTCGACTGTTTCATTATTATACGATTTTTCAACAATTTTATTGCTTTTTCAATATTTTTCGTTCTATTCATATATTATTTTATACATTTTCAGCATCTTCCCCTTTCCAAATTTGTCGACTTTTCCAACATTGACCGACTTTTTCAACATTTTTAGGGAGTCTCAATATTTTCCAACATTTTTCGAGTTTTTCAACGCATCTCAACTTTTTCAGCATTATTTATAATCGCATTCAAGTCCCCGTTTGGATAATATTTTTGGACATTCCATACGTATCGCACTCTCTGGAACATTCCAGGCTGCGCACATGCGCCTGAATTAACTTAAACAGTGGCTGTTTGTTAACATGCACGATGCCATCTTTGACTCACAGATTTTGAACAGAATTGACTCATCCGATAAGGAAAAAAGAACATTTCCATGTCGGTTTATAAAGGGTGATCGAATACGAGGCCCATTTTCCAAACGGGTTGTTTAAACAGCTGTTATTTATCAAATGGCTTGTCCATTTGACGTTTGTGTTCAGTATTCAATACGAATCAATCATGAATAGACTTACTCCTGAACAACGTTTATTAATTGTGGAAACTTACTACCAAAATCAGTCATCTGTTAGAGAATGTTATGGAGTTCTTCAACATCATTTTGGTCGTTATGAGCATCCAACTGAGCTGGCTATTCGTAATACCATCTTCAAATTTCGAACCAATTTTACACTATTGGACATCCATTATTCAACCAGAGTGCGTACAGCCCGTAATTTTGAAAATATTTCTGCAGTAGCAAAGAGTGTTCGTGAAAACCGTGAACAATCGATTCATCGCCGATCTCAGACTTTGGGCATCGCTTATGAATCATAGTGGCGTGTCTTGAGGCGCGATCTTGTTCTGAAGGCCTATAAAATACAGCTCGTACAAGACTTGAAACCAGCTGATATTGATTTACGTTTTAATTTCGGTTTATGGGCCTTACAGTAATTTCAAATTGATTCATTATTTTATCGAAAAATTATGTTTAGCGACGAAGCTCATTTCTGGTTGAACGGCTACGTTAACAAGCAAAATTGCCCTATTCGGGCCGATGAACAACCAGAAGCAATCAAAGAGCTTCCAATGTATCCCGATAAATGTACTGTTTGATGTGATTTATGGACAGGAGACACTATTTGACCGTATTTCTTCAAAAATGCGGATAGAGCCCGTGTTACGGTCAATGGTGCTCGCTACAGAGCAATGATCAATGAATTTTTGTTGCCGAAAGTTCAGGTTATTGGTGTAGCCAACCTCTGGTTTCAACACGATGGCGCAACATGCCATACAGCTAGAGAAACAAACGCTTTATTAAGGGAAACGTTCGATGAAAACATTATTTCAAGAAATGGTCCTGTTAATTCGCCACTAAGATCATGTAATTTGACGCTATTGGATCACTTTCTTTTGGGATATGTTAAATCATTTCTTTATGTCGACAAACCTAAAACTATCAACGCTTTGGAAACCAACATAGCTCGTGTTATTCGAGGAATACCGGTCGAAATGTTCGAAAGAGTTGTCGAATATTGGACCCACAGAATGGACCATTTAAGAACTAGTCGTGGGCAACGTTTAATCGAAATATTTTTTAAAGATTGAGTTGTAGAAATCAAATTATGATTCCAAATGAAGATTTGCATAAATACATTGATTTTTATGTATTTTATTTAGAAAACAAAGTATGAAGCTCTGATGAAAAGTAACATTTTGAAATTTGTTAATTATTGTCTTAACAGGTAGATACAAACGCAGTGGGATATAGTTCTGCTATATTTTATAGCTGCAATGTTGTGCCTAACCCTCGCGCGGGTGAAGAAGTTTTGGAATTCACTCAAATCAAGCAACCTTTATTCCTTTGACTTAAGGTGGCACAAGCAGATTCGCCGCACATGACAATCGAGATTGACTGCGAACAGCTTGGGGTCATGAAAAATATTCATATTCAAAAGGTCTTCTAAGACCGCTTGCCGTAGAAGGAGTCACAGAAGTACTTTGGAAAAATGAAATCTTAATACGTCGTAAGGAACTTGGTACAAAATATTAAATATCCTCAATCATTTACATGCAGATTTTGTTAAATTTTAATATTGAAATAAAAAAAAATTTCAAAATTAATTATTTTTGCTATTTATTGGAACATCTCACTACGGGTATTTGAGCCATTTCTTGGTCAACGCAACTAATAAAAATCCAGCCGGTTGCAATGCTCTCGGTAGTTGCAATGATGGAGTCAAAATATCTTAGGCGCCTGGGTGCAGATATTTAATAAGAAATAACCTTAAGTATAAAAAAAGCTAATTCATCATACAAAATCATCATTTATTTTGTAAAGTAACCAATTATATATAAATTTTTCCATTTTGGGGTAGTCATGAACGGACATGCTACAGAGAATATTGAATCGACATACTTTTTACTAAGCGCGGCAAAATTTTTTTGAAAAGTTGCACTTACTGAGTCTGTAATGAAAGAAATCTACAGATTGCGATAATCGAGGAGTTGCATTTATCGAGGATTGCGTTTACCGATTTAAAATTTTTTTGCTAGCTGAATTTTTAATGCATTAAGTTAAATTTATGTTCTGGAAAAATAAATGTGCTATTATCTCCTTAACTTATGTAGATTCCATTTCGAAATTTTTAGCTATGTTGTAAAACTAAATTCAAAAATATAAAAACGGTTGAAAGTGATAAAATTCTGATTTGAGATTCCGTTTCATATTTGAAAAGAGCAGTAAGTTTCCTAAAAGAACCACAACATTTTATTGAAAATTTGTTAAATTCGAAAAACTGCTTCCGAAAAAATCGTTCACTTCAATTTTTAGAATTCCAGTGTTCAAGCACTAAGCCTCATACAAAAAACTAAAATTATGTCTTTACACCTTCTAGAAGTTCAATTAGGCCGAACAAGAAAAAAAAATTCAAAATCTCATTTTTTTGTAGTCCGCTTCGCGTGAAATGCCCCACAACACACACTACTTACTTGTCATGCTGCTGCCGCTCCTGATGCAGCTTTAGATTGCAGTATGATTGCGCACATAATTTGATAGATACACAACTTTACGTGTTTTAATTGTATGAGCGGTACCACGCCCACTAGTGCTATTTCGGTCCTTATAGCAAGTGACTGATATAATAGTTCACTTAAAATAGCGCTTACACTTTTACGTTAATATGAGAGGTGTCACGCCCACTGCTGCAATCCTGTCGAAATCCATTTGATTTTAAAGCTTATAGTAACTGGCACCTACTCGTATACACCAAATTTTATGAAGATAACTCTCATTGCAAACTTCATTTTTGTAACATTATATGTGTTTTGCTTATATGGGAGGTGCCACATACACCAGTAATATTGTACTAACTTTTAGTAACTATGTCCACCATATTAAATTATAAATCGATTACGTTGTCAGTTCTCTTATTATCAGGTGTACAAATATTGTTGGCTGTGCCACGCCTATAAACCAGTTTTTCCAGTATAATGACACAGTTTGTATTGATCTATTTCATCTCTGAAATTTTTATGAAAATCGTATGTGCCAATTTTAACTTATACGGAATCAAAAATTTCAATTGTTGAAAAGTGCCACACCCACTTTTCCAATCCTGCGACCGTGAAGCAGAAAAATGAAACTATCTCCATACTGTATCGTCATGGAAATAAAAAGCAGTAGCTAACCATGAAGGGGCTGTTAATTAAACCATCGATTGCACGTAAGCAAAAACAAAGCAGAAGAAAAAATACCAACAGCTCTTCGTATGCCTCACAATTTGTCATAAGTTTGTTTTCATTTACACTATTTATTTAAATAAAATTTTTACAAATGTATATATTTAAATGAATTTCAAGGTACTTAGATTTATATGTATAAATGCATATGTAAATATTTATACAAAACTTTAAATTCATTTAAATATATATTTATATATATAAAGTTGCATATACGTATATATTCTAGTAAATTACGCAATTTCTTTAGCTTTTAAATATTCATGATCTTGATTTATATATATATATATACTTAAAAATATATATTTATATATATACTACATAATTTTAATTCATATTAGCTTTAAGAAATTTATTATTATTCGTTTAATATTTAAAAGGTATGCATATCAGTGATGGCATTTTCAGTACAATTGTACTATTTTTCAATACAATCGCGCTTTGAAAAAAACGAAAAATACATGGACTGATTTTAATTACATTCAGAGAATTTTCAGCAAAGTTCTAAAGTACTTTTGTGGTAACTGTTTTTGTTAATGTGTTTATATTATCTATGTCCCTAATACATGAGAAAATCCATAAAAGCAATCGCATTATTTTATTTAGGTTGACAGTAACTTCATTTTCTGCTAACTTTTGGAAAAATTGGGGAAAATTACATGCAAAGTACATTCGTGAAGAGTCCAAGTGCCATCACTGATGTATATGTGTATATAAGTCAATCTAATAATTGTATTTCACTTATTCTCTCAATTATCGATAAAAAATATGCTAGTTTAATGCTGAACCTTAAAATATAAAGACAAAATTATCAAATTTAATGTACACAATTAAAAATACTGAGTCCTTAACTAATCAGTTCACTTTTTATATAATTTTCACTGTGATTTTTATCATTTTTTTATTTTGTTTTTCCACTTTGGACAAAACTTATCTTAAAGCAGAAATATGTTTACATTAACAAAATACAAATTTAATTATTTTATTTTTTAAAACTTTTTTATACTATTTTATACAATTTTTGAAATCATATGGAACCCACATGGCGATGATAATGTAAACACCAAAGAAGTTACAATTCAAAACTTTTTATACAGGTTGGCGCATTGAGAGCTTTACCATGAGAATAGTAATCAAGAAATTATTGCAAGGGAGAGATTTTGATTTTTATTGAATAATGCTTATTGATCAATAAGCATTAGGTGTGAGAGATAATATCCGCCAAATGTTCACCACGGCTTCGACGGCTTGCATCAATCCGCTTGTTAAAATTTAGGAATACATCCTGACGTTATTATTATTTCCTAATATAAAACAATTCATTTACATTTTAATCGTCACTCTCTTGTGAAAGATCTATTGGCCTACCCTTAAAAACATAAAAGCAGTTTTTATTTTTACTATATATAAAATTAACTTCCTTTAGAAAACAGCAAATATACTATGTGTTTTGACTTGGCTTAAAAATAAGTATTAAAATTTATATTCTACACAAATAATTCACAAGGAATATTTCATCGAAGCTTGCACAGATGTCAATTTTAATTATTTATTTAAATAAATGTCCATGTGTAACACTTTTAGTCTTTTAAACAGAGAATTTTTCAAGGATTATAGTTTCCCATACTCCATAATTATGATTTCGCATCAATTATTTTTATTTATTGCAGTTTCACAATCCGAGTTAAATGAATGTGAGATCGAGTGAATTTTCGAAGCTGACTGCTGTCAGAAAAATAAAATTGCTTAAGTTACACACAAGAAACATAAAAATGAGCGAAGTGAGTTATGAACAAGAACGGTTCAATTCGATGAAAAATATCAATAGACGTGCGTTGCGTTGATCAATGGTACGTAAGTAATAAATATTTAGGACTTTCCTTACCTTAAGATGTCTGGCAGTTGTAAAAGATATTGATATACCGTCCGAAGCACGGTTGCAGTAGTGCTGAAGCCGCATCCTTTGTATTTTGGAGTAAAACAATGTCACTCTAGATCAGTGGTATCCACTACCACCAGCAAACGCGTGCGTGCACGCTTTTTTCGCTCTTTAAACGCTAGTTAGTGGTTCGTTTTGTTTTTAAAAGCTAACATTTTTAAGGGGATAACCCTTTGACAAGCTGTGTGTTATCTTCGAAAGGGGAGGCAGAGTAGGAATGAAGTTAAGCTATAAAGCAGAGGATTTTTTTCATTAATTATTCAGGCACATCGATAAGAATGAAAGTCATAGCAAGCGTTATGCCTTTATACTTCATTATACGTTAATTATGGATGCTCTGTCCACAGATGCTTTCTTGCCATAGCTATGCTTAAATTTGGTGTTAATTTGGGAAAATCTCGAAGAAACTTCAAGAAAATTAAAGAGAGCAGGAAATAATTAGGAGGAAAGTAAATCTATATATCACATAGACTACAGGGGTACACATATAGTGATACCACAAACTCTCTACTTTAGTTTAATTAGCAACTTTATGTCTTCTCATTACGGTCCATATCTATTGAGAGCCAATTTTTTAATGTCACTTAGGCGATTTCATGAGCTCCTTTAAGGATATTCGAGAAGAATTATTCGCAAATTTTTTAAAATGGAGAAACTGTTTACTTCAAAAACCCGGAAATTGTTTTGTTAGTTAAGCCTAAGCACATACATATTTGCTCAATTAAATGGAAATACAATTCCATATCTTATTTATTAAAAAGAAAAAGCTGATAGACGATGTTATGTATAGTGCTTTCAAATTTTACGTTATCATTAGTTTAAAAAGGAGTTTAACATAGTGAGGAGAGAAATTATGAATTTTGTGCAACAATTTGCTGAGATTGCTCTGCTACAGCAATAGTTCTATTTTGATTACGTATTGACGCATTGTGTATACCAACACCTTGAGCATTGTTTATATCTTCGAGTGCACGAAAGCGCACAAAACCATGTTCAGCTACAAGCATGCTACCACTCGTGGCACTTTTGGCTGATGCCGTTGAAGACTCAGCCGAGTTAGTAGAAGATGATGCAGATGCAACCGAATCAAGACCACCTGAGCTATGAAATGAGTTTTGATTGAAGGATGAAGGAGTACTTGCTGTTGCTGTAGTATGATGATGAAGGCTTACAATAGGTTTTGAAAATTTATTATTTGTATGTGCAAGTGCAAGGGAGTGTGTGGAGGGTAAAAAGTGTGGAGTTTTATTCAGTAGACGCTGCTCATTCCCAATTACACCAATTGCGGAATTTGTTGAATTAGAGGAGCTAATGTTTTGATCCGTTGTATTGCCATCAGCTAATAAATTGCTGTCTTTGTTTGGTATACAAGAATCATCACCATTATTTATTAAATTCGTACACTCTGCATTACTACCTGGTAACATCATGTCGTCATCGGAATTGTGCAATGAACTTTGCTGTTGCAAAATTGAATGATTGCTTGCACGTTCAAAACTGAAATCACGTTCGGAGTTAAGATCGTGGTCTCGTTCCCGCTCACGATCTCGTGAGCTTCCAATGCCTACGCCACGTAAAGCATTTCGTCCACCTTTTTGATTTTGATGTTGTACCTGAGTCTGCTGTTGCTGCTGATGATGGTATCTGTCAGCAATTGACATTGTGTGCACGCCAGAGGCCCGTTGTGAAGCCGAAATTAAGCCTCCAGAAGATACAGCATTGCGCCCATTTAGTATGCCACCGCTTGCAATATTGTTCAGCGTTCCACTCTTCCGCACATTATTCGTATTACCAAGTTCATAGCAATTATAGCTAGCATAGCGAGCACCACTGCTGCTACAAGAATGTGTAGAGTTTGAGCTCCGTCTTTCAGGATTTTCATAAGCGGCACGTTCCGAATGTGTGCACGATTTTTTATCACGAATTCTGGACGACGACAAAGATGTTTGTGGCTGGAGGTCTGACCAGTTATCACGCAGTGGTTGATGTGAACCAACATCACCACCGCCAACGCTTCCGCCGTCACATCCGCTTCCACCAAAATTTGGACGTTCAAAATTATTAAATTCATAATTTGACGATGTATTGTAGTTTTGGGCCATAGGTTCAGAATAGCAGCTGTCACTTTGCAGAAGTAACATTTGTTGTTGTGAAGCAGCTGAAGTCCCAGATCCACCACTGCATGACGCTGATGTTGAAGTAGTGGAAGTATGAGCAGCTAGTTTTTGCATAGCATTAGCTACCGTAGTACTATTGCCCCGTAATTCAAAATTTGGATTTTCATAGTGGTCCGTCGTAGCATCGGTTAAATAATCAACATATTGATGATGTCCATGATGATGATAATGGTTATTACTAGGCGTACCTTGCGCTGAGAATTCAACGTTATTATGGTTCGTCACAGAACACTGCAAGGATCCAGAGTCATAAGGCCGCTGATAAGTTGGTTGCTGCAATTGAAACTCAGCATTTCGCCCACCACAAGTAGATAAAGCTTGTCCTCCACCGCTGCCACCAAGAGAGTTTAAGGCGAAGCTATCATCGTAAATCAATTTACCAGTACGCATCGTATATGTGTGCAAATTAGTATTTGCATTGCATACGGCTGGGTAGTCAGTTTCAAATTGTTCTTGACTTGAACTTGATGTGCAGGGCAAAAAGAAACCAGCAACATTTGAATGATGATGATGATGGTGACTATTGTGCTTTTCACGACTACCACCAGCACCACTTGTTGAACCAAAAACAGCAGAGCTTCCACCTGATACCACACCACCACCAATTCCACGAGGATCGCCACCTACAACAGCATCCAAGCTGCCACCACTTGTCTTAAGACTGGCTACCCAAGACATTAGAGTTATAATGGCGATTTCGATTAGCCTTAAAGAAAACTGATAGCCCCATTGAAGCCAGTCCATTTCAGACGTTACCTGCATTATTAGCGGTCGGGTTATAGAGATACTTATAGCACCGAATATTTGCAATGCAGCAAGTAAAACAAACAGAAGAGCCGTTGCAATTGTTATATGTATAGCATAGGATAAATTTTGAAAACCGTGTATATAATTTTGTGATTTACTGCGCAATATCCGCTTAAGAATACGATATATGTATAGATATAGAAGGCCTAAGCTAAGGCAAATAAAAATATAAATTATTTGACAAATTAACGATAGCACTCGTGGTGGTGGCGTTGGAACCGTTGTAGGATATGTATGATGGGTGTATGGAGCTGCAGGACCGATTGGTGTTTGCACATTGGAAATAGTTGCAGAAGATGCAGCGGTCGCCGCATATTGTTGCGCCTGTTGGCGTTGGCGATAGAACTGTTGTTGGTAATACATCTGCTGTTGGTGATTTTGCATCGTATACGATTCGACATAATGCAGTGTAATGCAGAGTACGACATGCACACCACACCCAACAATAACTGTAAGCGGGCGTATAAGAGCTGAGTATCGATTATTTTTATGATTAAGAGATTTTAAGAAGAGAAAAAGTATTAGAACTGAAAATGAAATTGTTAGGAATGTAGCTGGCAAGTTAAGTAAAATCTCTGACACGAATATGTGAAATGTGGAATGAATATTATAGGCGTCATAGCACAAATAAAATATACGAGCTGTACAGATAACAATTAAAATGAGATGGATGCATACAAAATATGACTGTGCAAATAAATGAGTTAACTTGTTGTAGGTCAACATTTTGTAAAATGAATATACACCTAAAATAGTAAATAATATAACTGAGAGATATACATGTATATTCCAAGCTACTGTCCAAGTAGCATGTGCAGCTGCAGCGGCAGCTATTGAGGTTGATGAAGACGACGAAGATGAACTGCTGCTACTGCTACTGGTCGGCGCAGATGTAACAATTGTTGAAGATGATGTCGTTGTTGCTGCTGATGCTGCTATCTCTCCTAAGGCTGTTGCAGTTGAAAATGTTGAACTGATAAAATTGTTCATATGATGGGACCTGTCGTTAGGATACTCAGCAGATTTAGTTGACATTTTTGTTTTTGAATGCATTTTTTTTTCGTTGCCACTGTCAGAAACTGATCTTTCTTGTCCTTCTTCTTCATTTCCATTACCATCCCCACCATTTTTACTTTTGTTTATGTTTGAACTGGAAATCAAGCCACCTGCAATGTCTTCAGATTTATTGTCTTGCGATGTGCTGTCAATCAAAACCACAGGAGAAGAAGGAGGTTGATGGTAATTCACCACAGGTCGTGAAGTAACTTGTTTTAAAATAACCTCCGGTATTTCACCCTTGTTCCCATTTGAACCGCTAAGTATACGTCGTATACTTGGTAGAACTTCTTTTCGTGTATTATGTTGCGTGCTGATAGTTGGTTGATTTTCAGAGCTTGAACCACTACCACCACCATTATTCCCTATTTGAGTTGTCGTTTCTTGAGGAAATTGGTTATTAGTGATATTATAAAGCCCGCCATGTGGTTGTGCGCCAATTCCTTTCGAAGGAGTATTCAGAGCCTTTTTACGGTCTGCATCAATTCCAACAGCTTGCGATGGACTAACTGGGCTTACACCAGTAGAAGACGTGTATGTTCCTGGAACGACAGATCCAAGTCTCACTACAGTGCCGCTCGAAGAACTAGCTAAGTCTGGGGGCCGAAACGGTATTCGTTCATGCCCTGGCATTAAACTTGGTGGTGGTATAGGACGACGATTAATATAAGACCCCGTATTAGCAATAACACCTTCATTGTTGGTGCCTCTTAATGTAGGCTTATCAGCAAAAGGATTTTGATATTCCGGTGGTAATGGTGGTGTAAAAAATGAACGCGCTGGTGGCGAGTAAGATGGCATATCACCAGGATATAAGGGAATAGTTGGAAGCTGGCCATTATTACTTTTTAATGTATTTGACACTGTTAAAAAATTTAAGCATATTAAAAAATAAATAAAATAGTAAGGATCTTATCTTGGGCCAGGCCAAAAATTATATATAAAACTTTCTCATATGAAATATGCATCTAAATCCTGTTAAAAGATTCTCTTTTAGTTGATTTCCCCACTCAAATAATCAGAAATAATATTTCCCAGTTTGAGCCGGAGTTTTAATAGGCTCATGCTGCTAGAAAAACTTTTCATAAAAAGTTGCAGATGACTACGTCCCAAAAGGAATGAAGCAATCCTTTTTATTTTATTCTATCTATACAGACACATTAGAACGACAGGAAAAAATGCATTGCTTGAAATATTTGCAGCCCCTTGGTTAAAACTTGACCAATTCTATTAAGTCGTAGAGATCGTGAGTTTTATTTGAATCGTTCTAAAAATGAGTGTAAATGGGAGATGACTATGGTAGGATCTATGATTTTTATTTTGAAGAGATGACATCTCCAACATTTTGCCATAAAGCTTGATTGTTAATAATAAATTAGTTCAATCATTACCTAGGGCTGTTTTGTTGACTATATCATTATTCTTCATTATCAGTTTTAATCATTTTATCATACACTGCTTACAATTTAAACCATACACCACAACCAAATAATCTATGAAACCACAAAAATATTTCTAAATTTCTACATGTTTTAGTTTAAAAAATTATGGAATAAAAGCCAATAGTGTTACAAGTGTATCTATAAAAATTTTAAAGGGCACTCGGAATTGTACTCTTGTGGAAAATTACCTACAAACGTATTGATGAATTGTTTCCCGTCAATTTAGCGATACGATTACACCACAATTCTGACTCCCACACACATTCATCATAACAGACATTATATGTTCTAATAAATCTTTCACGCACGTTGTAGGGTGTAAAAACAGTAGCAGATCTACTTACTTGAGGGCGATGGTGTAGAATTGACTAATCCATGTCGATGCCTATCGCGTTCATGATTATGGTGACGATTCGGATTCGGATAAGTTGGATTACTATTACTTTTTAAAATATCAGCATTAGGAGCAGACGTAGGAAGCGCATGATCCCTTTCCAAGTCTAGTTCATAGTTGCGATGAACATTTATCTGCTGCTGATGTGGAGACTTTTCTAAGTACCTGTTTTAAATGCAAAATAAATAAATTAAAAAACAAATTTTCATAAAAGAATGACAATAAAAGCATAACACTTGCCTCAATGTTGTCAATGGAGGAGTTGCTATTGTGGTTAAGCTGGGAACATAGCTGTTGTCAGGTATGCTTCTCTTAGTTGTTGACGTCGTACCATAAGCAACTTTAATCAAAACGGCGGCAACACTACGTTCTAAATTATTTAATTTGTCTAAATAATGCCCACCTCCATTGCCACCCACAGCTGAAGATGAGCTTGGTGATCCAACAATAGACACGCCGCCATTGCTTGTTGATGACATGCCGCTACTTATGCCTGATTTTATACCGATACGTGTGTTATAACTACCATTCAATATGTTACTACTGTCGCCATTTGCATTCGAAAGGCCCTCGGCAGGAAGACCTTCAATTTTTGGATCAACTACTAGCAATCCACGACAACTCGTCGTCCGCGACAAGAAAAGCAACATAATTAAAAATAAATTAATAAATTGTTGCTGCTGGTGATGCAGCAATATTCGAGCAGTTTGCCAAATATTGATAAATGGCATGTTATTTTTCTTTGCATAATTTCCATTGCGGTTGAAATTATTTATGATTTTCCTTTTGATATATTGGCGGTTATTCCTCAGAGCAAAGGCTTTTTCGTGAATATTTCTTAAAGATATATTCATTGAATGATTTGAGTAAGTTGTGCTTCTGGAATTGATATTGAAATAGTTATCAGCACGTGGTTGTTTATGCCTAGATGCTGACACTGATGAAATAGCAGAAGTTAAGTTGGCAATTTTTTCGGCTGTTGACAACAGTGCAATTGTTGGTAACAGAAACGTTGATTCTGTTGACGTGTTTTCAATTGAATTTGATGTTTTAAGGTTAAGTTTATTATGATTGTTGAATTCAAATGTTGACGCAGAAAATGAGGCGACGGATAAGGAAACTTTTAACTTAACACATCTTAATACTTCTGGATAACTATTACAATTGAGTGTTCTGCTTGCTGCTATTTCTTGTTCTCTTATAGTGTCAAACTCATTTATTTTTATAATGAATTTTGATGCAGAATGGCATTTTTCACATCTACAGCAATCCGTTCGCATCTTTAGTCGTACTCGGAAGGGAACAGAACACCACCAAAACTGCGGTTCTTGTAACTGCACGCTATCTATTTTGACTAAACTTAATTGTGCCGACCTTAAGCCGGCAAAATTTGCATCAAGCTGTGGTAACACTTCACAGCACCTTTTGCGACTTTGACTCTGCACCAGCTTATTATAATATAAACGAAAACAGTAATTGTTCGCTTCGTGATCACAGTTAATTTTAATCGACATTCTTGTTTTTACGATCTTTTCAAGCACGTGCACTTTAAAAGCTTAGTTTTACCAGTGTATTTATTTAAAATATTTTATCTTATTTCCAGCACCAGCGATGTAAAATATTTTTGCTGGTACACAGGATAAGAAGTCCCTAGTAGTTTCAAAACTGAAGACGATGATGATTTGAATCGATTTCTTCTGCGCATTATCGATATATTGTTTTTTCAAAATTAACTGTAATATAAAGAATCAAACTTAAGATGTGTTATTAAAAATATGAATAAAAGCACTATAGATAAATAGGGACAGCTATATAATTCCAAACGATTGAGACGAAATGTTGGGAAGAAGCCAAAATATAGAAAGAACAAAACCTTTAAGCCTTGATAAGTTTAGGTATAGATGGTTCAGGTATAGATGGATGAAGGCGACCTTCGAACTTCGTTCAAAAACACAATAGAGAACGCGGGTTGAGGCTGTTAGGAGACTCCGATACGCTTTGGAGCCGTTGTCTGTACAACGCCGGTTTAATAAAAATTCCTTAAAAGCAAGAAACGTTATTAAACGCAGAATTAGATTGCTGAAAAGCCGCTTCAGATGCCTAAAGACTAAATTAATGTACGTACCGAAAAAAGTAGCGAAAATTATTAATGTTTGTCTCATTATAATATTCCAGTAAATAAAGAACCAGTTCACCCATCAAATTTGCTTTTGGACAATAAATAGTTTAGATGAAGTCAAAGAATTCAGTTAAGTGAGGGTACAATACTAAGGAATACCATAAACAAAACATTATAAAGAAATGTTTCTTTTATTTTCGCCATTTATTATAGATACAAATAAAATCAACAATTCAATTACTAAAGTATCACAAAAAAAAATAAAATCTTAACGGAATCCACTATAAAAACTTTCAGCGCTTTACATTCTGGAAAAAAGCTTTAAGTCTTTTCCGCACTTTTTAATCGAAAAAATATGCTCTAAATCAAAAAAAAAAATGACTAAGCCAAGAAGTTTTGGCCAAACAATGTCCAATAGATTAAAATGGGCTACAATCATACAAATATTTCGAAATTATTAATACTCATTATTTGGAAATTGTAAATCAGTAAATTGTATACTACGGAGTTTTGTTGTTCCAAAATTAAAAGGTTTTTGTAGTCTTTGTTTAGAAGGAAAAATAGCATAAAAAATTTTAATTTGCTTTTGAAGAATCGAAAACCCTATTGGAAACAATTGGTATATACATAACGTACGAAGTATCAATTTAGTTCATATGGTTACTTTAATTAAAAAATAGATAGCCAAAAGCTTAATACCATTCAAAATAATCACTTCTTTGCCTGAGCTACAGTGGGCGACAAAAAACTAGATACACCCGCACTTTCTGCTAGATCGAGAATTCAAAAACATAATGGAAAAAAAGTAATGATACAGTTTTGTTTGAAACTCTTTTTATTGATGAGCAAAAAAAATTTCTTTATTCAATATAAATTTAAAAAGTTATCTGAAAAAACACAAAAAACGATTGACATTAGTCAACATACACTACGCACCTTCTGCCTTGAGATTTTGATTACTTTTTTTAGAAAACGGTGAAGTAACGTTTTTTTATTTTTTATATCTATAATAGGTCTGTATCATCTGAAAAAAATAGGTAAATATTTATAAATACTTAAAATGTTTTACCACAAAAAGGGTATCATCCGAGAAAAATGTGCTGGTTGGGAGAGTAAAAAACAGCTGATCAGACTTCTCCTCCAAAAAAAAGTTTCATTTTTCACCCAGACAAATTTCTTGTGCCTAAAACTTGAAGACGGTCAAAATCGCAGGCAACGAAGACTAGAGACTCACTTTTGACAAGCAAGGGAAAGAAAATTGCCTGTCTCAATGGTATCTGCCCAATACTTGCATCATGAAATATTTTTCAGCACTTCATTTTTTTTCACTTGTTGAAAGGTTGTGTTAAGAAACAGAAACGTAACAAAAAGCTTGAAATCAAAACATTTTTTGGTAAATGCTCATTTATTCAATTTAATAGATGAGCGATCATTGATTGACAAGGAATCGTATAGTTTAATGTCTCCTAAATGATCAGCCAGATAATTCTTTCTGAAATGTTGTTTTCCGATGCGCACAGTTTTAAAATAAGAAAATGGAAATGTCGCTAAATCAAACTTACCCCATTTTTTTGTATAATTTCATCGAAAATAAATTTTTGTTTGAACAAAAAATTTGGTGTACAATTTTTCTACACAAATAAGTTGTTAGAGATAACGTAAACTCCTTAAAAACAAATGCGAAATGTAAATATTTTGCGGTGCAGAAGACTTTAAACGGTTTAATACTGAAACTATTTTATTAAGCTTGTATTCAGTAGGTTAGGTTAAAGCCGATAAGCAACTGTCAAGGCTACATTCCTTTTGAGCTCCGCATTTGATACGCGCCCAACAGCTGTGTTTATATATTTGTTTCTTTAAAAAATTACAATAAAAATGGAAAGTAGAAGCGCGTCAACAGCTTCTGATTCCATATTCGCTTCTAAAGTAAACTTTGGTTCAAGTTATAGAAATCATGAGTTATATCAAATTTATCAATAATATTCTCAAAAAGGTTTCACTTAGCTTGCATTCAGAAAGTATTATCCGAACGGTTATGCAACTACGACACAGGTTCTAACTCCTGAACCCTGCCCGTGTTTGTTTACTAAAATACGTTCAACTTTTTTAACAGTTTTCATTTTTTACCCATTTTTGTGTATCATCCGAAAATTGTGGTGATTCGACTATTCAGAGAAATTTCAGCTTTTACTCTCTCGAAAATCGCGATTTGACACTTTTCATTTTTTACCACAAAGTCCGGATGATACCTAATATAAGTCATACTCAAAGGAAATCTTCTGGTTTTCCTTCATCAATGGAGTATAGAGGAGAATTATCTAACAATTATGAAAGGATTACTTAACTTTTTGCTGATTTCTTTGGATCTGTTTTTAGTTCTTCGAATTCTCTTGCCGCAACTTTTGAACATTGGTAATTTGGAAATACCGTATAAGGAGGTACTAGAAGCTTTAATTAGCTTTGACTGCTCGAAAAGTGCTGGTTTTGATTTGCTTCCTCCTGTGATTTTAAAAAATTGAGGTCAAACTTTGTACATCGCATTGTACATTTTCAACAAATCCCTTTCTAGTGGTATTTTTTTAAGCGAGTGGAAAACTGCCTGTGTGACACCCATATTTAAGTCTGGTCAAAAGTATTTGGTTGAAAATTACAGACCTATAGTAAAGCTATCAATTAACCCTAGTCCTTGATAAAATTGTTAACAAGCTGCTCTTTGCTGAAGTGCGTAGTCTTATCGCTTGGCAACAGCATAGTTTTTTTAAAGGTAGATTCACTGCTTCTAACTTAGCCCTTTTTTCAATTTTGCTATTAACGCTATTGAAAGCGATAAATTTTAGATATTTTATATTTACAGCTTGGTTTGAATAAAGCCGTACACGGTGGTTAAAAATCATCGTTTGTCCCTAAACATAAGTAATTGTTGCAATGTCACTTTTTCGAAATTCACTGTTATGATTTTCTCCTCACATCAACTTGATAGTATTAATTTGGTATGCGTTAGAAAAATTCTAGATTTTGGAGTAATGTTTGACTCGAGATTTTCCTTAGTGGAGCATTTTATTATTCTTTGAGTGTATTTATTACTGGCTTTTCTTAGGCGACAGAGTGGTGACTTTACTGAACCCTACACTTAAGAGGTTCTATATACCAATGATATTTAAAATCATTAGGCGTATGATTCAAACGTTTGTATATTTGTGGCAATGTTGATTGAAGTGTGCTGCTGGGTAAAATAAACTTAAATGTGCAATTAAGATCCCTGCGTTACTCTAGACTTTCTTATGTTAAGGTACATATAATTATATCGCAAAGCTTTAGTTGAATTTAATAGGATTTGTGGTGACCATATTATTGATTTTTGTTTTAATAATGAGGTATTTAAAAACGTTATAGGCAGTTGTTTTTTATAAATATTTGTAGTTTTAAGTTTTATCTCTTAATGTTAAGATTGCTAGTCTGTAAGGATATTTGTTCCATAGACTCAATGAATGAATGAAAATATTGATATAGAGATATATTTTCCAAAAATATGTGTTATTGACTAATAGTTTTATTGACGAGTTGGCAAAGCTTTACTTAAAATTATGTAACGTTTGTGCAAAAATTTTGTTAAGTTAGCCCTTTTTATCGGAAAACAAAAATAAATAGGTCAACACATTTTAAAACTCTGAATTTAGGGACAATTTCAACTGGAAAAGCAACTATAAATACACCTACGGCATCAACAAAACACATTTCAGTGTTCTTTTCCATAAAATAATTAAATAACGCCTGCGGTGATATTTTAAGTTTAGTGCCTTACATTTGAACTGTTAGTTTTAAATTCTTTAAAAAAAATAGTTTTATGATAATTTCCCTACCTAAATTAATGTTTTTTTTATAAAAAAATAGCGCTTGTCTCAAAATTTGTTGTTGTTGTTGCTGTAGTTTGACGAAACAAAAATAAAGGTTTTTAATGTAGGTGGAAAAGAATATCAGCTGGCTGACTTCACTGTCATTGGGCACTTTTTGAAAAATACTTTATTTGTAGAGACATATGTGGTACCTAAATCCTTTGTATACATCTATCGAATCGGGACGCTACTCCTCTAATTGATTTGCGATTGAATGTGTGACAAATTTTAAATATTTAGGATTGTTAATTGATTCTAAGCTGGTGTGGTTTGAAAAACTACTTATTGGCAGCATCAAGACAGTTTACCATCTGCAAGAGTTCTGTTAGACTAAATTAATAGCTTATATTTTTTTTTATTATGGGTTTTTCCATTCCAAATTGGAATATGGTTTGGCATGCTGGAGTGTAAGCTATTATAAAAAAATAAATCCTTTGCTAACTTTGCAGGATATTCGACTAATATGTAAGAAAAAGCGTTCTGAACATAGTCTTCCACTTTTTAGAAAATTGAACGTATTGCCCTAAAACATCTTTGCTATTTTAAAGTCTAAAAGTTATTCTACATAAAATATGGTAACTCAATAATAAACACAAGATGTCATACAAATTATGGACTAAGGATAAATCATGTAAATTTAGTTGTAGTTCCAGCCCGCAACTTTCAATATTTTCTGCGGTTTCTGAATCGATTGATCCTAGAATATTTAACAGACTTCCACACAATATTATATATATTCGAAATGAACATGCTTTTCTTAAAGAAGTGAAATCGTGGCTGTTATATTTTTCATATGGCATTATAAATACTCTTATTGAGGTTTCATCTTAACCTCAAAAGCGAAATTCACCATAACCTTATAAAAAAAGTTACACTAAAATTGCTTTTTGTTAACGCACGTTGCTTTTCTTTTTTTTTGTTCAAAATTTAAATAATTTTTACATAGTCAAGTTAATGTTGTAATATTTTTTTGTATCTTTAAGTGTCACTAGAATTAAACACGATCCCATTGTAGCCTAATGGTTGTTTAATCGAGTATATTTGCATCCAACTCTACTTCATTACGAACTACAGGATGTAGACTTGTTTATTATTGTTGTAATATTATGTAAAAAAAATTAGTTCTTTAAGCAAATTGTTAAGAAACATATAGCAAAAATAAATAAATAAAATATAACATAAAAATAAAGTGATTATATTTATAACTTTTGTTGATGTTGGCCGTACATATAAAATTTCCAAACATAAGTAGAGATAACTTACAATTTACCTCTCGAATCCACAATATTTATTGTTAGCGATTATAATGTACAAATGCAAAAGTGCGTAAGAAATTCTAAGTTGGGGACCGAAAGAAGTTTTGTGTTTGTTTTATAACGGTTACTTTACTTGAAACGATTTTTTATTTTTTTTTTTTGCTTGCCCGTGGAAAAAGGGTTAGTATTAAAGAGTTTGGTACAAATATTACATAATTTTACAGAACGTGAATTAAGCTTTCTCTTTATGGCAATAAAACTTTAGATCAATACTATAGTTTCTTAAACCTAGAAGGCTATGCTTCGTCGAATCGACGACGCACATTTGTGGTTTCCGTATAATTATTTTAGAAATTACCGCAAAATTGCTTCTTGTTCAACATTCATGTAAGTTTAATACAGTTTAATGTACAGCCATGTGTTCTTAGAACCTGTGGACCTTTTTATTTAATTACTTTCCGCACAAATTATGCTGCTAATGCATTTCTCAAGCTTGTAATTTAGAATTTGCTGTGTCCAAAAACAAGTTGAGGTTTATGTTATATAAATTTTTTTGATTATTTTTGTTATTCTAATCTGTAAGAATTTCTGTTCATAGACGTAATTATTTAAAAAGAATAAAAAAAAACTATTTTTGCTATCCATTTTTTATTTTTTAGTAAAAAAAGTTAAAATAATATTGAGTTTTGGTAACTTTTTCATGTTTATTTCGAAAAAGTACATACGGCATCTAAAAAGAACATTTTAAGTCTTTATTCGGTACATTCCCACAATACGTCACTGATGTGGACTACGATTTAACTTCACGTACCAGCTAATCTTGAAAAAACGAGGACGGTTTGTGCCATTTGCATTTCATTTAAGCGGCGAATGACAGAATCGTCTTGTGCAAAGTATAAAATAAGATTGTGTGGGGAGCACAAAATAGAGCTTTGTGCTTCTTGTACTTTAAGTTACTTAATTTTTACATAAAATATGTTTTTTTTGACGTTCAATATGTTTATTTTAAGATGCAATCACATTAGATGGATGGTATGTGTAGTTAGTTTTTAAGCATTTTGCTTCAAACCATAGTTTAAAAACAAGCCAAATGATCTCAAGTGGTGACAGTAGATAAATAAAAAAGGTTTTGCAGTTTGCCTTGTGCTGGAAGAACAATGCAAATGAAAGTAATCGACATTTAAATCCATTGGAGCAAGGATCAACAGATTTCGCTATTTGAAAAAAGCCGCCGATTCGACGAAACATAACCTTTACGTACAAAAAGTAAGTATAGCCTTCTAGGGTTAAATCATCTGTTATATGAAACCTATCATTTGGAAATCTATCTAAGGATTTGCGACTTATGATTTTTAAAAAACTTATTTCAAGGAGTCTATAACTCCGAAAACATTAATCAAACGGAGGAAATAATTACCATTTGCAACGCTGCCCCTTGCACTAGTCAGTTTACGCCAAAAAATTTTTTAAATTAAGCACGGGCTTGTATACACGTCCCAAACTTATGTAACTAAATGTAGTCGAATCCTCACGCTCTTTACAAAGGCACGTGGTTTATGGACAGACCCAAAACCAACAAGAAACCCAGCCACCACTAAGATCATGAAAATATGTCATATATTTAAATTATGAAATAAAAATTGACATTTGTTGTAAGTTGAAATGTTGACTAAGTAAAGAGAAGTGTCCTAAATATTACCATCTAATATCTAACTTAATTTTCTTTTTGCATGGAAGCTATGATGCTTATACATACATACACACACAAGCAAAGTTTTGGCTATTCCAGAAGGGCGAGTCTAACAAATGCAACCCAGCAGCAGCAATACGATGCAGCGGCGACACAACTTTTTCATTTTCACTTTACACCGCAATATTTCGGCTGTGTGTACAACAAAAATTTTTTGTCTAAAAGCGAAAAAACAATACCTTCTTGCAGAAGAAAATCAATTAAATTATCCATGCTCACCGCACTTTGATACTTTTTAATAACTTTTATTCATTGCTGCATTGATACTGCATCAGTTTCAAAGTATTTAATTTTTATTCTGATTTTTATTTTTGGATTTCGATAGGAAATTTCGGGCCCAGTTTAAACACGTTTCACATATATGTACGATACATTAAAAAAAATCAGCAGTAGTTAAAAAAAGAAACAGAAAAAGGAACTAGTTTCGAATTTCAAAAAATTCCACTTTATAAAAGAAATGTACGAAGATATTCACCTTGTTTTCCATACCATTGTTATTGTTTGATTCCATTTGTGTTTAACCACAATCGTGCTTACCTTCTCACTCTTACCAATGCTTGTATGTTTTGGTCATTACTTATGTTAAATTCCAGTTGCTGAAACACATCGTCGCCATTTTGAAAGATGACCAAGTCTGCGTTACATATTGAAAAATGAACAGACGTAAACGTACGATAGACAGAATTCGATAAAAATAACAGGCTTTCTTTTCTGTGTGGGTGTGTTTGTTAAAAAAAAGCGAAAGAGAGACAGCCACACACATGCAAACATTCGTAAAACCAACAACAAAATAGCCAAATCGTCAATATCGACAAGGTTTAAGAGCTGCGGGCCTCATCACTATTGCAGTTTTACAAATTTATCACAGATACCCAAAAGTAATATATCAAATGTTGGCACGACGAAACGAAACCAATGCACAATAAAACAAATTCATATTTTATATAATATTTCATACTTTTTTGTTTACATAGCTTTTTCACTTAAAGCATTTTTTCTTCAGCACTTCATTAAAATTTGAGTGTTTTATTGTTGTACTATACATATTATGTATACAGAAATGAAATTACCGTATACTAACATTCACCGCGCATCAAAATATATTTTATCGGCCACTCGACAACCGTACTAAAATCCGAATGCGCTTACAATACTGGATTATCCCAACGTCTCATTTTAGCATTTCAATTTTCGTTTCGTTTCTTGCAAACCTCCATGAGCGCAGTTCACATGATTAAGAATGTGGCTTGACAACTCAACGTTTGAACATTTGAACTATAAAACAGCCGCAAGACACCCATATCGTATGGAATTCAAAAATTCTTGATCACCTCATGTACGCTGGATAGTAAACCTAGTGAAAATTATGCATTTCACAAAGTTCTATGTATTAAACTTCGATGACGTGCGCTTTATATATTTTTAGTAGATCAATGGTTTGACCTATAGCAAAATTTTTCAAAGCGTATTCCTTGTAATTGATGTACTACTTGTAAGATCCTCTTTTATGTCAAAATTAATTTAAGGGAAATAATATAGAACTCAAGAAAATTTCTTGAAATGTATGTGTTGCTGAAAACAGAAAAGCGTATCGGAACGCACGTTGGTATGATTAACGCTAGAATTATGCTAAAGTACGCATTGACAAAACTCTCATGTGAACTTAGGCTCGGCTTACATGAGCATTTTACAGCTCGCGTTAGCTAACGCGCGTTTCAGCAATACTTGAAGTTATACGCACTAATACACACCATCATGTGTGGCTCATTGCGTATAGTCATGTGTTAGACTGAAACGCGTGTTGAAATTGATATCGTCCAGATTTTTCAGGAGTACAAAATTGACACTACAAAATTTGACACAGAAGCTTAGTCGCACGTCCCAGTTATGCCAAGCTTCTTCGCCTTATACGAAAGCGAAATTGTTAGTCAGACGTGTTTAATAGCAACGTTGCATACCCTTAGCGATCGTGTGAACCATAAGCCACAATATTTGTTTCCAAAAAATTAAACCAAGTCAACAATAGGGATGCGAAAGAGGCAGATAGCATATCATGTGGATTGCTGCAATGCTGCCGATATGGAAATTGTTTAAAATGTTAACAGAGTTGGACGGGGTTGGGAAATCGGTAAGGATTACACGCTATCAAAAAAAAACCGTCGGCAAATCGTTGGAGTTAAGCATATTGTAACGAGTAGTTTCACAAACGTAAACCATTAAATAGACACAAGCTGATTCGAAATGGAACACCGATCGTCGCCTGCCAACGATGAAAATACAATTAAATCTAGATGTACGGGTACCCGTCGGCAGGTTTCCAGTCGTACGACGCAATTCTGTTACATTTCATACCATTAAGTATATTATAATTTTTTACAGCGAGTAATCGCTGCCGATTTTCCGACCACGTCTCAATCCTCTTCAAGACATTATTTTGAAAGCAACAGCAAACTATCAGTGTTGCATTCACAATGATGATTTTTAATTTACTCAACACTAATAATCGATGATTCTCAGCAATTTTAATTTCAAGTATAGCAAAAGATTTTATTTAGATTGGTTTGCTTCAAGCGACTGGCAGCAAGATTGCGCAATTATGCTCTTGATTGACCATCCACAATCTAACCAAAATGCGCAAGCTTAAGATATTGCGCAAAGTGTCAGCAATATTGGAATTTTTGAAAATCACACGTTTATGAATGCGCGTTTTATAGAATTTTGCCATCCACTAGGATTTTTGCAAGCGCACTCACGTTTTTGTGCATTTTGTGCATCTGCCAGTGGATGGCACTCTTTAGCTAGCTTTGCCAAAATCGGCGAAAATGGTTTTTCTGATTCAGGTGAACTACTATCTGGAAAAATTTAAGCCAAATCGGTGACGCTGCAAGGTGGTCGTCTCCTTGTAAGCTACGCTGCTCACAACGCACCGCACAGCTCCGATCCTCAAAACTAAAACAGTTGTGCTCAAAGCTGTGAATATTGACCCATGTGAAAACTTACTCTGAATTCTTATTCATAAATATAAAATGTAAACAGTAGCACAACCGATTCACCACTGTTTAAAAAAAAATACTACGACTTCTGAACGCGATCATTCTATTGTCAAAAGTACACACAAAGTTGATTGGTAAAAGTACATGATTTTGCAATCGTTCAAAAATTTTCTTTTTATACGCAATTGAACAGAAATAAATACTGTTTGTTTGTGTTGATAAGCAATTTGCATCGCTTAATTATTTTAATTTTAGTATATAAAAGTGAAAACTGTGCGAAAATAAATTCAAATTTAAAGAAAAAACAAGATTCGTTCTTTTCTCATTTTCAATAAATGTTTATTTTTTTGTCTTACTGTTTATAAAGATTGCTGTGAAGCTAACTGCGGCTGATTAAATGAAACTTCACTGTCTTTTGTTAATGTAATGATATTTATTTTTACACAATAAACAAAGAAAAAGGCAATTTCAAAGCTAATTTGCAGTAGAGCGTCAGCAACAATTGTGGTAAGAATTTATATATGAGAATAAAAAGTTAGTTAGGATATTTGGCATAAGTTCACTTAAATAGCTTTCTTCATCAAACCATATTCATATCATGAGGCTTTTAATATTGATAATGAATATAGAATCAAAAAATGGGTCCACGCCAAGCTTCTGAGATACTGCCATCGGATTTCGCGGATATAACTTTTCAAAAAATCGTTATAAATTGACGACCCCTAGATCGATTCCAAAAATTTCATACGAAAGGTAATTAAGTTAGCTATAATATTGGTGTATATAAGTTTGAAATCTGTGGCTTAGAAAAATTACGCTTTTCTAATATATTGACCAACTAAAAAACTGTTCATGCCAAAATTCATATGCATATCCTCACAATTATCTATAAAAAAGTGAACTCAAAAAATCTAAAAATTGTGGAATTTGTCGACAACAATATCATTTGGAGCAGGTTTACTTTAGCTCCCATTGCAAATTTTTTTAGGTTTAATTGGGGTTAAAAGCAAAAAAAAAAATTTAAATAAAGTCGCTCGGATCAAGTTTCGGAGATATAGCCATCGGAAGTTGCGGATATAGCTTTTTTAAAAATCACTTCAAGTTGAAAACCCCTGCATGGATATCAAAAATATAGATGTCATAAGAATTGGCTTACAATAATGGTAAAATTTTTTTTAAAAAGCTGTTAAATGGGTTAATATCCCATATTTTAAAATGTTGAGAAAGCTTGATTTCTTCGCTGTAAAATGATGTAGCATTTTTATATTTTAATTCTACTTGTTTTTTTTCGAAAAAATTATAATCACTTCGGTAAATTTTGGTTTTAAAATATTTGGTAATTATTTACTTTAACGGCCTCACTCCCGATTTTCTTGAAATTTTAGTATGTCGCACAGTGCAGTATGCTAATCAATAATGTATGCATACATCATACTCCTTCATACTATCTTTGAGCTTGAAAATCGCTTGAATACTATAGTATATCCAACACAGGCACCGCTATTCCACTCAATAGTTAGGGTAAGTGGGCGGCCTTCGGCCGCAGCTCACTTTATAATGTCCAACACTAGCTTTGCTAATACACTAATGTTGGACAAATACTTCGTGAATGTAACACAATCAACTTTTTAATTTTAAAGAGAAACCAAGCATGGAGCGTCGCAGGCGAAAAATTTATAAGCTTCAAATTAATATCTGAATTAATTATTTTTTGAAATGAAAGATGCATTGCAATGAAGGAGTGGAAAATTTTTGCTAAAAATCGCGCGGGACTATAACGAGAATGGTCTTATAATAATTGTTATTGTTGTTTTTTCTTGTTACGTTGTTAAATACATACTTTTCATACCTATTCATTGAATTCATTTTTATGAATTTTATTAATATGCAAAAATTTGGAACAAACAATATACCATTTTTAAGGAAATAAACTAAGCTTTCTTAACATGTGAAAAAAGTTTTATGCTATTAACACATTTATCATAATAAACATTATTGTTGGTCATTAAATTATCTTCTTATGACACCCATAATTTTAATGTCTATTTATAGATTCCCAACTTATGATTTTTACAGAAGCTACATCCGTAATTTCTGATGGCTATATCTCCGAAAACAGATCCGAGCGACACCTATTTTTAATTTTTTTTTTATTTGCTTTTAATCCCCTTCATTGAATACAATTTTTACTAAAGCTATATCTGCAACTTCCGATTACACAGCTATTCTTAAGATTGGAAACCAAAAAAAAAAAGTTTAGTTGAATAAAAATTGGCGAATGGGAGCTAAAGTAAACTTAAACCCAACATTTTTATCTGGGATGATATTTTTCAGAAAAATAACCACTCGATTTTGTACTACATTTTTTTGCCTATTACACTGCTTCTCAAAAGAACTAAAAAATTTCTTTATAGAAAGCCATACCATTCATCGAAGAAGAAAATCTTCCTGTCAACAACTTCCAAAATTACATGAAAATTTTTTGAGTTCGTTTATTTGTTTTTGTTTTCATACAGATAGCATTTAGAGCGGTATTTTAAAGCTCGTTTTACACAAGGGGTATACCAAGAACAAGCAGAATTTTACACTTAAAAGGTTCTGACAGGTAAATGCATATCCATTAATTTTTCGATAAAATCCGTAAAAATATTTAATTTCTTATTCACACTGCAAAAAAAAAACAAATACAAGGAAGCATCACTAAATAATGACGAATAGTTAATATTTTTACTATAATAAAACGAACGTAATTCCGGAGATGGAAAATTATAAAGCTGAAACTATAAAACAAACTGGGGTATACCAGAAGTACAGTAGTGCTCACAAGCAGAGCACTTAGGTTTGAAGATCAGTACAATACTCTTCTGGTCGTGCTTTCTGCCTTCACAAACAATGTTGATTTGCATTTTACAGCATTCGTATACATTAGCACTGTACACAATTAAGGCAGTCAAGCATGTTAGGGTAAAAATTATGGTTTAGGCTTGTTTTTCATAGCTTGGCGTTGGGTCGATATATTCTATACCCGGTATCATAGATCAATTTGATTAAAATACTAGACGAAATATTGTTGCGGTGTGCTGAGTACCAATTCCCTCTCAGATGAATGTCTCAAAAGGATAATGACCCAAAGCATATGACGCACTAGGCACTGTGTTTAGTTTCACATTTTTAGGGTTCAATAAAATTCCTTTTTTTGGCCTTGAAGAATATATTTCAGAGGGTTATAATTTCAGATCTGAAACTTCACTGATCAAAATGAGGATTGTTAACGATAGACTTAAACAGCTAACGCACTTATATGCGATATTCGGTATCTTCAACATATCTAAGCACTTTTGCATCCACTTTAGCACAAGCCTAGTG
The DNA here is from genome assembly GCA_963680825.1 of Meiosimyza decipiens. Taxonomy (NCBI): domain Eukaryota; kingdom Metazoa; phylum Arthropoda; class Insecta; order Diptera; family Lauxaniidae; genus Meiosimyza; species Meiosimyza decipiens. The sequence goes on along the minus strand of OY804262.1, from coordinate 11,334,790 downwards.
AATAGCTTGGCTACAAACGCAACAACTAATTTGCGATTTCTTCGCGAGAACTACTGATCAATTAATGCAACGAGACCTTAGATGAGACATTGTCGACCAAATTGTTACGCAGCTAAAGACCGATTTAAGTTAAATCATTGTTGCGGTAACATTTTTAAAAATAAAAGGACTGCTTTCTGAAACTGAAATGGTAGTATTTATAGTTGTTATTTTATTGAGCTTAATGTTCAATGTTGTGTGTTTCAACACAAAAAGAATTACACTCAAGAAAGATAAGTATCAATATTTTTAATTTTTTATATTACGTACTTCAAAATCGTCAAAAAAAGAGAGACAAAAATGTCAATGTCAAAATGGGATCTCAATAACATACCTTTTTCTAAATTTTTGAAAAGTATTTGTGATCAATTAAAACTCACAAAACAAAAACAGCAAAATCGGAGATCTCAAGCTTCAGTTCATATCGCTTTGACATGTAATGGTTGTGAAGAGAAACTTCAACTCATGTTAGTTCTATATAGTATGTACAGGAAAATTTGATTAATGAATTAATAAAATCATTTTTTGTAGATTTTACGACGCCTCCTCCCACTGAAGAAAAATCGTTTTTTTTTCTAAAGATATTGAAACTATGATCAAACAATGCCAAGTAAAGTTTGAACTAAATCTTAATAAAATCGATGATTTCATCAGAAACCTCTTAAGATTCAGTTTTTTTTTTTTAATACAGACATCCATGCATACTTTTTAAGCGAGTACGGCAGTGAAACGATGGTGTTGGGTTGCAGTTGCTAAATAAAAATGGATCTAGGCCAAATCACTCATTAGTTAGCATTATATTTTAAAGTGCAATATAAGCATGAAACTTTCAGTTATACAATTTGTTTTCACTGCATAAAGTTTTCATATTTATTATTTCTTTCTGTTTAGTTTCATAGTATTACTTAATAATAAATATTTTACAATAAAGGTTATTCCAGTTGTATTTTACTTCTAGTGTTTTGGCAACAATCAAATTTCTTGGGAAAAATAACCACTCTTCACGCGTAGTCTTTCCTGTAAAAATATCGTTAAGTATTTTACACGCTTAATAGCCTTTATAATCGCCTTATTTACTAAAAATATGACAACGAAATCTTACGAAAGTTTTTAAAATTAAAAACAAACCAATGTATCACATTTTGTGGAGTGATTTTCAACTTTAGTTCATCGGAGCTTAATACGGTTATTGTTGTCAACACCGAATGGAGTGAAACGCTCCATAGAAAAGTTGGCGAAAATCTAAATCGTGGTAAGTTGTGACATTATATTATGTGTCTGACAACTAATTTTTTTTTATTATTTAACAGATACTTTTACGAAATTTTCATTTGTAAATAGCTGAGTGCGTTTGTTGCTTATTTATAAAATGGGCAATTGCTTAAAAGGATCTAATTCTGATGATATATCACTTTTACGAGGTAGTGAAAGTAATAATAGGCAAGACTTTACCACGGAACAATCCGATCCAGCGCCAATTTACTCGGTAATTTATTGATGTGACATATGTATGTTAACTTATAAAGGTAACTTTAGCTTTTTACTTACGTAGCCTGGTCTGAAAAGTTTTAAGTATTTCAGAAAATCATGCATTTTTTTACAAATCAGCAGTTTTTAATTATTCTGAAAGTATCATTTTAAATGTGGTGTGGTGACTTGCAGATAACAACTGAAAACTAGAAGAAGTTGATATTAGACTGAGACTTAGATCGTCTTCAGGAATACATTTGTAAATGTATCTATATGTATAGAAACGCAAGCCAAAACATGCAGTAAACAGGAAATGCTGTAAAAACTGCTTTTATTATGTTCTGAGCTAATTGCTACTGCATTTTTAATGCAGAGGCAGTAGAGGTGCTATACAGTGGTATATGTAAAAGCATCCACCAATTGCTTGTTTCACTAAACCCCGTAATTTATTTAATATTTAGCCGTATTTAATTTCTTCTCAATTACATAGCTTACTAACTTTTCTTGTATAAAAAATGCTACGCCCACAGCTCCAAACCCGCCCATTTTTATAATGCTAGTTAGTATCACCAAACGTACCAAGCTATGTAAAATTTCCAAAAATTATCTCAATGAATCATATTTAGATTTTTCTTGTATGGAAACTGCAACACCACGTTCAGTGATTTGCAACTTATGGTGATTTTTAAAAGCTATGGCCCGTAATTATAGTCGCAAAATAAAGAGCGCTCTAAGTTAAAACCTAGTTTTTACCTAAAATTGAACATACAGAGTGACCCCATAAGAATAAAAAACGTCAAGTTTGTGTATTTTATTTCATGTGTTGCTGTAATATTTTCCAACTATATTGTCTGTTCTATTTGCAATTTTTATGTTACAAATAAATGAAATTTAGCGAATCTCTCGGCGAATAGCGGTATATGTGTCAAAGGCTTGTCTTTTATTGGACTTTGTTCTGGTCGTTGTCTAAATCTGTCTTGAGACTGTTTTTTTCTGATAGTTCTTTTTGAGGAAACTAGTTTTGAGCAAAATGTTCCTAACCTCGTCGATTAAACCTTTTGAAGAATTATTTGCCGCTTATTGTCAAAATCCTGTGATCAAATTTATTGCAGTGGTCATTATGGTTATTTTCTCTCTCGGCTTAGTACCAAATTTATTCATACATTTGTCCAATTATTCTTTCGTAACTATTAGTACGTTTATTTAACAGGTTTAGTCGTATTGATTGAGTATGCCATGATTTAGAACACATCCTTAAAAAAAAAACTCAAATCGCTTTGAAGGCTTGAATTGTGTTGACTCGTGCACGGTTCACTTCAAGCGAGATCAAGATTGAAAAAATTGTCGACCAAATCTGAAAATGCACAGTTATTATTTAGTGCCCGGAAACTTTAAAAATATTATCCGCAAAATCGCAGCTGCCATTTACTAGTTTTATGACCTTTTTAAGGTAAACACTTTTTCCGATAGTTTCAATGAAAATACTATAGGTTAATATGAAATAGGCAAACTTGTATGGGATTTTAATGAAATGAAGAGACTATATTCATAAAAAAATGTTTATATTAAAAGAATAAAGGAAATAAGTGTTAAGTTTAGAAACTTGATTGACAGGAAATATGCAAAGTATAGGATTATGCCTGAACCAGAAATGATTGGGTGACGGGGTTGAAAGCAAAGTACATTTTAACTGCACCATTAAGTGCCGAACATATTGAAATATTTGCCGCGTTGAAAAAAGCTTATATAAGGTCTTTTATCTTATCAGAAATACAAAGTGTCTTACGCAATTTTTTGCTTGTGATTAATTTACTTGTAGGAAGTTATCCAGCCAGTATTTTATCCATCACCATCCGTTGGTCGTTCACCAATGCATATAACAGAGGAAGAAGAAGTGAAAATAGCAAAACGCATTGGTCTAATACAGCATCTTCCTATTGGCATATACGATGGCTCTAAAAAATTTCGTGAATGTGTAATATGCATGGTGGAGTTTTGTGTCGACGAAGCTGTGCGATACTTGCCATGCATGCATATATATCACGTTAGATGCATTGATGACTGGTTAATGCGTAGTTTAACGTGTCCCAGCTGTATGGAACCAGTGGATGCAGCGTTATTAACTAGCTATGAAACAACATAACACACAGCATAAGGAAAACAGCTGATCCAATGAATAATTTTATACATATTTTAACGGTACATTATTATATTCGCATCATTGATATTTTATAATGTCTAAGCTTATTATGTGTTGACATATAAAATCATTTAGCGTTGACAGCCCAATATATTTCGAAGTAATAAAAAGAAGTAATTAAATAAAATTATGCAACAATTTGCTTGAAAATTTGCAACTCTTTGGCTGTGATGATGTCATCTTATGTAATGTAGATATTGTATGCAAAAGTTAAAATTTTATGGAATGCAATGTAAAATGCGAAATGCATTGAACAGGCTTTCCATTAAATACTATAGAAGACGGAAATTATAAGGCTTGCGAAACATTTATTTTCCGTTTCTTCAACTTGTGTTATTGCAATCCGACTTACCAATACATTAATTAAAAAATACTTTTTAAAAATTTTGGATTTGCTAAAAGCATCAGATTGAAAAATAAAACTATGTTCTAGGTAATTTTCGTAGCTAAATATGGCATTAACTTTTTTTTGCACATAAGATTTTTGCGATACATGAAATAAAATGTATCAAAAGGACCGATTTGATTACACAAAAATTATGTTGTGAAATTTGTTTTTAAAACCCAACTATATTTTACCAATACAAATTTTTTTGTCCTTACAATTATGGATACAGGTATAGTCAGTGTCAGTGCTTTGATGTATTTAGGTGCAAAGCTTGCACATCTTTAAAATGGATTCTGAAGGAAAAGTTCATTACTTGTGTAATTAGAAATTCTCCAAGGCATTTTTTGTCATTGATGGAAGTGCACAGATCTGGCCAAAGTCAATGCTTTTAGCACATTGATGAAATTTATCTCCAAAAAACAAATTTATTGGAAAAAATTAATACCAGATTCGAATTGAGCGTCAAAAATAAGTACATACTTAAATAATTAATAACACTGTTCGACTGCCTCAGTATCTGAAACCCAAATATACTTTTCCGAAGGTTTTTGACCTGCTGAGTTTGAATTCGAGGTCCGAATTTTTCTGGTGGTTCCGGATTTCGAGATATTCTAACCTAAAAGGGCGAATATAACAGTTCTTCAAGGTATTTGAGGTTACATTACATCCAAAGGTAACTTTTATTTACGAAATTATTAACTGAATTAAAAAAATATCTACTTTTTCTCTTGAACATGCTTTTTGAATTATATCGATATCTCTCTTTTTCTCCGAAATTTATTAAGCAGATCTCCGTACAAATTATATTCAGTTTCAGTAAGTATAATAACTTTATACTAGGTATTCATTGACACTCACGGTTGACCTTGCATTACAGTGCGTATGGCTGAGCGCTGCGGGCCCTCTGCCCCCAAACTCAAAAACGGTTGGATATATGAAAAAATTTTCAACACAAAATGTGGCGCAAATTTTATGTTCTACAATTTTTGTGACAAATGTTAACATCATTGCAGCTATAAAAACCGAAAAATAGAATTTTGTGACTTGAGACAACTCTTAGAACACCAAAATATAGGTGTATACGAGTTATCAGCTTATTATCTTTCATTCCAAGGTAGACCCCTAATTTCTGCTTAAGTGACTGCACTAGTCTTATAAAATCTTTGTACCCAATGATAAACCGTAAGTGACACTTGAGCTTGAAGAACAGAATAATGATCTATAAAATGATTTTCCAACCGATTTTCACGTATGCGTCACCAGTTTGGGTTAACCTCGCTGTATTTTATGTTAAAAATTGCATATTGTGAAAAATAAAATCTTAAAAATTATGGCTCAGCTTCCTAGACACTTCTTCATTAGAGAACTACATCGTCTTACAAATGTGCTTACAATTAGTAAATTTATAGAAATAAAGAAAGAAAGGTTTCTCAGAAGTTGTGTGCACTTTTGAATATTTTGATTATTATTATTATATTCCTTGACACTTGGTACAGGGAAAATTATATTTATGCTAACAAAACTGACTAGAAAATACAATTCAAATAAACCATAAACTCCTAATCGGAGCATGGGGCAGGAACAAAGTCTCTCCAACGGATTCTGCCAGGTGGCTCTGGAGCGACTTTCGGCTTGGACAGTGCGTATCGAGGTTTGTCGTGGGCGTCCTGCTTGCCGGTTGCCATGTGGGTTCCATTGAAAGGCCATCTTCGCTATGTTATCGTCCTCTTTACGCAGAGTGTGACCTATCCAGCTCCACTTGCGTCGTTTGATTTCGGTGCTAATAGGCTCGCTATTGGAGAGGAGCAGCAGATTTTCGTTAGTGATCGTCGTTGGCCAGAAAATGCGTCAGATTATTCGAAGGCATTTGTTAATAAATGTTTGAAGTTGGCGGACTATACGTCCTGACACCAAGCATGTCTCCGACCCATATAACAAAATTGGTTTTATGCTGGTATAAATTATTCCTATTTTAGTGCGCTTGGATAGCGCGCGTGAACGCCACGCGAAATTAATTTTGAGGCCGGCTATGTGGACGTTTGTGGCTAATTGGCGCAATTTGGCTATAGCGCCTGCTAACGTGGGTGTCATAAAGCAGATGTCATCAGCGTAGTCCAGATCGCTAAGTTTTGGTTCAGTCGCCACTGTAGTCCTTCTTGTACCTCAGTGTTATTGCGTCTCAGGACATCATCCAGTACCATTAAAACAAGAGTGGTGACAAAACGTATCCTTGTCTGACGCCTCTGTTTATCATAACTGCGAGTTTTACCTTTGCAGTGCACAGTAAGGTATGCATCTTTGTAGAGGGCTGTTTTGAGCTCAATCACCTTTTTGGGAACTCCATTGATTTGTGGAGAGCTCCACATTGCGTCATAAGAAATATTATCTTATAATAAAAATGAAAATTAGGTGACAGGCCGATTTTGTTGCTTTAATTATTTACGCAGTCTTAGAAAACGATGAGCCCCAAAACATAATATATGGGGTTACATTGTTGACTCCTGTCCCAAATACAGGTTTCCACCGGATTAAACGTTGTATTACCAATTGTATTTAAAAGGCCTGTAAATGAAGCTATAAGCCCTCAACTTCTCTGCAGCGGGCTCTTAGATTTTTTAAAATTACGGATGTACGGTCACATTGGTACTCTAGTTGTAAGCATGATTAAATTACCTAAGCTTACTGCGAAAAAAAATGTTGCTTCTTCCAAGTGTAGGTCTAGTGTCAAATAGTATTAGATTTTTTTTTTCGTTTTTGCTTTGACTATGAATTTTGCCACTCCAGCTTTCTGATATGAGTTAACCCATGTCATACGGTTGGACGAGCGAGCAGAAAAATGAAACATATTTAAATCCATACAACATGTTTTACAAGCTGTTGTATTTAGAGTTCACAATGCTAAAGGCCTCAGCCCATAGAGTTCGTTGCGTCAACGTATACAACTGACATAACGGAAATCCGGATGGAAGCGACCCAATCAATACGTTAGCAACTCCTTCAAACGTCATCAAAAAATCAACAAACAACTTTAAATTTCGTAATAAATACAACACATGTAACTTTCGCTTTGCTTATAATTGCGAATTTATCATTTCTTCCATTTTTAATTATTTTACAAGGCTATCCTTTGTTTTTTTATTCATTCTCTAATTTTTCGAAATCTAAATAGTTCCTTTTTACTTTGTTTGACACAAACCACAGTTGTCAAAGTATTCAACGTACGTAAGTTGAAAATTGCCCAACTTCATCCTTTGCGTTGACTGATAAGTTGCGAATAGGCCGCTCTTCATACAATTGCATGCATTTCATCTAAGCTGTCAGTTGTAAACTTTGAAGCAACGGACTTGACGTACTCTATGGGCGGAGGCCTTAAACATTGACGGTGGCCAGCCATGTTCTACAACATGAAGGGTCATGTGAGCTGAACTAATGATGCGAAGTCAGGCAGTTTCGATTATCGTAATTATCGAAATTTTTTGACATCCTTAACCATTTTGTTTGCCGAAGTGCAATTTTGACAAAAATGAAAATAGATTGTTGCTGCAAGTTCTAAAACTTGTACGGTAAACAAATTAGAGGCTTTTTTTATTCTGTTATGAATATGAAAGTTTATCAACTGCGAATTATGAAACAATCAAAAATTTCTTAATAAAATTCTATGATTACTTTAATGTAACCAAATCTATAAACAATATAAAATCAAAAAATCGAATTGAACGATAAGATGGCATTTAATGGGTTCTTGGAGTTCTTCCAAAAGGGAAAGGTAAGAAAAATAGAAACAAATGTTGGCATGTTGAATGATTTTTTTTTCTTTAAGACATTTCGCCCTAAAAAACGCTTCACAGCCGGTACTATTAGATATTCTCTTCATAAACAGGCACAGGCTAGTCTGCAGTCTGGTATTAATTTGCGTCAGGTTGTGCGATTGCCCGAAGGTGAGAATCTTAACGATTGGATTGCGGTGCATGGTAAGTTATTTTGATACATAATAATATATGAGTGAGATTGCCGCTTCTCAATTAACTTTGGTTTGCAATCATATATTTGGTTCCATTTGTACAGGACCAACTTTTGCGAGACCTTGGTTTTGAGTCAGTACGATTTCCGTGGGCTTGATCTGATGATGGTTTTGATTGAACACGTGAAATGTCAAATAAGCGATATCTCGCTTGGTTTTCGAAATATCGATACTCAAAACTTTGAGTTATATATGAAATGAGTGGGCGATCAGAACGGCACATATTCAGTTTCTCAAAATTTACAGAAGTCGCGAAATCTCTACACTGATCACATTAACTTACTATGATTATGTCAGTTAACACTACTATTGCAAGTCATTCAGACCACAAAAAATATTTTTAAAATGTTTAATACTTTAAGAGAAAAATGGGAAAAAAAGAACATGTGCCCTTTTGAAAGGACTAACTGAACATGTGTCTTTTTGCTTAGCCACTTAATGAATATATCTTTTTATGCTAAACCCTTTATTGTGCCATTTTGCTTAACACTTTAATGGACATGTGTCTTTTTTTTAAGCTCTTTATAAAGAAGATTCCGTGCTACGATCGAAAGGTCGCTCAGTTCATTTACACTTTTTCAATTTGTATTCAAAACAATAATAAAATTTGAAAATGTATTTAGCTTGTTATATTTAAAGCGTGCGAGAACCGTGAACTTTGTGACAGGCAATGATAAAAAATAGACTCAAAAGCTTTATTTAGATGCGCTCCACTCAAAAACGTTTTACAGAAAGTACTACAGGAGTTTAAAAGTCGCTTAAACCCTCCTACACTTCTGCCATGTGCCGCTTTAAACTTACATTGTTGATTACAAACTTTTTTTATATAAAATACGTGCCCTTTTGAACATCCACACACACATATGCTTCTTTGCAGGAAAACCTTTACTTTGTTATCAAAGTATTGGTTTTTTGAAGTGCCTGAGATTAAAATTACTTGAACTTTAGTATAATTGGTACGACTCCATCAAAAAACTTTAAACACCAACCATGGATATGTGCCGTTCTGTTTTCCCACTCACATTTGAATGTTGGATATACTGTAAACCCTGAGCTGCGGCCGAAGGTCGTTCACCCTAACTTTTATGTAAAAAACTAGCCGTTGGCGAAGGTCGTCTACTTAATCTAACTTGAATGCAGAATTACTGTGGCTAAAAAACCCGGTGTTGGATATATCATTGGATGTAAACTCTGAAGTGGTAATTACAGCGATACAATCTAAACTAAGATTTTCAGGTATCGATGTTTCGTAAACCACAGGAGAGATATTGGAAACTTTTATTTACCATGGCCGATTTGTTTTCACGTGTTCTATCGAAAACCATCCTCGAATTTCGGCGCCATGGAAATCGTAATTCTGGTAGTACAGTCAAAACTTAAATTTTTATCTCGAAATCCTAGTCAAATATCGATTTTTTTATTAAACACTTCATTTTGATGTGTTCTCTCGAAAATCATCGTCGGATCGCACCGCCACGGCAATTATACACGTGTTTTAGTTTTTCTCTGAAAAGGAGTATTTTCAATTTACAAAAAATTATAAACAAAAATGTACACCATAATTTCGTTTCGAAAGTATCGTATTATCAGATGTTATGAATTTCTTATGAGTTCAACCAATCTCATCAAAAGTTTTTTGTACAACAAAGCAATATGAATAAATATTTAGGAACGGAGCTCCAGCCCTAATCGCCTCCAAAATTTTGTTAAGCATCTATGATAACCAGAATTCACCTAGTGGTTGAAATTCAACCATTGTAGAGGCAAAACAAAACCAAATAATACTTTTTGGTATATATATATATATGAGTCATTTTCTTCATTTCTTCTGTAAACAAAAATTATGGTATCATGTTGCCCTATTCTATCTTTTTCCTTTCCTTAAAGTTAAATATACATATCTACACACCGAATTTCATTAAAATCAGTCGATAAGTTTAGCTATGAAAGCATATTTGCATGTTAAGTGCGATGGATGTGCCACCCACTTAAAAAGAAATACCTTTTCCCAAAGTTCAATCTAACTCAATACCAAATTTTATCAATATCAGTCCATAAGTTTAGCTGTAAAAACATATTTGCCTATTTAGGGCGTGGCACGATTCACTTTAAAACAAATAGCTTTTTCCAATCTATGTATTTGTGAACCAAATTTTATAAAAATCGGTCCTTTACTTTAGCAGCGAAAACGTTTGTTCCTATTGTGGCCGTGGCACCGTCCCTTTTAAGCTTTTAATAATCTTTCTTAGAGTTCAATCTTACTTCAAACCAAATATCAAAATCAGTCCATTAAAATTATTCGTGGAAACGTTTTTCCTTTTTAGGGGCGTGGCACCTCCTACTATAAAAAAGTATACCTTGCACTCCCTCTCTTCACAAACTTTCCACCAAAAAAAAAATGCAATTATTTTGTGCTATGGCTGCTAAAATCCGACCTAACCGTTTACCAATTGCCTATTTATGTATAGATTTCATGGTGCAAGAATGGGTAATTTAAGGTGCGAAAGGAGATTTATACTTATATTTTACTATCTGATGCCTGCGACTTTGCGCCCGTTTTTAGTTTTTTTCTGCGAAGGCAAACAATTTGAATCTTTTAAGTACTAACCGCAATATGTCCTCGTTAATGAACAAAGTGTATAGTGTTGGTGTTCCGCAGGGCTCTGTACGAGGGTATTTGTTGCTTGTAATATTTATCAATGATGTCTCTAGTGTACGCCTAGGGGGTAAAATCATATTTATTACAAATGACTGCTCTATATTTTACCCAACTAACTGCATTGCTGGGATGGATTGACTTTTGGTTGATCAGAGTTTCTGACTGCTTTCCACCTGGGGATTGCCAGTCTGATCTCTAAGCCAACCAATAGCAAGTTGACTCACAGCCTCGCCGCGGCTCCATCTGTGTGGCTATTTCGGCATCCGCTGGGAAGTTAACTGGCATATCTCCTGTTTACAAATTAAACTTACATATTCTTTATATCAGTTGTAGATTTTTTCAATCGCATAAATCTTATTTATGGAACTGTATCCGAGTTTTGTACTGAGGTAACATGTCCAATAATGTCTGGAGGTTCAAGGTATGAATATCTATGGGCAGATGGAGAGAGGTAAGATTATTATATTATGTAAAAAATAGAATAAAATATAAAGTAACTGTTGCTTTAAAGCTTTAAGAAACCTACTGCTCTGCCAGCTCCCAGATACATTGAGCTCTTGATGGACTGGATAGAATCGCAAATCAATAATGAGACTGTGTTTCCAGTTTCTACAAGTATTTATTTCAACGACAAATCTATGATGAGTTCCCAATAATTATGTTTTTTTCTTAAGATGTTCCATTCCCAAAAACTTTCATATCGCTGTGTCGAAAAATTTTAACCCGCTTGTATCGTGTTTTTGTTCACGTGTATATACATCATTTCGATCGGATCGTCAGTATCGGAGCGGTAAGTTTTAAGGAGGGTTCTCATTAGAATCATAAATTTTCGAGAAATTTGTAAATATTTTTATCTCAACTATTTTACTCATTGAAATTACGTGGAGAGACCAACAACTTAAAAATATAATAAGCTCTGAGTAAATAACTACTACTTATGCTTAAAATTTATTTGAAATTAATATTAAAGTACATTATGAAATATTTTTCCACTCTCTTTATCATTCTAAAGATAGAAAACAGCTCAAATAATTTAGTATATAGGTCTTAATCACTGATAATTTCAAAAGAACAAATTAAATCAAATCCACATTCACATTTCATACCAAAGTATGTGAGTTCAAATTAACTTAAGATTAAATTTTGAAAGTCTGTAACAATTATTTTTAAAATTCAAGCTCTCAGGCTTTTAATATAAAGGTACATACACAAAAGTGATCAGATATATGTATTTATCTTTAAGGTCAGGCGAGAAAGATGTCGCATTAGCTAAAACTAATGAATTCAAAGTAGTTGCTCTCAATGCTAAATAATTCAGTAGAAAATAATCATTAAAACAAGTTAGCAAAAAATCCCAAGGTGGGATGAAAAGACGAAAAATACCACTTACCTTATCCTTGAAGGAAACTCTCTTCTGACTTATAGTTACAAAAGATGTCGCACAATTCACCAGTTTTGAAATCAGCATTGCCAAATTAATGGAAATAGATACACATTTAGGATGTAGGTAGGCCTGGGGACCGTTCTTTTATTTTCCCAATTTTTTTTTGTGTTAAACTTAAAAACATCTGTACCGAATGGCAAGAGTATAGCGCTATTATTATTCGTTTATTCGATTCCGTTAATCAATTATAAAATGCCCATGCAAGGGCCTTATATTGATAGTTAAAAATGCCTAATAAATTACTAAATTTGGCAACCTAAAATAGAAATCTATATATAAAATGCAACTGAAAAACCTCTCTGGAAACAAATATGAAAAACACTGGGATTGCACGATAACTACTGCAGGAACGAAAGATGTAGAAAAAGTAACTCATATATACGCATTATTAGCGAAATCTATGATTCAGAACGCGACAAATGTACTAAGACAAGCTTTTTGAATTCGCAGGGATGCAATGAAAAATACTTTAGCTGCGGTGGCAGATGATTCCAAAGTCTTGTTACTCTTTCAGCCAGAAAATTACGGGAAAATAGTTCGAGTTTTCCAAATAATCAGCTGGTAAATAGCCTGAAAATTACCGAAATTTTCGCATTGAAAGAATTTTTTCGAAACGTTTCGGTTTTATGTTTCCCGTTAAGATAAATTCCCTTAGCTATACTTATTTTCAATCTTTCAGAAAATTGAAATACTGTCGGCCAGCTCGTGCTAACACTTTTTTGGAACCTCTCTTTTATGTCTCATTCTCATCTATTAGCCTTGAAGCACAGACTTTGTATTGAGTCTTATTTCACCGTTAAGGGTTAACTGGATATCGAAGATACGACCAGCTAATCATACGATATGTTTAATAAGGTAGAAAAATGGAATGCGAAAATGTTTCCGTTTTTATATCAACACTTTTTCATTCTGTTTGTAACGCAGAGAAGGGGGCGTGGCAGTTTTCAACAATTGAAAATTTTGATTCTGTATGTCTCAAAATTAGCCCATGTGATTTTCATTAAAATTTTAGAGATGATACCACTCAAAAGCTTGTTTCAATACAAGCTTAGCCATTATACGGGATAATTCTTTGAATAGCTTGGTACACCCCACAATATTTATAAACGTTATATATAAATTCGTTATGAAATTCAACATGACAGATATACTTGCTTTAAGGTTCTTATTACAAAAATTTGGCGCAATAGCGTTATGGATACTGTGCTATAGGAGTAATCTTCATAAAATTTGATGTATAGATGTCAGTTACTATAAGTTTTAAAATTGTATGAATTTTGACGGGATTAAATCTGTGGGCTTGCCACCTCCCATACTAACATAAAATTGTAACCGCTGTTTTAAGTGAACTATTGCATCAGTTGATATAAAATTTAATGTCAATGGTTTAAGTGCTTTAAAATGTATCTGAATCAAAAGCGGCTGAAATAACACCAGTGGGCATGGGACCTCCCACACAAGTAAAATACGATACTTGACATTTCTATCGATATATGTGAGCAATCACACTAAAATTTGGTGTCAGAGGTTTGCTTATGGAAGCTATTTCGAGATCAAAAACGGATTCATTTTCATTTCTGTTCGATTTTCTTTAACGTTTTCCATATTCTTTTGACTTTTTAAAATTTTTTACTTTTCCAATATGTCCCACATGTATTCCTTCGACTTTTTGAACTTTCTGCATTATTTTCTTTATTTTGTCGATTTTTCAACTTAATTCGTCATTTTCTTTACTTTTTCGACTTTTTCGTCGATTTTAAAATTTTTCAACATATTTCAACCTCTTTTACCTTTTTTTGAGTTTTTTAAACGCTTTCTGTTTCATTCATCTTTTCACATTTTTTTCGACTAATTCAACGTTTTCACAGTCTTTTTAACATTTATTTAAAAGGTACTTTCAAAGCAGAGTAGGATATGTGCGTTTCGGCCTGGCCGAAGATAGCGCCTTCACTAGTTTCCTAAAAAATAACAAAATTTTTTCCTTTTTTTTTACTATTATAAATTTATATAATAAAAAAAAATCTGATGAGTATCCTTTATTAAAATAAATATTTAAAAAAATAAATAATCAACATTACTTTTTCAGGAAGCTCATGTAAATACATGCTATAAACACTTCTATTATTTTGTTCAAGAGTTCGACCTAATATCTGCTAAGGAATTAGAACCATTGCATCAAATGACTTCACGTATATGTAAGGACAGAGAATGATTGGTGACACAGTGTTCCTATACGTTAATTAATTACATATTTATTTAAATACGTATCAGTAAAATATGTTTTTCCTCAAATTTAATATTAAGTGATATAAGAATTGTGAGTTTTAAATTTAGCGCATAAATTTAAAATAATGTGTGAGGTACAAACCGAATAAGTTTATTTTGTCTTAAAAATTTTCATTAGCGACCAACGAAACTTTAAGCTGAAAACTACCTCCGTGCTACGATCGCGATACAAGTGAGTCAGTAATAATGGCTCAGTCACAACAAACCCTTAGAAACTAAACTGCGTGTGTGTGTCAACACCAAAAAAATTACACTTAACAAACATAAATAAAAAGAAAAAATGGACTAAAGCTAGTCATACTAGTTTCGTCTTCTGCTAAGAAGAGTCATCAGTAACTTCTAAGCCAATTAGTAAGAGTTCGACAAGCCGAACTTCTTGCATATATCTGTTGAGAACTCAAGCAAAAAAGTTAAACAAAGAAAGCAAGCTATAAACATAAAATACGTTTATGCGACAGGGTTAGATTGAGTAGGCCATGCCATTCAGAACACAAACATAAAATTAAAATTCAAATCTCTTTGAACGCACGAAATGAGTCGCATCTTGCAAAGTTTCAGAACTAAAATAATTTGTTAATTTATACTGGAAATCGGCGATTTATAGTGGACCAAGCTAAATTAGCTTGACGAAAAAAACAAAAATTGTTTTAATTCTACAGGAATCAACTTCTTAATTGAGCTGATGGATGGGTCAAACAATGGAACCTGTTTAATTGCACAGGTATTAAATAAAGCGGAGTTTTTAAAATCAACTGTACAGTAGAGTTAATTCTTTGTTCAACAATATTAACAATGTTTTTAGTTTTAATTGAATATATTTGAAATATACATATATATATATCCATCAAAAGATGTGTTCAGTATAAAATAGAAAAAGTTTCAGTGAACTGCTTCGCATTTTTTTATGTTAGTTATTTTACTTCTGTGTGTTAAATATTAATATACAACTTCAACCGTATAGATAAAAATTACTAATCACTTGTTCTGCTAATGACGAGCAGGAAGGCTCATTAAAAAGTTATGCACCGCACTTAACAAAAATTGTTCTACCCACCTCGTAGATGCTTAAGACCGCAAAAAATACGACTGAACTAAATTTTACCTTCATTCATCAAGGTTAAATTGTAGTGCCATTATTATTATCTCTATTGAGCATTGCTTAAATATTTTCATTCTACGTGCCTCTTATCAGGTACTGCATGTAGTACTATAACGAAGGCGCTAAACATGACCTGAGTCGACAAATGACGTCTGGTAAAATCCAGGCCCAATATTAGTCCAAAAATCCCTAAATTCCTGGGACTATTAACATGTGCTACTTTGCATGTTACTTAGCAAATAGCAAAACTTTCTACTGTCTTCAATGTAATGGCTGATTTCGGTACCAAAACAGCTAAAAATTGCGATTTGAGAGCCACAATTTTAACTACCTTTTTTTAAAAGATTAAACGGTTAAGTTTCAGTCTTATGTCACTTCCAAAATTATAAGGTTTTTAGGAAAAACATTTAAAACAAACATTGCTCCACTGCATTCAAAAGCTTGTGTCTTAAAACCGCACTGTTTGGTGCGGTTTGTGTGCCGGCGACATCATTGGATCGTACTTTTCCAAAAATAATGAAAATCTCAACGTTACAGTCAATAGATCAAGGTACCGCGCGATGACTACCAACTTTTTTCGCCTGAAATGGAAGAATTGGACTTGGTTGACATGTGGTTTCAACAAAAGGGTGCCACATGCTACACCGTACGCGATACCATGGACCTATTGAGAGGCGAGTTTGGTGAGCAATTAATATCAAGTTTTGAAGCAGTCCATTGGCCGCCAAGATCATGCGATTTGACCCCACTAGACTATTTTTTGTGTGGCTAAGTGAAGTCTCTCGTGTACAGGGACAAGCCAGCCACAATTGCAGTCCTGGAAGATAACATTACAGCTGCCATTGGTGAGATACCGGCCGAAGTGCTGGAAAAAGTATGTCAAAATTGGAGCTTACACCTCAGGCGTAGCCGCATGCAACAAATGGCACGAATTGATGTATCGCTCCAAATAAATATTTCATTCACTGTTGCACAATTGCATATTATTTAATTTATTAATTTCATAAATGAGTATCAAAAATTCTTATAGTTAAAAAACAAAAAAAAATTGTTGAAGTGCAGCTACCATTTTTATTTCTGTTTGTATTTTAAAAACTTTGAACTAAATGAATTATTTCAACTATTGCGAATCATTGTAAATAGTTAGTTATCTAGAATATTATTTTTAAAATTAATACAACTTTTTTTCTGTGAATTATTGTAGCTACTTGTGTTTTGAAGTAAATCATCCGATATAATGAAAAGCTTTAAAGTTGGCACTCACAATAAAATAAAAAAAAATTTTTGTTGTGTTTTTTGACCCACTTTAAAAACTCTTTACCCATTGCAATTTTTTATAAAAATATATTTTTATTACAAAAAGAAAAAAAATATAACATGTATAGGCGCATATAAAAATATATTTTTATGATAAATAAAAAATTTTTTTTCAATGTTCTGAAATTAGTATAAGCTTCTATTTTTTAATTTCATAGTTCAAACATTTTCTTTTTAACACTTCAGATTCAAATCTGTTTTTATTTTGCACTGCGTTGTAATCCTTCAAATTTTATCCTTTTTTGGTTCTTCTTTTGTAACTTCAGGGTACTCAAGTTTGACGCCTGGTTCGCAAGTGAAAGTTGGACAGCAGTAGGGGAAAGGTGCAGTTTTGTTTGTTTTTTCCGTGTCTAATTTGCACTTGTCGTTGGCCAAAGGTAATGGTCCACAGTCTTCAACCAACTCTAGTAACCTGTAAATAAAACATTACAAATTGTTAGTGTAACACACTCGCATTATCATATTTTTAATATGTAGCCAAATTACTTAGCGGGATTCTCTTCGTTTTGAACACAAGTTGAGCGCCCACAGAATGGGGTTAAGTCCCATGTTTTACCAGGTTCAACAGTAGCGCAACGTGTGGAGGCAAAACACATGCCTGGAAAATCTGAAACAAATTAAATTGTTTTGAGTAAATCTTGTTAATGCAAAAATTTCCAGCTCTGTCCAATATTAAAAATGTTTTATTAAAAAAAATTCATTGAGTGGAGTAGGTAGCAACAAAGTCACATTGGGTATTAATATAGATAAACTTATGTCTGGAAAATTATACGATCCAGGTGAAAATCTTGTGAAATAACTGGTGGTGCCTTAAAATATGAACAAGAACTTTTTTTTTTTCAGTTTTTACAGTTTCAGCGTTAGAATTTTTAACCTATCTGTTACAGGAAGCCCAAAAACTGTGGAGCCGTTTAAAAAGTATCTTTTTGGAAGGCGCCCTCTGCCAGTGATCAAGATGCAAAAAAATGCAAACCATTGTTTTTTATATTCTTGATAAGTCTTATAAAAATACCCATGAGGAATAGCTTCGATAAATATAATATTATTTCACAAAAAAAAGTTAAAAAGTGTATTTTTTCCAATTAGGAAACGAAAAGTCCCCTTAAACCCTGAGCTGTCTAGTTTTTATAAGCAAAAAGTGTGGTGAGCACAGCTGGTGTTGGCTATATAAAGCCTGAACCGGTGACAAAGGCCTCCACGAAGCTGGTGTTGGACATAATGGAGGATGCAAGCTCCGAGCTGCGGCCGAAAGTCTCCCACTTATCCTAATTTTATGTTGGTAAGTCAATTTTGGTGCCATCACAATATAAATAAAATAAAATGAAATATCCCGCACAAGCGATTGAATGAAATAAGCCGCCACTGATGATTCATTGGATTTTATTTCACTGGCTTTGTCAATAAAAAAAATTTGTATCCATCCAGACACGGTAAGTGTAGTGTAGAACAATGTTTAAAAACAATTAACATCGCAGCTGAGTTACCTATCACATATCACGTATGTGGTTTCAACAACACAGCGCTACTACATCTGCGTCTACAGATGCAGTGTCTCCTGTTCAAATGATCTAACAAAATGAAGACATTAATTGTCCGCTCGTTTTTCGAACTAAACAGCTCCAGGCGTGTTGTTGGTTTAACTGAAAGGAAAGGCTTACATGAATAATTCCCAGGCACTTGCAGAACATTAAGTATCACATATTGGCGTTGACATCAAAACTCAAAGAAAAGTAATGAAACATTTCATCGAAAAATTAGAACAGAAAACCAAAGGTTGTTATTTTCCATTCTTAAAGCCCAATTAATAGTTTTGATCCATCATTGTTCGAAGCTTGCCAATGGATTGCCTTTTTTTAAAACAACATATATTGTTCTTGACAATCTATAAGTCTAAAGAAATTTTGTCAATCCAAATGTATTAGTTATATTCAAGTTTTTTAAAATTACTGTCATGTCTTTCTATATCTGAAAAAATTTTAGCTTGTAAAGCTTTAGCAACTTAACTACCATATTTGTACAACTTCAAAGTAATTTTTTTTTACATAGTTTTCGCACAACATTTGCTGCAAAAGTATTAACGTAAGCCGACGATTTCGAAATCAAAATTTATTGCATGAGATCATTTGTGAGTGGGCAAAAAAGAAAAAAAGCAGTTGTTAGTAAAAAGGAAACCTGGCTCTGCAGTAAAAGAAATACCAGTTTGCATATTAATATATTTCAACAAAGTATAGCAAAGAAATAGATGTATACGCGCATAAAAATTATATAACATACACATGCTCAAAATTAAGCCAAAAATATTTATCTTACCAATATGAGAGCAAGTAAAGTTGCCATTCAATACAGAAGAAAAAAAAAAAAAACTAAATCAATAGCCATGTCAGAGAAATCTCGAGACATATTGCCAATTTGCTTTGACTTAGGTTCATATATTTACATATAATACCACATTTGTTGTTGCAGTCTTTGATGACCTTAAAAAGTTTTGCAAACAAAAGTTTTTATTGTTTTTAGCGATATGAACATAATACGTACGTCATTGTTATCGTATGGAATGGTCAGGGTGACTAAGGAAGTACCCAGAAAAAAACTAAAATACTGTTACTACCGTACTGCAACTATGATATCACTTCGTTAGGAGCGGAGGGTTTGGGCAGAATTTTCATAACTATTTCGTTACCTGGCTCGTTGTTTCATGCTGTGCTTGTTCAGATTTTAACAAATGTACATATCATTTTCTATCATTCGCCGCCACATTGCCCTGGGTCTTTTTCTGCATCTTTTTCCGTGCAGAGTTCACCCGCGCACTGATCTACAAGTTTTTCTGGCGTCTTTCCTGATTACATGACCTATCCATTGGCAGCGTCTTTTTATAGCCTTTGAGATACTATCAACCGGTAACCAAATGAAATTCGTGATTTGAGATCGAGCAGGGCTACTAAATCCGAAATATAAACCTCAAGCTTGAATTTACAAAAGTTTGAATTGTGACGGGCCATGATTCACAAGCACAATGCAACAGCTATTGCCGCAGCAATAGTTGCTGAAATTTCCTGTAGTTTTTCTATGAAATTCTCATAATTTTTTAGTGTATGTGACCTGGTCTATGAGAAGTGGGCACTGTGACTTTTTGAACAGTTTCAGACAAATGTACATATTAAGACTTTTCGACATTAATCGAATTTTTCGGCATTATTCACTTTTCCTCAACATTGTTCGAAATCAACGAACTTTTCGATATTATTGGACATTTATTGTTTTTTTACGTTACTTTTTTCGACCATTTTCTAATTGACCAACATAATGCAACTTTACCAACAGTTGTGGATAACTCTTCGAAAAGTAAAATAACGAATAGTCGAAGTTTTGTATGCAAGTCGAATATTTTCTATTGAAAAGTAGAAAATTTGAGAAATGTTGATAAGTCGAAAAACGTTAAGTAAGTCGAAATAATATTGGCTGAAAAATATTAAATAGGTCGAAACATTTTGAGAAATTTGATAAATTTCGGGAAATTCGAAAAATGTAAAAAAACGTTTTTTACCTTTTTGCGTGTGGTGACTGAATAAAAGTATAAAATCTTTACAGTGTAGATAAACATAAGACACGAGGTCCTGCAAAAAATGACTTTCAGGAAATTTCCTGTTTATCATGCTTCTAAAATAAGTCCTTCCTATGATTTATCTATTTATTTTTTGTTTTTTATTATTTTAATAAATTTTGTCACTTTAATAAACAAAATATAGCAAATAATCAATCATATATTTTAAGAAAGTATTTATGTATGGATAATTATTTACGTTATCATTTAGCAAGCCTCAATTACTAAAGAATACAAAAAATCAACAAAGATACAACGGAAAAACACATGAACATAGATCTGTAATTGTGTAATAACCTGAGTTTTTCACTACTCTATGTAGAGCAATAAATGGTTTACAAGTTTCCATGGGCGCTGAGCTAACTTATTATGGAAGGTGTTGTCCCTAAACATTTTGTAGCATTTTAAGCTGAGGATAGAAAAAACACAAATTCTATCAAGCCGTGCGCCGCACAATAATTCGTCCCATAGACAAAATTCAAAAAACTGTTGATCGGATATAAGGAAAAATTGGTACCGTTTTAAAGGTGAAACCTCCACTAAAATAGATCAGAGAAACTTTTTTTAAAAAAGTTATATTTGCGAGCGCTGGAGGTCTTTTTGTATGAATTTTATGATTTATCGCATCTTGACAAAGGGATAAGAGAAAAAAAATTGGCAAAACTACAATTTTTAAACAAAAATAAAGAAATTTATTTTTTTTATGTAGATAATAAATGGACTGCATTTATGCTTTTTAAGTAATTAAAATTAAACAAATTCAGCGAGAACTCAAAGATCAAATGGGACTGATTGTCGATCAAGTCAAGCAGAGATATGAAAGCTGCATAAAAAATATGAAAGCTGCATAAGGACTTATTACACAGTTTTTCCTTAATATTGAAAATTATTTCTTGTGCAAAAAACAATCAATAACACTGTTCTATAGTGAAAAAGTATTTGGAATAATTTTCACTAATTTTTACTTGTTTGTCCATGCTAAATATGAGAGGATTAGTAAAAGTCATTTATTAGTTTAAGTTTTTACGATACGTAATATTTTCCGAATTTAATGATACTACTTGATAATGGTGATATTTACTTAGTTAGTTGGCATTAAAAACTAAAAATATTTAGGCAACCCACAAGGTATGTCAGTCACCTCAACTTGGACAAAATATGCTAAAGATTACCCTTTAGTTGAGCGAGAAAAGTGTTACTTCCAGCATTCCATATAAAACTGGGGTTGATAAAAAATTTCGTGGAACCAAAGAATAAAAATGTTGCTGCTTTTCAATACCATTGCCAGAAATTTCAAAGATCAGGTGAAGCTAAGGTCAAGGAGTGTATAGTCGTCGGTCCTCAAATAAGAAATTTATTTAAAGATGATAACTCTGTTCTGGAAAGTAAAGAAAAAATATGGCTTGAACGACTTTTGCCTCTTTCCAAATAACTTCTTGGGGAATAAGAGGAGTGACAACTACATTGAATTTATCGAAAATATGTTATCATCAAACCGAAAATTGAGTTGTAGCATGACCTTGAAAATCCACTTTATACATTCGCATTTGGTCTTATTTTCGGACAATTGTGGGGTTTCAAGCGATGAACCTGAGGAGCGCTTCCATCAGGAAATCGCAACCATGGAAAAACGATATCAAGGCAAGTTTTACATTTCAATGTTTGCGGATTATTGATGGTCTATTTGTCGAGATGCTAGAAAAGCAGAATATAAGAGGGCAGCGAAAAAACCACGTCGCAATTCTGCTTATGAACAGAAATCGTTTGTCAAAATTTGTAGAACAGTGTAATCAATGTTAAAGAATTTGATTTGCTTCTGCTGGTAACGAAGGACTTGTACCTTAAAGATATAGTAGGTACTATATATTAGGTATAGTAAATTTGGAAAAAAACCTTTAGCAGGTTTCCGTTCCGAGGACGCTTTGGAGGCAACTCAAAAAAATTATAAGCAACTGTAAGCTTTCCCACACAAAGAAAAAACAAACGGAGTGAAGAAAAATGACGTGAAGATACAAACTTATTACAATAACATATAAAAACTCTTTCTCTGAACTTTTTACTCAATAGCTTAGGAGAAAATAGTGATGGAAGGTGAAACCTTAACCAAAACTGTTTTCGACACTAACGCAAATTGGCCACATGAGTTTCGGGTGCGCAGGTGATCCGGTTGACGTGAAACGTCCCATTTGTGCTTATGTTTACAAAGCAGCACTGAAAGTGGCTGGCGTCAAAATAGACGGAATGTTGAAAAAAATTTATTTGTTCATGCTCGAAAACGGATGTAATTTTGTAAATAATATATAAAATAGAGGTCGCTTTGAGACGAGAAGTAAATTGATATAGGATTTTGGTTGCAAGATCTCATATAGAGGATCGACCATTAAACATGGAGTTAATCATCACACGAAATCGTAGGAAAGTAGACTTGAATTCTACTGCGGAGAGTTTTAATGTCTTAAAATGAAAAAGGACCACAACATTTTGTTAGTCGTAGTCAAAGCTGCTTTTCAGAATAAATTCAGCAGATTCTTATGAATTTCGTGACGATAATCTACTAAATGATATGTAATAAAATTAGATGAAAAATGTTTTTTGCAAAAGCTAAATGGACTATGTCTCGAATACGGTCATAGATATTGCTATGCAATTTGATGGATGGGTAGAAAACATCATTGGAACTAGCTTGCTTGAAAATAGAAAAAGTGGGCTTAACACTTCCCACACAGCCAAACTTTTGAAATGCTATGCTGAGAGCACCATTTCAGTAATTTTACCAAACTCCATATGAAAACTTTTGTTAGTCAATGTTGACGCAAGCAAAAGATGGATGCGATTGCACAATTAGGCATGGCAACTCCCATATAAACAATATTTCCAAAGCACTATTTTCTGAGACACATTTAAAAACGGAAGGTACTTTTTTCAGTGGGGATTTTTTGATAGATCACGCGTGAGTCGTGTCGTGTTTTTCTTCATCATGAAAATACTAACGCCACAATGATTGTAAATTGTGGAAATTTGCTGAAGTCACTAAAATTCCACTTGAAATTCACTCGAAATTCATATGATTTGTTGTAACTATGAAGTCAATTGGCCGCATAGATCATGTAATATCACACTTCCAGACTATTGCCTTTGGGGCTATGTAAAGTTCAAAGTCTACATGGATATGACGGTTACAATTGAGGAATTGAGACGCAACATTCTTCGCGTCATCGCAGCATTTGGAAGAAATTATCTTTGAATAATAAATGTGAGATCTTTTGTGTGGTAACAAAGATTACCCGTTAAAGTGGAATTTTTTGAATATTTTTTTGAAAAAAGCACCTCTAATTGAATCACCCTATATAAGCATATGCATGCATATGTTCATGCAGGTTTCTGTATGAAGTTAAAAATAAGGCTGTGATAATCGATTTCAAAGGAAATAAATCATTTTTTCACAGGTTGGCTGAAGACAGTTTTATTTGAATATATTTTTTAAAATCTGCCCGAGATTCGTAATTAAACGCTGTCGAAAACATAACATTATATTGTATAAGATTTAGCAACGATTGAGCGATTTTTAATTTGTACACAGATTTGTATTCTTTTACTTTAACTACAAGGTCGTAATCAAAAACCTCAAAAACACGATGTTAATGGATTTCATAAAAACGTGACCATTAACCAAAACTCGGCAAGCCATTTTTTTTCAAATTCAACTTCAGATTGATTATAACGAACTCAAAAGCAGCTGTCCAGCTTTTCGATAATTTGGTTTCACTACTTTAAGATCCATTTTGGGGGTAAAAAGCCGCACAGAAAAAAAGTTGCAGCCACCGTACTAAAGAATTCGAGACTTACCTCTAAGCACGTCTGCTGGAATCAGGCGTTTGTAAACTTTAATTTCCCCATCGGTTGATTTTTCCTTATCCACTTCCTCGCTTTTGGCACAAACCAGGACAAAAGCGACAAAATAAGCAAATAGAACTGGCGATTTCATGTTTTTTTTTTAATTAAGTATATAATCTTGAAATGTAAGGAGTTGAGTATCACAAAATGAGTTTCATATATGTTCGGTACAAAATTTTTATATTTAAGCGCTAATTGGTAACAACAATTCGAGGGCAAAATAAGATACGATTTTCGGAGTTTCAGTTCAACTTGAGCGGCAAACAACGACAACGAAAACGAGCCAGCGAGTGAGCGGACGATCGCGACGATCCGTCTTTATAGAAGCCAAATACTTAAATAAATTCAGATATCTGTAGCAAGCGATTATTTATATGCAGCCAACCATAATGGCTTAGAAAGCTTGGATCTGTTAGCTGTTATTGTTTGATGCCAGAGACAGAATTATAAAGTATGAAGCCAGCTAAAAGAAAGGTCTGGTTGCCAGACAGACACTGACACCAAAGAGCTTTAAGGCAGAAAGAAGCTTTAGTGTTAGATGAGAGGTATTTATATTTTATGCAACTCTTATATTTTTTACAGAGGTTTGTTTAGTATAACACAAATACCATGAATCAAAAATTTGGGCAAATTTATCGCATACTAGGAAGGTGTTGACAACACTGACGCTAATAAGTAATAAATAGCAACATTTTTAAGGCAATTTTACATAAAGTGGACACCTTAATTTCGATTTACGGCATACATATGTATGTTGTCAAGTGCTTTTTTTACTTTTCAATAATGAGTCTTATAGTTTTTCTTAAAAGTTTTTAAAGTTCTATGAAAGACTCACGCTAGTGTTACATTTTGGCTTTTTATCGACTTTTTTATTTGCATTTTTTGTAAAATGAAATCTCTGAAAAATTTCAATAATTTTTTTTCACCCTATTTCATTTTACAGTCATCTAAAGCTAAGATATTTGATTTGCAATGTAAATTGAAACATTGAGAATGAGCGCGAGAAAATTTGAAAATTTCGTTACTTTTCTTCCATAAATATTCCACTGTATACACAAACTTCAAATGCTTGTAAAATGAAATAGGGTGAAAAAAAATGGATGAAATTTTCAGAAATGGTAGTCCTGTATGTTTTAAAAATGTTAAGCCTAAAAAGGCTGAAAGCAGTTCAAATTTTATTCTCTCGGTCTCATTCTCAATGTTTCAATTTACATTGCAAATCATAAAACTTCGCTTTAAATGCTTGTAAAATCAAATAGGGTGAAAAAACATGGATAAAATTTTCAGAGATGGTACTCTTATATGTTCTGAATATTTTGTGCCTAATAAGGCTGAAATCGATGATGGAGTATTTGGGAAATTTTTTTTTTTGGAAAGTCAATTTTTTATCTTTTACCACATAGAAACCGTTCAGGCCTTCATTTATTCAGATTTGCTTTTTTTTTGTCATCTACTAGTACACAACTACCTAAAAATAATATAAAAGCTAATAGGAATTGTGTTGGTTTGTTTATATTCATCAATGAATTTTAAAACTAATTTTTTTATATCTTCTACATGATAGACCAATCACTGAAAAAAGTTTCAGCCTATTTCAAAAACATGAGGATATTGATAGGCCCATTATAGATGAATTAACCCATATTTTTCAAGTGGGTGGCCCCACGACCACGGGGATGGCCATATGACGGATGACCGTAAATACTGTTAATGGGTTTCAGATCTTATATCCTGAATTCTAACAATTTTTTCGTTGTTAATGATGAATTTGATTTGGTTTTTATATGAGAGGCGTGTATTCGGCAATTTCTTCCAAACCAAACTATGCTAAGAACCTTTTCCACACCATATAAAATATTAAAAAAGAAATATGACCTCAATCGGTCAAGTCGCACTCATGTAAAATGTTTAACTGCACTAAAACACTTCCTTAGAGGGGGGAGTCTGGGGTGCTCATGATCTTGTGAAAAAACGTTTGATAAGTAAAAAAATGTTTTTACAAAATTGAAAAAGGTTGAAAAAATCAAATAAGCGTTCCATATAAACTTTAACTTTACGTATCCGCCAGTATATTCCCTTATAGAGTTTCTTTCATACCCGCCCGTACAGACGTTCACACAGCAAAAAATAATATTGTGGTTAGAATATTAGGCCTTGGCAGTACATGGCCTGTCGTGCCACAGAAAATTTTATGAATATGCATACATATTAGAGGTCTGCGTGAATGCACTCGCTGTGACGTGAGACTGTTCGAGATACTGGCGAGTATAAGTCACAACTCCAAAACTACAGTTCAAATTTGAAAGATCTCCGCACCAATATTGTAGCTCATTAAATTAGTTTTCATACCATAAGTTGGATATAAATCTAAGGCTCTCTAAGTTATATTGACGTTTACAAAAGCTATATCCGCATCTTTCGACAGTTAATCTCCGAAACTAGATATGACCGACATTTTTTGGTTACATATTCATTCTTAAAATTTAAAATGACATAAGAAAAGATTAGTTTCAAAAAAATTGGGAGCTGAACTAAATTTAGCCATTTACACAGTAGGGACACATGATGTTTGCTTCTCAACGGAAAATATGCGAATTAAGAGTGAAGGGAAGCATTAATGCGTACAACTTGCCCGACATTTTATTTGCGATTACAGCACTCACCGCGCTTGCTTGGTCATTTGATAAGATGCTAAGGTCTCGGTAGACTCGCAATAGTGACTTGATAGCCGTTTCAAGTGCACTCACGCAGACCTCTAATACACATGCATACTACATACACATCTAGCCCTTTGTGATGGTTGCTTCAATTGACTGCACAGCAATTTTTCAACTGAACTGTTTGTTAAAAATGTTTTGGTAATAATAACTAGCCAAGCGTAGCTTAGACCATCGTTAGATGGGCATTGAACAACCCACCTGTCTGTGTACATACTATGAGTAATCTTAAAAAATTACCGAACACAATAACAATGAAACTAATTATTGTAAAATAAAAACGTATGGCCTTGACTTAAATTTTTTTGTTTGTCTAACACTACGTGGTTAATGTTGTAAGCCTGTGACTCACCCGGCACAGTGCGACTTCGTAGTTTCGTACTCGAAATCGTAAACGATCAGTTTGGCGTAAACTGTAATTAAAAAATGATGTTTCATTATGTTTGAACTGCAAAATTTGCGCTTCGGGGTATGAGGACTAAAACGAGAAGCTTGTTTCCTAAACTGTTTGTACCCTACACAAAGGGTATATTAACTCTATTCTTCCGTTTGTAACCGATAGAAGACAGCGTAGCAGCGTCGGCTCCTGAATCGATGTAGCCATGCCCGTTTGTCTGTATGTACGAATCGCGATTGCGGGGAAAGGAATCGCAATAGTTAGATATAATCAAGTACACTAGGTACTTCTTGAACTTTACCTCGTTAAATTGAAAATAGTTCAAATGAGTACATGGTTGAGATGAAAAAATTATGTAAGGTATGTAGTGCAACGGAATTTCACACAAATACTAAGGCGTGGCAACTTCTATACAAACAAAAGCTTTCAAATGCTGTAGTGAGGAAAGAGGAAATCATTGTACAAGGAGAGCATCTTCCAAACGAATATTTGAAAATCTTCATAAACCTGAAATTATGAGGTAGGTCTGCTTGTGAAAGTATATTAGTTTTAACTAACCATACAATAATTTTTTCAAGAAAAAAAGGATAAATTGGAGAAAAAATTTCCGAAAACAGGATTGATTACAGGATGCAATATTTTACATTTAAAAGCAGAATGGATAGTAATTGTGTGTGTATTTTGGCACAACACAAACTATCATGATCAAACTGAGCGATAGTGATCATTTACTTTCAAGAGAAAGGCAAAGTTTAAAAACCATGGAAATAAAACAGTATTACAGGATTTCTCACAAAAATACTGGAATTATTTGTTTACAGGATATTTGCTTAAAATACAGGAGTATCCTGTAAAATACAGCATAAATGGCATAGTTAGTTATACCTAAAATCGTGAGTAGAGCGTAAGCTTAATCTGTAGTTGAATTGTAACCCAGTGCTAATTCTTGTGCTTAGCTTAGTTTTTCTGTCTGCCCAACCCCTCATCAAACGGAAGTTGTGTCCATACACTTGATACTTGTATGTTATCATGGAGGTTCTGATCAACATTCCATTTTATCGAAAGAAAGATCGAAAAAAATTTTTTCTCGTGAGCAGAGACGCCCATCCAGACCCGTTTTTGGAAATGTCGAAAGGAATAGTTATAAAGATTAGGTCCGGTATAAAATGATTTTATTGTACCATTCGAAGACAAAAATCGAAAATGAATTTCGGAAGGAGCAGGTTTCCACCTACCTGTTCTATTTGGTGGGTGGTGAGGAGCTTTGTTGTACCAGTCGATAGGAAATAGGTCGAAAAAAGATTTTGATAGGACGGGAGGTTCCCTGTTAAATTATTCATATCACTGCCTGAAAATTTTAGTCAGGTGACCGCTTGATTGTTTCCTTCAGATTTTTGCAAAGATTTCAAGCTTAATTTCAGAAGAATCTGTTCACAGATAAGAAAGTAGCAGGCATTAGGTGAGATTGCTTTTTTTCGTACTTTTAATTTTTTCTTGTTTCTAATCAAATAAAAACAAGTTCGTACAAGTTATTTATGATTGTTTTTTATTGATTTCCTAGCTGACCCGGCGAACCTCGTAGCGCCTAACAGTCAATGAATGTCGTGTTAACTTTTAGCGAAACTATCTTTCTTATTCATCTGCGTCCAGCGGGCGTGTCAACGCCCATAACAAAGCTTACTGATGATACAATGTAGCAGTGGTTGAAACTAGTCGCCCTTTTTTTATTCCTTGAATGCATTTGCGCTTGTAATTTGTTTGTGGTTTTTGCACTAAAAGTACAGAACATAAAAGCTCAGCAAAAAACGTGTTATTAATTTTTTTTTTCGTTCCAAAAACAAAAAAAGAGATCCTAGAGAATTGTTTGAAAAGCCAATGAAATCAAAAATAGTAACTGTAAAGTGTGGTGGCGTAGTTGCTCCTTTTTTTCGAAAATAAACATGGCAATGCAATTACTGTGAATGGAGTTCGATATCGAGGGATGACTAGAAACTTTTTATGGAGTCAATTGGTAAATATTGATGAGCAGAATATATGGTAGTAACCGGATTGCACAAAATTCCATACAGCAACGGAATCAATCGATATATTTCAGAAATTCAATAATCAAATATTTTCTCGAAGGACAGACGTGAATTGTTCACCAAGAGTATGCCACGTAGCACCTTTGGATTTCTTTTTATGGTGTTTCTTGAAGAGTAAAGTATATGCTGATAATCCCTAATTGTTTGAATAATTGAAAATAAACATTAAAAACCTTGGTAAAGCAATAAAAATAAATAACGATTTCACACAATTTATGTGTATGATTCAAAAAAAAATTCAAATTTGAACACTCTTTATATGCTTCAAAAGAGGTCGCTGCTATTGCAAGGAAAAAAGCGTTTTATAGCCAACTCAAGAAACACATGCTAAGGTAATGGGCGCTTTAAACGCTTAAGGAATTGACAACAATAACCTCAAGCACGTTACGGGTCGACATGCCCTTGGCACCAGAAATGGAAACGGTGTAACACTTACCCAGTTTTGCAGTAACGCAAATTTTATAATTAGAGGGGCATTGTTCCAGCACAAGCTTAAGCATAAAAACACATGGGTTTCACCTGATACCGAACAAAAAACCAGATAAACTATTGCAGCATAAAGAAATCGTGAAAAAATAGTCTTCTTGACTTGAGAGTCAAGAGAAGCGCCTATATCGGCTCAGATCACCACCTTGTCGTAGCTTCTCTTCGGCTCAAAATAGTATACATCAAACAGACCCGCGCAACGAACAAAATATTCGCCCTATGTAAGCTTAAGGATTCCTGCAGACAAATTTCAAGAAGCCGCTAAAATCAGAGATCTTCCTTACAAAATAACACGCAAAATTACAGGCAAAAAATAAGGCAAAATCAGCAAATAAAAAGCAAAAAAGGGAGCCCATTAACGACTATTTGAATTTGATATTTGATGTACGTTTAAGGACTTTTTTAGAGTATAAAAAAAATAGGTTTTTTTCTTAAATAATTTATTTTACAGAAACAAAAATCGAGTGTATCCTTTCATTCGATTTTTTTCGCTCCAGGCTGTGTATTAGGAGGTAATTAAGACTAAAAACTAAAAAAAATATATTTCATACATTTTTAACTTATCACCCTGTGACTAAACTGTAGTCACCGACAACAGACCAACTAATTTGTTACTATTACTGCCGGTTGTAGCGCCTTGTACTACGCCTTGCTGTTGCTTTTGTAGTGTGCCGACACCAACTGCACTACTCATTATATCTGCACTATTCACTGTTGATGTCGTCGCGAATGCTGCTGCTGTTGTTACGGCTGTTGTTGTCGTTGTTGAGGTTGTTGCAATGATCGACAGTGGTGTTACCGTAGTAGCATCACCAATCCCAATAACAGGCTCGGTACTTACAGAACCGACGTTTACTGCCGACACCAACACTGCCGCTGCCGTAGTTAGCTCCTGCATTGTGTTTAATGTTGCTTTGTTTTTGTTCACTAAAAATTGCTTTTGTAGCTTGGCATTACAGTTTATGCTATTGCCAGTATTGCTGCACGTCACGAATTTGGTGGTGGTGGTGCATTCGTCTGTTGGTTGCTGTATTGTCGGTCCAAACTGTAGTTCATGATGTTGCAGTTTTGAAGTGTTTTGAGGTGTACGTTGTTGCTGCTGCTGTGCGGTTGGTACCACCTGCTTTTCTTTTAATATTTTGGTGTAAGTTGCGACTGCATTTGCGGTGGAGGGAAGAGGTTCAATAGAATTGATTGCTGACTTGTCTGCTACACGCATTGTCGTAGCTAGCTGTTGTTGCTGCTGCTGCCGTCGTTCACGTGCACGTTCTATGTGCTTCTTGCGTTCCTCTCGCGTCCAGTATCGTCCGGTTTTTATTTCGGATATAGTGTCGTCTTCGGTTGTGGTCAACTCACGGAGATTCTCCCGCTCGGAATTGATTCGCAGTGCACGATCGCGCAGCATTCGTGCACGAGCTGGGCGCCGTACTATATAGCGGGTGCCGTCTTGTCTTCGTTTGACTTTCCATACCATTGGTTCCTCATTAGATGTTTTAGCTGCTGCGGCAGCTGCTGCAACTCTTATTTGCTCAGCACTTACCTAGTGATATAAAAAGAAAATGATAAAGTCAGTGTGTAAAGGGGTTTTCAAATTTCGATTTAAAAAAAAACTTAAAATAATATTTTACAACGGAATCGCGCAACAATATAGACGTTAACTTTATATACATAAGCTCAAGTACGACTGCCTTAAAAAAAATTACATCGACGAAGTAAAAGGACTCAGTTGACTTCGGCTCTTTGCCAGTGTTGGTACTGTGTTTGCATGCTAGTGATTTTTTTATTCTATTTTATACTTTTGTGTGAAGTTGTTTTGCGGGCATGTGCTTATTTCCCAAATTCAGTTAAGAATTATTGTGCTTAGCTCGCTCAGATCTGCATTCTTACTTAATCGATTCACTTGGAATTTATACCACGTGTCTTTTATATTAAGAGGCATAGCTAGGGCTATGAAACTTTTATATAGGGTACATATTTAGCGTGGCCCTCATTCAAAAATATTTTTAAAATATCATTTCGACAGCTAATCGATTCACACCGAATCTACACCATATAGCTGTTAAATTATGAGGCACAGCTTAGAGAGCAAAGCTTCTATTTAGGGTGGCCTTACACAAAATTATTTTTGAAAGACCACTTAAAAAATTAGAGCCAAATTTTTTATATAGGGTGAAGCGAAGCGCGCAGGGTAAACTAGTACGTAAATAAAAGCGTTTCTTTAGTTAAAAATCACTTCGATATAACAATTTTTCGAAGTTACGGCTGACCCTTGCATTAATTAGTTTGACGTCTACTGTATTTCTGAAAGATATTAGATACATACATTTTCTGGTAACGAAGTAAAACTTACCTCTTGGCTACTCACAAAGTGATATTGGCTTAGATTTGGTGCAGTAAATTGTGGACAAGTATGCATCATTGTATGTAGATTCTGTTGAGATGATGGAATTTGTTGTTGCTGCTGCTCAAGTTGTTCCTGCTGCTTTTGTAAACTGAGGTAATGACTTTGTTGCTGTTGCTGCGTTAAGGCTTGCCTAAAGAGTTGCTGTTGCAGCAGCATGGTCTGCTGCAAATTGGCTACGTTCGTATACATCGTGCTAGAGCAAAATTGCTGATTGTTACTTATTGTCGCTCCACCATTAGCAGTTGTAACAACTGTTGAAGGCTGCTGTAAATATCTTGCTGCTGGTGTAGGACCTTGAAAGTCAGCTGTATAAAAATGCGTAGTTGAGTAATTTTATGTAAGGCGATTTAAGAATATTGCTACTTTCGGTTTGCTTTAAGTAATTATATCGCATGCATTAATTTAAGTACTTTCAGGAAAAAAAGGGGGAAATAAATAAAAGTTGTATGAATATATATATTGCATATATTGTATATATACGGGGTGTCTCATGAATAATGGGCAACCTTGTAACAGCAGATAATACTAATATTAGGAGAATTCCACATATAATGCAAGCATTTTTGAAACTGAATTTTTCTAAAGAAAAAAAAACAACAACAATGCAAAGAATGCAGGAATAGTTGTAAATTTGCTAGTTTGGAAGAAGTTAAAATAAATAACCATCCTGTTAGACTTCCTGGTAGCAATAAAAATTAATTTTTTCAAATACAGCTTTTTAAAATCTCCCAATTCTTAAGATTCCTTGGTTTTAATATTCGAAAATTAAAAACACGATTACACTCGCTAAAAACAGGTAATCTCGTTCGTTAATATCTAATTCTTTGACATTATTAGGTTCAAACCTCACACTGAGAGTTCATTTACTTTTTCTTTTATAGATAAATTTTAACTAAACATTGTGAAGCTGACCCTAAAGGAAGACCACTTAACAGGAAACTTCAATTAAAAGAACAAAACTGAAGTGATGGGACAAAACGGAAACCGAATTAGGGTGTAACGTCCCAAAATCGTTTTTAAAGCAAGCCGAAAGTAACAGTTCTTTAATCTTACTGCAATTAATTGTTGGCGGGGTGACACGTTGCATTCCTGTTGCGCATGTTGCCATTTTCGTCACAGTTTGTGAAACAGCTGTGGGTGTGCATTGATGCTTTGGACTTGTTAGCTTGTCTTTCGGAGAAAGTAAACGTTGAGCCTTGCTATAGCGCAGAGCGGCCATTTGCTCCACTTCATGCTGCACGTGGGGGTTCAATACCAATGTCAATGCAGCACCACTATTATTAGAGCCACCAGTATTGTAAGCGCTTGAAGAGTTTTCATGTTCATTGAGACACGTTACACCATTGCCAACAAGGCCACCGCCGCCACTGCCACAACCACCACTACTGCTAGAGCCAGTAGTACCTGTAGTTGCATTAGTAGCAGCGCTGCGCATTGTGCCACTTTTACTGCGGGAAGAAGTTGTTACCAAAGTGCCGGCGCCAGTTAAATTTTCATGGAGTGAGTTAACATGAGGCGGCAGATGATGCAATACAGAGCCACCGCGCCCATTAGAATTCATGATGTTCTGACGTTGTGCCAACGGCTGCATTCCCAGCCATGCAGCTACACGCTGTTTCTGTTGTTGTAGATGGGCTGACTCGAGAGACGTGTAGGCCAAAACGTTTCCACTAAGATTTCCGCTTTTGGCGATCGAACTTTCGTATGGTGAACAATAAAACGGTTCAGATTCTGAATCCTCCGGTATAGTTTCATATATATGCTCCGTATCATATTCAATGACGTTTGAAGCAGCTGGTGACTGTAATGATTTGACCATTAGATTTTCCATGCGACAATCTAACATTGCCAATTCATGATTAACTTGCTTCAGATGGGCTTTAATGTTTTGATGATTAAGTGGGTCATGCTTAAGAAATACTTGTGTTCGATTTGACGTCTTGCTTTTTCCAGGCTCCTTTGGAGTTTTTATCGGTGATACAGTTATCATTGTTGCTGTTGCGGAGGTGCTTGTAGAGTTAGCTACATTTTTGTTACATAATTCTTCAATTTTTACTGCGGTTGTTGTTGCTGCCGATACAGTTGTAGATAATGTTGGTGTTGTTGTCACAACTACCGTATCTAGAATAATCTTACTGGGTGTTATACATTCGTTCGATGTTATCAAGCAATTCTCATACGTCAAATTGTTTTCATTGAAATATTCGTCATCTTCATCATCATCATCGTCTTCATCTTCAATATCTAAGCCGGCGACACATGTGTCATTAAAGTCGTCTTCATCCTATTTAGGAAAAACTATATATATTAGCCTTAAATTGATCGAACAAAAATTTGCCACTAATGGTACTTATCATGCGCTAGCACGATATAGTCATTTTGTCAAATCGTTTGTAAGACATAGAAATGGATGTCATCTCTTGAGTCAATTCAGACAATTCTATTTGTCCGTCATTTGAAACCTCGATTATAGAGAAACGAGCGAGGTAATTTGGTGAAATTTAGTGCACAAGCTAAATCTTCAATAATGCGCCTATCACCCTTACGAATAAGATCTTATACTGAAAGCTTTTTGAGGACAATAAAATTAAACTTCACGCAAATGTCAGAATTGATTCAGATTGGGACCAGACACAAAAAACAGATGTTGCTCCGCCACACAAGCAAAAACTTGGAAACGCTTTCTCAGTTTTGCCTGTTTTTAAGGTAAAGTATACTTTAAGCGTTAAAGTATGCTACTGCTCGACTATGATTAGCTGAAAGCATACTATGCTGGCCTTAAAGTGTACGTTGTTTTTACTTTGATTATGCCGGCAAAACTATTTAAAGCAACCAAATTTCATGCAAACATAGTGGTTTGGAAAAGCACTGAACATAAATTGAGTAAATTTTCAGAACAGAGCGTGGCAAAAGTTTAAATCTTCCATATCGAGGGCTGTGGTAGTTAAATTCAAGAAGGCGACGTAGCGTGGTAAAAAATACATATCTAACAAAATTTTAAGAATTTTACGCGTACTTTAACTGTACGTGCTGTTTAGGTTAATAGATTGAAATTACGTCCATTTCTTGGGAAGAAAACAAGAAACCTATCATGTAGGTACGACTGAAAGTCGGCTAAGATCGAATAACGTAAGTAGTTTATGCTGATATTTCTTATGGACAGTGTCAGGCAATCCTATAAGAAATGCTTTATTATTTTTTACTTTTTAACATCTCTATAGATTGTGTTGAATTTCAATGACAAAACGCCTATTAAGGCTGAATATTTCTCAATAATGCAGTGGCAAGTTATCAAGCCAACACTGAAGAGACCATGTGTCTGGGTAGTGTTATCAGTGCCACAGAGCGCTAATATTTCAATTACGCGAAACAAGTCAAGTTCAAATCAGCGCTTGCTTGTTCTTCCGACAGAGTAACTCGCAAAAGTCGAATGATAATTTCACAACTTACCGCATATAAATACCGACTGACTAACAATGTAACCGCATTGTTATTTTCCGCAATTAATGTTTCTGTTTCCTTTTTATTGGTGACATCCTTGCCATTAATTTGAAGTATTTGATCACCTTGTCGTAAACGTCCATCACGGCCGGCAATGCTGTCCGGTTGTATATCACTTATATAAACTTCAGTACAACTATCGTTAGTGTCTTCAGTATTGGCATTCGAATTGTTCGTATTAGTGTTGCCACTATTACTTCCGATAGTTTGACTATAGCAAACAGTAAGACCGAGGTGTTCATTGCTATCAGATTTGCGCAAAGTTATTTCCTAAGAAGCAAAATATCATATTATGTTTTTTCGCAACTTCATAGTGGGATTTAATTCCGGGTCTAAAGTTGGCAACGACTTTTAACACACATGCAGGAAACAATCAAAAGAAATGGCTAACTTTAAGCCCGGCTATAAAAAGTAAGTATTATGAATATGCGCCTATGTAATAAGACATATATAAATAAGGGTTAAGTAAACATAAATAAGTCCCTGATGTGTGAGTTGCATGATGTTTCGTAGAGGCGTAGAAAGTCATGAAAAAAACGAAAAAAAAAAACAAAAAAGTTGCAGATATCAAAACATGTTGGAAAAGTCATATTTGTTGGAAAGTCGAAGTGTTACAAAAATCTATATCGATTGAAGAAGTCAAAAGATGCTGAAATAGTCGAACAATGTTCAATATGTCGAAATATGTTGAAAAATTGCATAAAATCACAATGCTGAGAAAGTCCAAAAATGTTGAATAAATGGGCACATTTAGTTGGATAATTGCTGATTTTAGTTTCCAATAATAATATCACAGAAAACTGTCTTTTTGCAACAGAGTAACTGCGATATTATCCTGAAAGAGGACGTTTTTCAGAATAATTTCACCAAATAAATCAATAATCCAGCACCTATTGCTTTATTTTTATCTGCATTTGAAGCTTAAAGGGGTTAATTTTTCAAAAAACTCAAAAAATAGCTTGAATGCTTAATAAGTTTTAAAACAGGAGACCAGCAGGTTAGGAGGCATTTTTTTACTTAAATTTACCGAATTTGCATTGGGTTAAAATTAGCTTTTCAATATGTTCGCATAGTTATATCAATTTAATTTGATTACTGACATGGCAGCCACCAGACATATGCGTTAAACAAAATTTGAACGGTTAACGTAAATACCGCCAGCGTAAAAACCATTTAACAAGTGAGTTGTAATTTTGACAGCGGTTCACCGCTGGCGGTATTTACGTCAACCGCCCGAATTCTGTGTAACGCATGTATATATCTTTATTCTAGAGCTGTGGCTGCTGCTTTGTTATCAAAGTTTTTTGCACAAGGCATTGAATCAATTTTATAGCTTACATGAATTCTTAATTGAATAATGTTGAACAACTCGAAATATATTGAGAAGTCAGAAAATTTTGAGTCACAATATGTTGAGAGGAACGAAAAAGATTGAAAAAAAGACTGTTTTGAAATAAAAATCGAAAAAGAAGAAGGCGAAATACTGGTGAGCACTGTTGAAAAAATGAATTAATGTTGAAGAATTCGAAAAAATTGTCCAAGCTCGAGGAATAAATAGATGATGAGAAAGTTGTAATATGTTGTAAAAATTGAAACTGTTACATAATAGTGAAATATTTAAGAAATCGCAAAATGTTTAAAAAGTCGAAAAACGTTGGAGATATCGTTAAACGTTGAAAAAGTCAATATATGTGCCTGAATAAAAAAATGCTAAGAAAATGAAGCACAATTTAAAAATTCAAGTTGATATACAAATTCTGAAAGAAATGTTGGATAAGCCATAAAAAGTTTAAAAAAAATTAAAATTCGACAAATTTTGAAGAATTGTAAAATTCTTGGACGAGTCGAAAAATTTTGAAGAGATCGAAAAATGTTGAAATAGTCGAAGAATGTAGAAAAGAACGAAACATGTTGGAAAAGTCCATGTCTAATTTGAAATACTAGGATGACTGTCTGAGAGTGTGGCATAAGAACAGTTCACAAAAAAAACCATTTATACAATATCTTAACAAATTTAAGTAAGAAAAAGTTTCCATACTTCGATATCAATATCAGGTGCCAAACATGCCTCAAACAAATTATGTTCTTGCTCAATAATTTGATCGGTTGTTGCTGCATTTGCGACATGGAATAGGGAAACAAAATCGTTTACGTCCGTTTGCATCGCTGTGGAAACAAATTTAGGTTGGGCAGTTTGTATATGATCGTTATCGGACATAGATGGCGCAGTTACATCAATTTCATTAAGGCTTTGTATTGGTGGCGATGGCTGCGTTGCGGTATTGCAATTATTTTCTATTGATAGTTGTAGGGATAGAGGTGGCGGCGTTGGAAAATATAAGGTTAAGTTATTTTTTAATGCAGTAGTTGCTGTATTTTGTTGTATCGAGCCCATGAGGATCACATTCGAGGCACTATTAACTTTTTTACGATTTGTTGGTGTTAGTAATGGTTTTTGTTGTTCCCCACTGTTTGTTGTTACTGTTGCACGACCACTGTTGTCAATATTGCTGTCGTTAGTATCACTTTGCTTAATAGGGGGTTGATCTCGACGTTCGCGACATACTTCAATGAGTATGGGATCACTTGCACTTAGGAACATTTGTACCGCATCTTCATGTGGCAAATGACATACGTCGGTGCCGTTTATCTGAAAAAAAAAAAACAAAGAGAACTCCTTTTAATTTAGTTTTCATATGTGAAGTTATATTAAGTAGAGTCTAAATTTAAGAAAAAAAATTGTAGGGAAGGTGTAACTTTTGGTCAATATTAAAATCATATTTTTGTTACAAATAAATCTGAGATATTTTCTATTCATTTTCTACTTCTGAATTTGTATTTAGTAGGTCTGAGTCATCAGACGTTTTGTATAGATCAGAGCTTTCATCTGTGTCGTCTTTGTCACGGATCACACGGATAAAATGTCTTCGACTATCATCGGAATCGGGTCACCAAGGAATCATGGTCGTTTCAGAGTACCAACGATTAATGACCAACCGCAATCCTCTGCGTTCAATACCACACAACTTGGCTCAGTTGCAAGTAGGTGGAAGAGGCCCGTGTTTTGGAACCATTTTTTTACTAAAGAGTATAGAAGATCACATCTTGAAATGTATGTCACATGATATAGCTCGAAGAGCCTATATATAATTATGGGTTGCCACCTGTTTTTTGGACCAACTTTTTTTAGAAAAAAAGGTATGGTTTAACATTCCAGCTCTATTTTATTAATATATTTCAATGGATTGAGTCTAAGCTTCGGCACTGATTTCAAAATTTAGGTGATTTTATTTGACACAATTTTTATACATATCGGTTAACGTAAAGTCGAATTTTATTCCGAAAAATAAACAAATAAAAACAAAAAATCGGTATTTCGAAAAACTACTTAAAAAACGAGTCGCGTAAGTTAGCGTAACTTCTAAAACAAGTCATCCCATTAGTGATTAAAAAAGTTTCTTTTAGTAAGAAGCATATTTTAACACTTACCTTAAGTATTATAAGATGCACTCCAGCCATAATAAAGTTCGAACACATAATTGTGTTATTTTATCATGTGCGAGCTTAGGTTTCGGTGGTTATATCATCGCATCAGCTGAAAAAATAGAATGATTTACAAGGAGCTGTTAATGTTCTTCTATTTAAAATTTACAATTGAAAATAGGATTTAATATTTCATAGTACAAAGGAAGGATGTCGAGCATCGGCTTCGTGGCGGCCGTAGCCGCATTTTACTAATCTATGTCCTGCACTAGTGCTAGCGCACACTATAGTAAACCGCGGCCTAACGCCGTCGCTAAACTGGTATTGGATATTTTGGAGAATATAAATACTCAACAGTCCACTTACCCTAACTTATATATGGAATTTCTGTGGCTAGCGAAGCCGGTGTTGTGATTTTCAAGTCCAAAAAAATATGAAGAAGGCGTTTTTGCGCCAAACACATATATCGTTACCTAACATCCAAAAACCGGTAACCACAAAAGGTTCAAAATTGACTTTTTGATTGATTATGATACATTTGACTAAAGTACAGGTTCCTACAAAATATTTAAGTCATATAAATATGTAATAACGATTTTACTAACGAAATTCAACAGGCCGTAACAAGTTTTTGAGTTTCATATAGTTTTCAATCGTTGACATAAGAAATACATAACAATATATTTTTCCAGCATACAACGTTCTTTGCTCCTCCTAAATAAAACTAAAAAGTGTGGTGACGACCTTTTGGGCGTTAGGTGACGATATTTTTATGTTCTTGATCAACTTGCTGAGGTCTACAACAGACAAAATTATATTTATTTATGTTTCTAAATATTGTTTTGTTTATTTTTGTTTCAAATAAAATAAAAAAATTTGAAAAATACACTTGAAAACTTTTATTTTGAGACCAAAAATGAGTCTCTTTCAAAAGTTCTTGGGAAAAAACTGAAATAGTGTCGTCGTTGCTACGAAGATAAGTAATTAAGGGTTAAACTAACAGTTCAGGAGGTAGCGTTGCATTTTTCGAAACAGTTTCCTCCCACTTAATTTTTTTGCAAATGATAGTGTAAGGATAGCTGATACTTGAAATAAGCGTCAGTTACCAGAATCGTGGTGAGTAAAAAAATATGTTTTGATCAATGTTGTAGAGATGAAAACACATAGATTTCATGCCTGAAAAATTTCCGCACAAGATTTGACCCACTTTTCATAGTTTTAAAATTACTAGAATGATCGGTTTTTTTAAAGTTTTAAACTAAAATTATTCGTTCAAATCGGTAAACCGCATTTTTCCACCAAAATAATTAGTTTTGCTCAAAATTACAGCATTTATCGAAAACTCTAAATCGATGAAAAGTCAGTCATGACTTCATCATGACGATGTGGTTTTTTTTTTGCTCTACAACATTGGTCCTAACATATTTTTTTAGTTGTGGCTTACTTTCCGAGCTTTTAAGCAAAATCTTTTTTGTTGACCTCTCACAACCAGGCCCACCACGATTCTGGCGACTGACTTATTTCGAGTATCAGTGGGAGGAAATTGCCTCGAAAAATGCAGCGCTACCTCTAGGACTATAAACTATTACCAATTTTAATGCAAAAGTACTGTGCCAAGCGAAGCCGGTGTTGGACATTCTGGAGGATTTCAGTCCTGAGCCGCAGCCAAAGGCCGCTTATTTGCTCTAACCTTTATGTAGACTAAATCTGGCTAGCGAAGCCGGTGCTTGATATACATACACACTGTAGAGGGTGTAAACCATCTAGATCGTAGTGCCGCGGAACTTGTAATTTGAGTGGTACAATAAAGCTTAATTTTTCAAGCATCGATATCTCGAAAGCCAAAGCAGATATTGAAAATTCTTATTCAACATTTTCAACTTATTTTGACGTGTTTTATCGAAAGTCGCCGACAGATTGCGGCGCCACGGATATTGTGTCCCAAAAATTTATAACCCATCTTTTTCTGTAAAACTAGGGGCTTTCGAGTGAATAATGGTAATATTGTATTCTAAGCTAATACGAGTTTTTAAGGTCAAAAATCTTTTTGATTCTAAATAGCAAGAAACTCTTCGTAAAGAAAACTCGGCATACGGGCAGTCTAATGTAGTTAAGCACATATATTTATATTCATGTATATACATATTCCATTCCACGAATATCGTAGTTAAAGTTCATTCCTTTAGAGTTCATAAGATTAAGTTCTAAAGTCGAAAAATGGAATGGGTGCGGTATGAGCCAAATTATTTTTATTTTTGCTTTTATGGAGCCTGCATTTACAAAACATGGATTCATACACGTTCAAATATATGTATGCAAATTGAAATTATTATTTTTTTGCACTCTTTCATATACAATAACAATATCTACCTGTATATAGAAGACTTAATCTTAAGACAAGAAAAACTTAAATCTTTTTGTATTCAGCAACACAATATAAACAAACTTATTGATCACAGCAAAAAACAAAAATAAAAACAACACACTTCCATACACAATTCTTTCCACAATAATACAGTTGCACTCTTTCAATGGTTATATTTATTATAATTTTTCATTTTCTTTTTTTTTTCGTTTGACTATGTAACCTATAGAACAGTGTTGCCAGAAGGTTACGTTATATTTGCATAGACAGCGTTTACACGAGTAAACTCTTCAAAGAAAGTTTCCCTGTCTGTAGGCAAGAAGGGAAAAACGAAAGGGTGGTGTACAGAATTTGTCGTACACGCGAAACCCCTTTCGTTCTATTCTTTAGCTGATATTATGCTTTGAATTTACGTATGTTGTGGCGGGTTGACGCAGTAATTGCTTTGAAATTTTCTTACACAAACAAATTCTAGTTTCCGTGTGTAAACGCAAAAGAAATTCACAAAAGAGAATAGACAAGAATTTCTCAGACTGAATTTGCTCGTGTAAACGTTGACATATAACTCAAGAATGATTGAATAGAAGATAACGCATTGCTAACAGTGCCATAAATTTTTCAGGGAAAACCAGGATAATTTGGAGAAAAATTTAATTTTACAGGATTAAATAGTCCGAAAACAGAATTGATTTCAGGATACAATATTTTTACATTTTAAAGCAGAATAGGTAGTAATTGTTGTGTATGCATAAATATTTTGGCACTTAAATTCTTCGTCCATGTATTCCTCGTCTGATTCGTTTTCGATTCGTTCAGTTCAAAATCAGTACAAAATGTTTTACCTCATGAATTGTATTTAATGTAAAAATCACAGCTTAGATCACATACATATTTTTTTTACGTATAACGATTTTTTGAAAAGCTTTATCGCCGACTCCAATGCCTATATATCTGGAAGTAGAAGCGCGTCACCGACTTCTGATTCCATATTCGCTTCTAAAGTAAACTTATGCTCAAGATATAAAAATCAGGTACAAATCTCTAAAGTCGGTCATGAGTTATAACCTATTTATCAATAATACTCTCAAAAAGGTTTTACTTAGCTTGTATTCAGAAAGTATTAACCAAACGGTCTTCCAACTACGGCACAGGTTCTAACTCCTGAACCCTGCCATTATGTGTTTACTCAAATACGCGCAACTTGTGATCTGTTTTTATATCTTCAAAGACGCTAATACCGAAGTTTTTCTTGCGTTTCCGAGCACAAAAAAAATCGGTGGCAGAAGGTGAAGAACAAAACTATATATATGATAATTTTAGGTCTAATTGCAATGTGCGACATCTGTTCTTCAATAGCGTACTAATCTAGAGAAGACAAAGAAAGTTCAAAAGTTCAATCAAATGAATTCAAAAATTTGGTTTAACCACAACGAAAAAGCCATATGGGCTATATGATATAGCCAACGTTTATGGGCTCTGATAAGAATTTCTCCACTCGCAATTTATTTGGATTTGGCAGCACTTAGCTTTTAATATAAAAATGAAGCCAAGACCACACAAAAGAATTTTTGGCCGAGCATCGCTGGCAGCACTGACAGAAATGTATGAGTATCGTGTGAACGTGCTCACGAGAAATTGCAAATATCACCAGCGTTGCCAGTCCGTCAAGAAAAAATAACTGTAGCAAGGTATTACGATACTAAGAGACGAATAGGGCTACGAGATATAATTTCATTAGTTCATAAATTTTTCAGTTGAAAAGCAAAAGAAAAAAAGATTTTTAGCTAATTGTTAATGTCAACATTAAAAATATATATTCCTGAAGATGGCTTGAAATATAAACAACGTTTTCAACCCGCTTGTGTTGCCTGACTAGAGAGAACGAGATAGTTTGACGCGGATAAAAAATCAATTAACTCAGAGTCTCCCGACGTACTAAAAACATTTTATTTTTCCAAGTACTTCTGATAGCCCTGCTACGGTAAGCGGTCTTAGAAGGCCTGCTAGGAAGGCCTATTTTTCATATAAAAAAAAATACGTTTGAAAGGAGTTGGAAAGGTCGCATACTTACTACGGAAGGCATTCTAGGAGCGCTGCAAGCTGCTGCCCTTGCCTATGTATGTATGGTAAACGATTTTTTTTTGTTATGTGGTAGTGACAATATTTATTGTAAGTTTCTTTCTTGTTACTTAAATTAGCCATAGTTTTTAACTTTATATTAAATATTTGTAACATATTCGAAATTTAAAAGTATTTCGAATAAATCGTTTAAAATGCGTAAAATAGTAAACTTATAAATGTCGTTTTTTTGTTTTGTTTTTCATTGTTGCCAATCCAATTTATGCGTTAGTTGTGATAATTTTTTTGTAAAGCTAATTTTAGTTA
This sequence comes from Meiosimyza decipiens, assembly GCA_963680825.1. Lineage (NCBI taxonomy): Eukaryota > Metazoa > Arthropoda > Insecta > Diptera > Lauxaniidae > Meiosimyza > Meiosimyza decipiens. Next base: position 11,290,550 of record OY804262.1, on the reverse strand, counting down.
CTACTAAGAGTCTTCTCACTATGTCTTTATTTTGCTAATAGGTTAAATTGCACATTAAACACAATATGGGTATTCATCTAAGCGCGCAAGGTCCTCGCAAATTGTGCAAATGGTGCATTTTTCCATCCTCGCAAACGAACTGTCAAAAATCGTATGAAAAGTTTTTTCAACAAACTTGCGCTGCTAATTGTCCAGTAAAGCGCTCAGCAAGTTTCTTTCTTGGTTTTTTAGTCCTTATGTTTTGACAAATACAATTTGACATGCTCATCAACTGCCAAAAATAGCACAAATATTCGAAGGGGCGTTCATGAAACACAACGCACAAAATTGCCCATTTGCTCATTTGTGCAAGCTTGCGCGTTTATTTATATGACACTCGACAGACTATGTTCAATGCAGCACATAAACGCAAAAACAAGACTACGTGCGAAGATCCCTAGTATGTTTCAACATACACAAGATGTTTACAACTGAATTGGAGTTACAGACGACGCGTCGTCGCTTTATACGCGTCACGTTCCTCATGTTATGCTTTTCACGTCAAAGATTTAACGAAATCAGTTAATTTAGTTAGAGAATGAGTTTGTTAAATTAGCAAATCAGATGATCAACAAAATCGACGGGAAAAGCGTTCCAAAAGTTTGACAACTTTTCACGCCATATGTTTCTTGACTTTCTATGAGTCGTGATGTGAAATTCACTTTCATTTTCCGACAGAAATGATCGCATGCCGCGATCCGAGCGTAGTCTGTAAATCCACTTTAATTAATAATTTAAAATTTTTTTCTAACTTAAAAAATTTAAAACCATAACCGTTTGAGAGCTCTTAAATTAAACTAGTTTATGTACATATATGTATATTTATATATATGTATGAATATATATATTTTAGCAAAATAAATGAGTTACATAGATTGACCGACAGACAAAACGATATTCATTCCGTTTCCTAAAGTCTATTAATATCTTAGAATAGTTTTCATAAATTTTTTTAAAAACAAAAGAGAATTTAATTAAGTTATTCTACAGTGCGTACAGTTCGGCCTGTTTTGTTATTTCCAGCTGCATCTTCTCTCTTAGACCCTTCACGTCATCATCTATTCGAACAATAAGTCGCAGTTTCTAATAAAAAAAAGGAAAGTGTTCAAATAAGAGAAGAGAAATATAGAAAATGTTGATGCTGGATAAATAACTATTCATAGGGTTAAGTAGAAACTATTTGAATAGATTTCAAATTTGCTTAACTTAACAATTTTTAAGTGAATATGGGGACGGATTTTATCTATGACATTTAACAGAAGCCTATAACTTCACTATCAGCCATACAATTTCAAGACGTATATGAATCTATGCTATAGAACATCATCAACAACTGACTCGTACCCCGGGTAGAAGCGTCTAACCAAGCTGTCTCTAGCCTTGTTGTAACCCTGACACCAGCTGTCAAATGTGTAAATGTAAAAAATGTTTCAAAAAGTGAATAAGTGGAACAGTGAAAAAGTAATATTAGGTAAAATTAAAAAATATTAATGAAAAAAGGTCATAACTCCTGTAACTATACTTTCTTAGACGGCGTTTATCCACGGTAGACACAACCTGTGTAGGCTATTACCGGATAAAAGCGTTACATAAACATTAGGGTGTTTATTTTCAAAATTTGATAGATGTACTTTAATTTTTTTGGCTGTTTTGGCATGGGGCTTAGAAATAATTGCCACAAAATTTGAGCGTCCTACCTCAAATCTGTAAACAGTGCGGACAAAATTTGTGTCCGAGTTCGTTAAAATGTTACGAAAAAATCGACTAACTAAAACGTAGAAAAGGTCTGCCTTAGGTGTGAAGATATAGCATTTTAGTTGTGAAGATTTAGCAATATTTTCGATAATTTTATCTTTTTTTCTTTTAGATCAATTATTTTTAATAATCCCACAACGGGCTTTTGCTCTCGAACCTCACATATGCCATAACATCTCAATTACAAGGACCCAACGATAACTCCTCATTCAATTTAATGTAAGAAGTACCTCGTCTAAAGATGCCATCGTTGGTTATGTTGCCCGTTTCGACAAGAAATAACTTTGTTCAATCGTGGAGAAACTAGTCATTCTCCGGAGTCAACAGCTACAGACTTCTGCCTATTGAGTTAGCTGAAAGAATAGGATTACGAGAATAATCTTTAGTTCCTTCCTGACCTTAAAAATAATGCTTAGTCCTTGACACCACAAACTTGGAAAAAAACGTTTGAAAATTTCATCAAAAGATTGGAGTTTTACGAAGTCGCTGTAATCTGCAGGATATCTATTTCTTACATCATATAAAATAGTGATGGTTTTTTTTGGTTAAATTCGTTAATCCAATAAAAAAGGATCAAAATTAAGCATCCACTTAATATTTTGGCGCCACCCTGTACCAAAAAGTAACATTGACCTACCGTTGCTGTGTCGCCTGGCGTTCTCTTCCATAGCCAAACCATGTAGGCAGGAATGTATAGCATCGAGGATAATGCGGTGAACCAACCAAATGTATGCGCCCACCATGGATAACTATAGTTCAAATATTTAATTGGCGTCCACTGCACAATATTGAAGAAAAATACACCCTGCAAAGACAATAAGAAATGTATATAATGTAATTCAGATCGTTTTGAGTGAAAAAAATATTTTTCTTTATATAGAATATATGAACATAACATATGTATATAAGGTAAGCAACCCACCAGGCAGATCGTAGGCGTTGTCACACACCAGCAAAATTTCCACCAAGCCATTGGATAATATCCAATCATATCTTTAATGCCATCATAAAATCGATCCACTCCATAGCACCAAGAAATTGATATGCATTCAAAGAATATAAGCCATAGCAAGCAGAAACCACTCACCGCATATGAGTCAAGAATTTGAAAAACGTACATACCACCCTATATCCGAAGAAAAACAAGAAATCTAGGTATAAACTTTTTTAATTTTTTTGTTTTGTAACTAGAAATAGTTTCAAAACACACATATATGCATATATGTTACGGGTCAAACTAGTTTTTAGGGTAGACTAGTCTTTCCTAGGCCAAACTAGTTCATCCGAAGCGTGTTGGGAAGAACCAGTTCAGCCTAGGATAAACTGGGGTTATTTACTCTATCGGCCTCACTGCCGATTTTCTTAAAATTTTAGTATGTTAGGGTAAGTAGGCGGCTTTCAGCCACGGTTCTGGGCTTACATCCTCAAATATTTCCAATGTGGCTTTTGCGATTCACTATACTAGGTTCAACACGGTTAACTGTAATATATCCAACGCTGGTGTATTAGCGAAGCCCGTGTTGAACATGGTATAGTGAATCGCAGCTGAAGGCCGACGCGAAGCGGGTACTGGACATATTGGAGGATGTAAGCCATGAGTCGCGGCCGAAGGCCTCCCACATATCCTAACAGACTATAATTTTCCTAAGCTAAACTGATTCATCCTAAGATGATCGGATGAACTAGTTTGGCCTAGGAAAAACTAGTTTATCCTAAAACTAGTTTGGCCGGTGACATATATGTATAGATATTGAATGGGTTTGAAAATTCAAGTTCACCTGTGAAATACATGTTAGGCCAACCAGATAACTGAGAGCGCAGACAATGGCGATGAAAATCTCTTTGCGTTTGCGTAACAGCTGCGGCCATTCATCAATAATTGCTGTAATAAAACCTTCCATAGTGCAAAACTGAGAGTCCAAACCGATAAGCAACAGCATAAAGAAGAATAAGCAAGACCAGAGTGGTGAACCAGGCAACTGAAGAACCGCAGATGGATAAACTAAAAACGCTAATCCAGGTCCTTTGCAAATCAGACGAAATAAGAAATAAAACATGAAAACTAACAGTTCACAAGCGTAAGTGACTTTAAATTATAAAAACTTTATCGCAGGAATTATTCGATCATTAAAAAAATACTCAAAGAGTAGGTTTTTTAAAGAAGAAAGCTGTCTCAAAAAAAAAAAAAAAAAAAAAAAACAGGTGAGTGCAAGAGCAATCACGTTTTGTTTTGTCGCTAATTAGTTAATCTCTAATCGCATGATATCTGTCATGATACCGTTACTACTCTCTTACTTTTTTAATATTGCAATTCATTTTATCTGTGAAATATCTGTTGGATATGGAAAACTACCTGAAAAACAACAGGGGAGCTTAGAGAAATGTGCATGTGAAAAGCAACTTAATAAATTTTTTTAAATGGGCTTATAACAAACATAAGTTTTCCCATTATAAAAGTTCAACGCAACGGCTCCAGGACACTTTATTTGATTTTACTTTTTAAATTCATGTTGTAGAAGTTAAGATCTGGTGGGTACTTGATGTCCATGACCTTTGAAACAAAAAAAATATTCTACTCGGGACAAAAACATTGATATATCATAAATTTATCAAGGCAAAAAAAAAAAATATTTTCTAAAATATGAAGTTCTGATGGAATAATCGAAATACTTCCGCTGGAAAAGTTCAATGATTTTTTGAGGGCATTGATTTCCTGATATTTGGCACGTTCTTATATTTCACAATTAGTAAAATATGACAAAATTAAAATTGATTGAAACAAAACTCGATAGCTTAAGAAAGATTAATTGGCCTAGCCCTTTAAACAACCAAAAAGTGTCAATAGAAACATAGTTTAATCCTTTGTCACTAGAGCTTTTAAGACAAGCGACACTGAACTTCATAAAAAAAGTTTATTTAAGACCAATTATTAACCTGAAATAAAGCCCTACGAATTATTGTGGCTAGCGAAGCCGGCGTAATTCTACGCAATAGTAAGGCTATGTGGGCGGTCTTGGGCTGCGGCTCAGGACTTATATCCTACAGTATGTCCAACACCAAAGGATTTACCCTTAGAGACAGACGGATTTCAACGATTTTTAACAACCACACCAAATTTCATTATCATATGAGCACTACTTCTATTTTTGTCACACTTTTGTATGGGCTCAGATAATAATACGACGTGCCCATAAAGACTAAATCTTAAATTTTTGATAATATGTGAAGTACAAAACTAAAAATATATAAAGAATTATCTTCGAAATAAATTTCATTGGGCTGGTCAATATTTAGCGCAGTCAGAAGGTCAAGCTTTTGATAAGTGGATTTATTATTGCTGGTTTGTGATCATAATCAGACATATCCCGCGAAGTATTGAAAAAGTCGGAAAATGTTGAGAGTGAAAAAATAGTTGAAAAATCAAATAGTCCAAGAACCCAGAAAAGCCGAGATATATAATGAATTGTCGAGAAATGTTGAAAAGTCGAAAAGTTTCTATACAAACTGATTCTGGTCCCAAATGTAGCACTAGCGTAACTGTAAGTCTTCTGCCAGTATGGATATTATTTTGTTGTTCACACAGCAAAAACTTTCTTCGTAAGGTCCGAAAAAATTAAAAAAATATATTCAATTACAGTAAGTCTACCATACATATATATATTTGCCTGTACACGTTGTGGTTAAAAATGTAGTCTTACCTGACGCTGCTACTTCAGCCACAGGTCTTTCCTGCTCATGAGCCATAAATCCAATAACTGAAAATATCACAAATCCGGCAAACATACTGGTACTCGAATTAACTGAACACACTATTAAGGCATCTCTATAAAAAATTGAGTTATCATTTTTAATATAAGCAAGGTTCACATGTGTGAGGACGGTATGAACCTACTTGTAAACATTGTTGGTAAATTTGTTATAGCTTCCCAGAGCAACAAGTGTACCTAGACCCAGGCCATAGGAAAAGAATATCTGCGTTACGGCATCGATCCAGACCTAAGAGCAACAAAAAAAAAAGGCTGAATCGGATATTGCTGTTTCTTAAGCATATAACGAAGTTATACCTCTGATTCTGTCAATTTTGAGAAGTTAGGAATAATGTAAAACTTTATGCCCTCTACTGCGCCAGGTAAGGTAATACCACGTATTAAAAGTATAGTTAATAGTACATATGGAAACAGTGCTGTGAAGTATACGACTTTGCCAGTCCATTTGACGCCTTTCCATATACAAAAATAGCAAAGAATCCAAACTAATAGCAATGTTCCAGCCAGCTCCCAACGTATGTTCCCAATATGTTCAACACCAGGAGAAATTTGAAGTGCGCGACGTCTAAAGCAAAAATGACAACACTTAGTAGATTACTTCATATACAGGGTGGCCCACACATGGTGTGCCATACCGACAATTTAGATTCCCTGGTATATTTTGAGCAACAAATTGTATGGGAGGGGGGGAATGAGTGTGCGTAACACAGTTGCCAAAGAGTTCTACTTACAAGCAAATGTTATCTCATTGATTTCTAAGAAATAGAGCTAGAGCACTTCAATGAGTGAGTTTCATGTTTTCAGTTCGGAATTATCGCTTGTTAAATGTAAAAAATGATTTTTTTAATTGATGTTTTTTCCAAAATTACCGCAACAAAATTTAGTTTTTTATGCAAAGTTTGGAACTGGGTCGTGTACTTTTCTTTGTGTAAACTTCTCTTAATTAATACCAAATATTTAGCCATCAATGAATCTTTTTTTTGTCATAAAAAATTTATTTCGAAGTAATTCTTTGATTTTATGTAATCGGATTGAAATTGATGCAAAAAATCACAAAAAAATTTTTTTCAAAAAAAAGTTCATTGATCCGTTGTATCGAATATACTTAACATGAGTCGAATGTACTTAAGTGATTTAAAAAAAAATCGATAGCATACTGGCGCACAATTGTGTGTCACTTACTCCCAAAACTCTTTGACGGGATCTGTTAAGTCTGATGCTGAAATATTTGCCGCCGCTAGATGACACATTTTCTTGACTGTACCATTGACCTTTTGATCCCAGCAGAGTAGCTCTTTTCGTTCATATGGGTTAACACAGTTGACCGTATTCCAGAAATTGCTGCACGTACGCCAAGGAACATCTTAAAGACCAAGAGTTTCAAAAAACTTTCATCCAATAATTGCTCAAAAATAAAGACAAAATATGTGGAGTATTTTAGATAAAAGTTACATAAATATATCTTAAAGCCCTTCTGATTTTCTTGAAATTGTGATAAGTTATTACATACTATTTTTTTCTTCACTGTTCCACATTTTTACTTTTTTTGTAAATATTTTTTTTAAGACTCTACTGTGAGTTACAAAAATTATGGCATAAAAACTAAGCTGAAATTTTTTTTCTAGGAGTTAGAAGCTTTTCAATTTCAAATAAATTCAACAGAAGAATTTAAATTACACATAAAATGTTGTCTTCAGTATCTACAAATAATATGTACAAAATTTGTAAAGTACTTTTAAGTACCATAAGGATATAAGTTGGATATACAATTTCGGGCATGTCCTAAGTTATAACAAAACTTGTATCAAATTAGTTGACTTTAATACTTACCGCTACGCATTGACATAAAAAAATAGAAAACTGCCCATGCCAAAATTACAATATAGTAGACGTTCATCCAACATGACATTACGGCCGCCGCATATCCAATACCTATTGAAAAAGTTACAGTTAGTTCTTAAGTTCCGTTTTAATTTTTGTTTTAATAAAGCAATGCTTAATTTATATATTTTGTTTTTATGAGATGAAAACCACAAATTCTGGTATACCAAATATTCTTTACATATCCGGCTATCAATCCAACGGGGGCATTACCGTACCGTACTGTTTCTACATACTTTGAATTGAAAAAAAGCAAACAAAAACTGCTCTCATGTAGATATTATTAAAACATAGAAAAATAGATAATTAACAACACGCTCGGCCTCGGAACCTGCTTTATGTATTGAAAAAAAGAATTCCTTACATTTCAATAACTTAGTGAAAAAAAAAAAAAAATAAGTGGAAACAAAAGAAATTAGTGCAGCAAGGTGCCTCCCTCCACTCGCGGAATCTCTTTTAAAACGCGGGCCTGTATGGATTCGCTCGACTTGCCGCCTACGGTTCGGCTCTGATAAGCCAGTTATGTGTGGTGGAAGCAGACTTGAATAATTTGTGACAGCGCACTTTTACATTAAGAGATCTTCGATGGATAGTCTTCCTGACAAATGAGTCAGGAGAAGCACTGACATTTGCTCACATAACCATCTACGTACAACGTCTATTCCATTAAAGATTGCTAACATACAACAGACGCATGCTACAACCAACCATTGCACCTTATAAATTGAACACTGCATATCTCAGAAACTATAACAGATAGATATATGGACACAACAGCATTAGAAAGATAATGTTTCAAACCCTATAGAACAAGTCTTAAGTCAAAATGTCAAAAAGTGGCGTATGGAGCAAAAGAGAACTCGGGCAACGAAATATCCATGCAAACAAAAAACATGCAGCTTCTTTATCGTAAGCTACTGGTTTTTATCTCCCTTGCCCTTCATTTCCAATTTTCGCTCAACAAAGAAGATTTATGTGAAATAATGGACTCTTTTAGAAAGCCAATCAAGCATACCTGCCACCCATATTAAAATTTTGGATTTTTTTTCGAAAATATCAATTTTTCGTTCAAATTGCATTTCGGTGGTTTTTGTACTGAAAACAATTTCAAACACATTTTTCGAAATAGGTGTCTCCAAATTTTGACATTTCGGGATACAACTATAAGGGACTGTCGCCAGCCATGTAAAGACAAAACTGTGGAAGACATTGCCAATGTCGCTAACCATGAAGCCAATTTTTGATCGGCGACTAAAACGGCAAGATAGTAGCCAACCATGAGAGGCAGATGTTTTAACTTTCAGATTTGATATTCCAAATTATTAATAATGTTTAATTCTTAAAGTATATGGACACAGAGCACTTCACAGTCATTTTAATTTCACAAGTACCCTATCCAACTCAAGCTCGAAAGCCTTTTACATCGGCAGCTTCATCATCTATGCCTTACAATCCGTATGTGGTTTCAACAACCAGTATCTTGCTGACCTTCAAAGAGCAATAAGTTCCACATTTTTGACTTGACACCACTACACCACAAGTTTTGTAAAAAATGATGGAAAGTTTCTCTTGGTTGGAGCTTTATCCAAACCAAAATGATGGCCATTATTATCGATTTTAAACATCATAAAAGAAGCAAAGTTTCTGGTTTTGTTAAAGTCAAATAAAAAGTTATGAAATTAAAAATCACTTTACACATTTCGGGCACTCTGTATATAAAAAATGATTTAAGTCATAGCATCTGACTTTGATTTATTGACCAAATGGTTCGTGAAACCTCATACTTAAGTTTTATTTTGGCGCCCACCGCTGGAGCAAGAATATTGTTTTTAAGTATTTAAGTAATACATTGTTTTTACCTTTGAAAATAGGTGCTATTTTAAAAACACCAAGTCCACCAATTGTTAACATTTGTCCTAATGCTAATTCCATAAAGAACATTGGTATACCAGCTAAAAAAAGTGTGAGAAAGTACGGTAGTAGGAACGCGCCACCACCATTTTTATAACATAAATATGGAAACCGCCACACATTGCCAAGCCCTATTGCGAGGCCGACAACTGAAAGTATAAAATCTAATTTCGATGACCACGCTCCTCGTTCAGGTAAGCTTCCAACTTTAACCATCTGTAAAAGATAAAAAAATTTATGTGTAAAAAAGTTCAATCAATGTGCAATTTATCTGTATAATCGACTGAGCCTTAAGACTCCGCTTAGGTAACATTCACTGCAATAATAAATCTTATGCTACGCAGTAGAACTAAATTTTTTTCGAAGTGCAGCCACAGATGAAATCTTTATGACGAGCGCTCCGTTTAAAGCTTATTTGGCAATACGAACGAAGTTGCAAGTGCGTTATGTAAATATCGGCGAGCTCACAGTGAAGTAATTTCTTTATTTGTGTTTTTGGAACAAAGTAAAATTTAATATGTACTGTGCAGAGCTTAATGTTCAGTAGTTTAGTGCAAAAACAATAAAAAAATTACAAGCGCAAAATTCTATGCTCGTCAAGAAATGTGGAATATCAAAAGAGTTGCAGGAGCAATTGAATGTAAAGGGAGAAAGAATGTAGAGTCTTGTCGCACAGTGTTTGTGTTTTGCGCTATGATTCTTAACTGGTCAATGCGAAAAATTAAATAAAGTGTGTTTGCAGACTCTTCAACATCGGCTAACAAAGCTTACTGAAGATATGACGTAGCTGTCATTGAAACTAGTCTAAGCAGCTGGTTGCCCATTTTTTGTTCTTTTACGATTGTTAGAGTTATTCTCTAACAATTAATGCATTTTGCGCTTGTAATTTTTTTGTTGTTTTTGCACTAAACTACTGAACACTAAGCGCTGCATAGTACATATTAAATTTTACTTTGTTCCAAACACACAAATAATCAAAAAAAATATTTGATAGAAAATAAGGAAATATTGCTATCGTTTTGAAGTTTATATATCCACTAAAATAGATAAAAAAAAAATTTTAAAAAATCAAATTCGCGAACGCTAGAGGTTTTAAAAGTGGGCTGTTTTCTATGAACTTTAAGCTTTATCGCATCTTGACAAAGGGGTCAGAGAAAAAAAATTGCTGACTGTAACTCTGCGGGTTTTGAATGTTCGACTTTGTCAGCAGAAAAGCTATATTTGCGTACAATCTTTTTATATATTTCCCATAGTAAAAAGTTTTTAAAGAAATAATGGTAAAACAAAAGTATGCAGAATGCAAGAACGATTTGGAGAAAGTAATTTGCTTTGAAAATAGTACCGTAGAGTGGCTTGACAATAATGAAATGATAAATTGAGATTTGGATTTTGAAAAAAAAATATCTCGTGACCTCAAATGTCTTCAAGTCTACACTAAAGTTACGTCATTTCTTTCCCAATTTTGTATAAATCCATAGTAAAAATTTAAACAAAAAAAAACTTGGGGCTTTTGAGAAAGTCAGCTTAGTTTTTCTTTTCATAAAAAGAGCTATAGCTCCCCTAATTTTCAACAACTTTCAAAATTTCTTAAAGATTATGACAGAGTATAAGGAATTCCATAAGAATTTAGTCTTAAGTTGTTCTGTATGCTATATGTGAACTATGCTGATTTTTTTTAAATTATGACTTTACAAGTAATTTTATAAATTGTCAAGGAAGTCGCTTGAGTTTGGAAAGCACTTCTCTGAAGTAGAGAGGGCAGATAAGCGCTATTTTTACTCTTTTTGTTCTTCTTGGGGTAAAAGATATAAGCTCCAAAGCTTTTCGAAAACAGAACAGATAAGCTTTTAAAACTGTTTCTCTCCAATTACCTGTAAACTATAAAAGATATCGCAAAATTTGTAACATTTTTGAAATCAGCATAGCCAAATGAATGAAAATTGGTACATATTGAGAAAAAAGTCTCAACGACAATCGACCTTTGTATGGGTTTTTATATATTCACAAATTTTTTGTTAACTTAAAAAGTGAATGTGCCGAATTTTGACATCTAGCGCTATTATTAATGTTTATGGCCACTGTTTTTGGTTTTTCTCTAATAACTTGAAAACTATAAAAGATATCGCAAAATTTATATCATTTTTGAAATCAGCATTGCTTATGGAATTTGATAGCCGTTTTGAAGACAAGGTCCTCCTTTGTATGGGAAGTAGGCGTCTCAGTGAACCGTTTTTTTTTCATATGTAGAAATTTTTGATGTTTTCACCTTAAAAACATCTGAACCACATTTCAAGAGCAACTATTACTCAGTCCAGTACTTAGTTGATGAGATATGATGAATTTAATTTTGCAGGGCATGTCAACGCCCATTTTTCTAAACCAAACTTTGAGAAAACCTTTGATACCACATAATCAAATTGGTTTGTTTATCAAAGATAGTTATGACCTGTATAGCACAATCATGGAGCAGATTGTATAATATTTGCGAATTTGTAAATTTGTGGAAAGCTGTTGGCCAAAATATAACCAACTTGACATTCTGAGTCAGATATTTCGAAATTGACATTTGATGGTGATGCATCAAAAACATCAAGTGATGATATCTTGAGACAAATCCTAGTTCATCTGAAGTTGCGGAGAACTCGGACTGGTTGAACTGTTCGATGGCTATTCAGAAATATTTCAGAAAAAAAACTAGTGTGACCTTGGAACACAAAAATTTAAAAAAAAGGAATAAAAAGTGTGAAATAAAAGTAGCAGTTGTCAATTTATTGGCATTGCAAACCTGCAAAGTTTGCACCCTTTGATATCTTCAACTTCTCCGTGCCCTTATTGGACTTCAACAAAACGACGCTACTGCCTAAGATAACGGAGATACGATGACTATTCTTCGAAAGATGTACCCCGAATAATTTCAAAATAGGGATATTGCTTGACTGGCTTCGCAAAACACTTATTTCTAAAAACTTATCTGAAAGGAAAGGCTTACGAGAATAACTTCGACTGCAGATCTTGAAAGAACACTACACTACAAACTTTGCAACAAGTTTTGGATAACTTCATCGAAAGATTGGAGTTTTGCGAAAGCCAAAATGTGGTCAAATAAAGAATAATGCTACCCGCTATTAACATCATAAAAAATAACAGAGATTAAGCTTCAGTACCCTTCTGCTTTTCTCAAAATTCATTAACCAAATAAAAAGTTATTCAAATTTAAAATCCACTGTATATATTTTAGTCACCCTGTATAAGTGAATTGATTTCCTCTCAAAGCTTAAAAATTCCTATGCATAAATAAATCAAAATTATAAAAAAACCTAAATGGTTTAATGTTTTCCGGCGTTGCCATGTCTTTATGCGTGCCCATGTAAAATTAAAAGCGGAATCAGAATAACTGATTCAATTTAAGCCTGATGAAATTTATAAATTATTTTTATATATCGCTCAGCTCAGCTTTATATAATGCACTACACTGCACAGTTCGTTTACAGATGACACCTATGTATATGCCAACACCCTTTTATTTCGCTTGTTTATTTGACACACATACATATGTATGCATGTGTGTGCGCATACGTACATGTATATCAATATACGTATATATGAAAAGTTTTTTTAAATACACTTATATATGTAGTTTACTTACTATAAAATAAACTCAGAGATAATTTTAAGCTGATCTCCCCTATTTGCTGAATTGCCACGTCAGTCGGTTGTTTAGTTTAGTTTGCCGTTAAGTACTGGCGGAAGCGGAAGTACTATTTGCAACGTGTAACACTTCTCTAGTAATTAAGTGAAGTGACAGATTTACGATGATGGTATGAGCTAAATGTAGATTGGCGTGAAAAAAAATGCATATGCGTTTCACTTTCAATTTCGATTTACACCGGATGTTACATCGATGCGTACTAAGCCTAAGAATTCAAAATCGTTAAGAGGGTCTTAGGAAAACATATCGTGTTGAGCTATATCCGCAAAGTTCCCAAAAGAAAGTTATAGCCACAGGAAGTTACGGAAATATCTTTCACGAAAATTGCTATAAGTTGAGAACCACTTAATTCAATTTAACAGCGATGACTTTATTCCATAAATATGAAAAATTAAAGATCAATATGTTAGTTTTTGAGTTATGGCAAATTTTTGGAAATTTTGACCATGCCATGTACATGGCATACTATAACATTAATTGAAATAAAGAAGGCTTTATTAACTTGATTTTTAAAAAGTTCATTTGTGATACACTTTGTCGCGATAATTATTGTTGTTTTTGTTTGTACATATGTTTCCGAACATTGATCACCATAAAATTTTTTTCGTAGAATTTCATTTTTGGTATATCCTTTAAAAGCGGTGCTCTATTAAAAAACATTTCTATGATTCGCGTTTTTGGTTTTCTGCTCCGCGCGCTCATTTTGCGTTTGCTTTGGAAATAATACATCTCATTTTGCTAGGGTTTTCGGTGAAAGTGAAGACCACATTTTTTTTAGTATATACAAATAATTGGCGATAGTAAATATCTGACTTGCTCTAAAAATAATATCTGATTTGCTACGGTTTTCGGGATGTTTTTTTAGAACATAATAGTACATAGTTTCATGAACTTTTTTCTGCTTCGCGTTTTGGTAAAAATATCTGGTCACTATTACGAGAGCGCTTCAAAACTTTTGCTTTGAGTGCACACCTCTGGGCAAGCACTGAGGTGCCTGTAAATAGAAGCTCATGATCTACACAAAACTTTCACCATATTACTGAACAAAAGGCATAGATAAGAGTCTTTTCCACAAGAAAGGTTGTGTGCATTGATCCATAAGCTCCAACGCTTTCATGATATTCAAGTTTAAAATCTAAAAAAAAATATTTTCAATGTCGCGGTTCCTATTGGCCGGACATTAATTTTCGTTGGAATTTGTGAGATTTGATATAAAAAGGATTTAACGTATGACCCGCCGTTTTTAAACGCAGAAGAGGGGGGGGGGGGGGGGGGAAACGGTTGAGCTCACCAACGAATGAAAAATTTTATTATCTGCAGCTTTTCCTCAGATTAAAGTTGTCCCTAGCTTATGGAGATAGAAAGCAAGATAAAAGCACCGTTTTTTTTCATCTTTAACCTCGAATATTCACCTTGAATCAGGTGAAAATTTTGTTTACATCACGAGATTCTGTTTCTAGAAACCTCAGAGAACATTAGTTTAAGGTAACGTGACTAGATATTTTTCACAAAAACACGGAACAGAAAAAAGTTGATAAAAATTTTCTTTGTTTTGAAAAATTTTCATATTCCGAAGTCCCTAGCAAAATCAGATATTTACTTTTTTCAATTATTTGTATAAAAAAATGTCCTCACTTTCACCGAAAGCCCTAGCAAGTTGAGATTTCTTATTTCCAATGAAAACGGGGACCAGAAAATCAAAAAAACCAATCACTTGGTCACGTGTAGACTTAAAAATAAAATTTCAGAATAGTTTTTTTGGGTCGATTTGATATGTCGGTTCGTCTAACTGTGGAAATCAGGGAAAACGAAGCGGGACAATAGCTACGTTTTCAATTGTAGCTCGTATGATTTAAGGTGGCAGACATCTTGGTTATTACAAATTTTAGATATTTTTTGGTGAGTTTCAGCAACTGCTACATCATTTTTCAAAAATTTAATACGGTTACATTAATGTTTCGTACTTTTTGATGTTTCAAAAGACGCATGCAAATAAAACTTAACTTCGTGCAAGTACAACAAATCATTAAATTAAGTAGCGCGGTAAAAGTGAGCACATTTAGAAAGTAGGGCTTTCCCCATACAAACAAATAGTTTAAGACTTTAATGGCTGGTAATGTACCCAAATTTCACAAATATTCTTGGAATAGTTCGAAAAAGTAAAAAACAAATAAGAACGGGAGCTTGACAAGGCCAACAATGCAAGCGAAGTTTTCATAGCAGATCATAACCAATACAAGCAAATTTCACAAATGTGCAAGAAAAGATTTATGAGATTTTTTCTTTACTCGAATAATCCCTCAAAGTATTGGAACATTAATCATATTTTGTAAGATATTTATTTAAGGTGAGTTTTCCTCAAGAGTTTTAGTCGATACTCACTACCGAACCGTGCCAACATTACTCTACTACAGGTGGATATGATGTCGGGTATGAATGAAAGTCTACACTGGAGTGAATTGACTGGAAACCTTACGCCTTACACTGACGGTCACGCTTGTGTAACATTTCAGACTATTATAGAATTTTTCGATATATTTTCAAAATTTTTTGACTTAAAATTTTTTCTATTTTTTTAACATTTTCAAAATGATCAGTACATCAACTCATGACTTTTCAACTTTTCTGACTCTGAAAATTTTTAAACTTTTCCGGTATATGTCGATTTTTGCAACATCTAAAATCGTTATCAACTTCTTCAACATTGCTTAGCTTTTTTTGGCCATATATTATATATATCGGCTTTCTCAACATTTTGACTTTTAGCAACATTTGTCGACTTTCTTCGGTTCTTTTTTTTTTTAATTTTCAACATTACTCGTCTCTTTCATCGTTATCGTATAATGTTGTTGAAGTCGACATGTTTCAAAAAGTAAATAATTAAGAGAAATCTCTAAAAATATCGAAAGCGTCGAAAAACATGTATCAAAATATGTTGGATGAGGTCGAAAAATTGAAAAATATCGAAATTTTATTAAAATTGTTGCAGTACATAGCTTTCGTGCAATATTGAATTAAATTTTTCGCTTGTTGAAAAGCCCCACGCCAAATTTTCCAACTCCGCTTAGTTCTTCCATTGTAAGATACATATTTGTGATAGGCATCTACACACATACGTACCAGAGGTCTTCATGAGTGAACTCGAAACGATCATCATATAAATTCAGATGGCATTAAACTTCGAGTGCTTGAACCTGTAGAGCATTTTATTTGCATGTGTACACTGAGAAAAAAATCAACTAAGACCTGGTTAATTCAACTAGGAGACGTAATATTTCGGTGGCAAGGTGAAATCTTGTTAATTCAAGCAGTAATCTGATTGAAAATAACAAAAAATTAATATAGTTAATTCTAAGCTATATATGGTAGAGACCAATTGAGGCTTGTTAATAATATTATCCTAGTCAATTTAAACAATTTTCAAAATTTCCTTATCAGCTGTGCTTGTGCGCCATACACAGGCGCCAACATGGCAACATTCACAGATCTTTACTATGTATCTACATACCTTTGAAAAACGTAATAACGAATCATAAAACTTTAGTTTTTTTGCTTTCAGAACTGTACATATATCTACGACAACAAATTTAGATACATTTGTATAAAAAAAATTCAAGGTTTACCAGCCTGTTAAATTTATAAGTTTCCTTGTTAAAAAAAAAACACAAAACAATCAACTGGAAATAAATTTACAAGCCGCCTTTTTAAAAAAATCGCTTTTCTTTTCCTTCAGTGCAGCACTCACCTCTCCTGCTTGGTGTCTCGATTTGTTTTGATTGGATTTGTGGTTTCTGTGCACAAAAACTCGATTGACTCGCAGCGTGGCGAGTAGCTTGATGGTCGTTTCGAGTGCTCTCATGCAGACCTCTAATATGTACATACCGAATTTCGTCATTATAATTTGTATAGTTTGCAAGATATTACGTTGTTTCATCTTTTTAAATGAGCTGCTTTCTCAGAAAAGTGATTTCATTCAGTGTAAGTTCAAATATTTTGGGTAGGGCTCGGACCTGCCTGTCACGCACGGTCTAAGGTTCGTACACAGTTAATCTTAAAATTTATTATTATTGTTTATTTGATTGTGATGGCTTATTGCCCCACTGAAAAACTTCAGATTCGCTGAGTCGCCCCTATTACCGAATGATCGATCCATCATTGATTTTATAAAGCAAATATATAGCCAACATTGCGAAAATCGCTAAAATATTTATTTGATAAGTTGCATTTGAATTATTTTACCTGTTTGTGAGATTTTGTTGGTGTTGCTGTTGTTGATAATTCAGCTGTTGCTGTTGCTGCTGATGTTAATATTGATGATGCCAATGTTGCATCTAATTGGCTTTTAATTGTTGGCATTTCAATAGATTCTCCTCGATTTGTGGAGCTGCATATATGATGATTGTTTTCATCCGAATCGCAGAGGCCACCATCCTCGCCAATGCCAGCATTAGCGTTGGACATTTTGTGTTAGCGTTAGTGTGTGTGTATGCTTTTATGCTTCTGTATATTCCAATCGAAACTCCTTCTAAAAAAGAACGGTTCCTAAATATAATTTTAAAAAAAATTACTCAAAAAATATCGTGAAACTCTTAAGATGTGCTGTGTGGCACTCTTCCCAATAAAGCGCAGTATTTAGTTTTTCAATTAAACATATTATTTATTCGAAAAACGCAAGTCCTACGATTAATCATGGAACTGAATGTCAGAAAATGTGCGCCATTTGCTTTTTTGATAAGGTTTTCGAAGATACGCGCACCTTAACTCAACTGCTGCAATTGTGTAAGTCTTATTGGCATAAGTGAACTCAAAAAACCCATAGATCAACACAAGTTATGTTAGTAAAGAATGTCGAATAGTCGAGAAAAGTCCATAAATGTCGAACAACTTGAGAAAGTCGAAAAATATTGTAAGTTCGAATAAATATTAAATTCTTATCTCCCCATAGAGCATAGGGCCTCCACAAAAGTCTTCCATCGTGCACGATCATTAGCGATTGCTCTAATTCTCTGCAACATTTCTCCAATTCACGTTTTTCGTGCTCTAGAGAATATTTCCACGATGATCTAGAATGGCCTCTTTGTTTGCTACCCTGAGGGGTCATCTCCAATCCTTGCCGATTGACTTCAATTGAAGGTTTTCGCAACGTTTGAATGTAAATTGGATTTCAACGGCATCTGTTGAGCAAATCGACGTTAGCGATGGCCTTGGGCTATAGTGCTGTTTGTTAACAAAGTTTTACAGCCGTACAAAAGAAATGGTTTAACGTTTCACTCAAAGATTTTCGGCTTCGTTGTCGCTGATAAAAACGAAGACTGCCAGATATTACTAAGCTGAGTGAAAGTATATTTCGTTTTATTGACTATTGAGGCCACTAGTTGGGTGGACAGACATGCTTTTTGTTTTATTAATGTTGATTTTCAGACTTGCTCCATCCGAAAAGTGGTATCTGACTGCTTGGTGGCGATATGTCACTAGTGAGGTCTTCCAAATGATCGCTGAAAGTTCATTGAATGCCGTGATTTGTAGAGGCTTGAACTGTGCTGATGCATTCCAGAATGCAATTTCCGTCGATTCTATCAAACGCAGTACTGTAATCGATGAAAGTTAGATGTAACTAAGCTTGTAACTCATATCTCTGCTCCACGATAGTTCGAAGGGTATGGATTCAGTTAATAGACTGTCTGTTTCGGCGAAGTCTTGCCTGTGGTCGCTAGAAGTCTCCCGTTTTTGCTGTTTACTGACCGATTTTGCCTGAACTTGTTACGTGTTATTTTGTAGACCGTACAAGGTCCCTGATGTCAACGGCTTGTTGAGTTATGGCTACGAGGTTGTCATAGATTTCTGGATTGTTCATTTTGCAGGAAGCTTTTAGTTCCTTATTTAGGGCATTGTATCTTTGTGCAGCGTCTTGCCTCTGGTCTCTTGTTTGCGCTTCATCTCTCACGCGTTTCACAGCTCTCGCTTTTTTTATGGTATCTCTGATTATGTTACCAATTCTGTTCCGTTGAGATAAACCAAGTATGAGCTCATTGGCTGTTAAAAACGACGCAAATAATTAAATTTCTCTTAAAATACATTTGGACCCAGTAGAAGATAGACAGAATTACGTGTAGCATATATCACCTGGGCTGTGGTGGTGTAATCTGTTGCCGCCAGGTGTGCTCAATAAAACACTTGTTTAATTTAAAAAGTTGAAACATTCAGAATTGATTGCAAATGTTGAAAAAGTTGAGATTCATTGAAAATCTCACCAAACAAATTGAAAAGTTCGAAAATGCGTTCCATGTTACATTTCCGCCGACTCACTCTAAGAAATAATTTTTATTTGTAAGTCCGGCTGTAAAGATATTCAAACACCAAAAAGTTGCTTTTCAGTGGCCGATTCCGATGTGCAGCTCTTGACTTACATGATTTGTATCGCTTTAATTCAGATACTTCGCGTAGTCTGAGAGATTGCGCCTTTTTTTTCGAAGCACATGGTTTCAAAATCAATCAATTCCGAACGAAAAAAATCAGCTAAATAAGCCGCACCCTAATTCGACAGTTTTGCTTAATTGCATACTCGTTGAATTGAAAATGTGCCACTATTATCGTTCCGCTATTGTTCCATCAACCGATTAACAAATTGTTTTCGCATACATGATTTCATTGTTTGAGTTCTTTGGTCAGACGTTATATATATTTGGCGAAACTTCACCGTAAGGTGCTTCTTGAAACGCTTTATTCTTGGGAACGCTGAGTTTTCAGTATCATATTGGGCTACTAGTCAACTGAACGTCTGCTGCGTGGTCACATGGGTGATCTTCTGTCCGCAATCGACTCAGTTTCTTCGAATCATAAGTTCTCTCGCATAGTATTCGATATTTGATGATTGCAACTTTTAAAGATGTCTTTTTTTTAACTGTCAACTTTACAGGGGAAACATTGGGGCATTTTTTGGTACTGCTCACACTCATTTGCTTTCTTTACTTTTATTACTCATATTTATCCTCACTTGTTCCTTATGTATAACAAGATTTACGTACCAATAAATACCAGTAAAGAAACAATGTACATGTGTATTTATATATGCGTACTATGTGTAGGTATATATATCCATTAGATTCTTACTCATAGTAACAAAACTTCGCATTCTTACAAATTCGTTATGTTGTTAGCAGTTTGACATAAATTCTTGTACTAAATCTGCCAATTAAAAGTCCGCTTAAGCTTAACCAGACATTGCAAAAACGGCCCCATGAAAAATTAGTTTTCAGTCTACTGCGACGACAGTTTCCCCATACTAATCTGCATTGCAGGTGGCGCATAATTTGTTTCAAATAAAATCAATAGATTCTGCTTTGTTGATTATGTCTACTTAGGCACTTACATTTTTTTCGTTAAGTTGCGAAAATAACATCTGCCAAGTGGCCGTCACTTTTCTGGTGATAAGGTCTTCACATCTAGTCGTATTTTCTCAAGTGACTTCAAAGAATCCGATGGAAGAAGTCTAAAACAGTAAAATCAGGCGATTTTGGACGACCGTGCGAATTGTCAAAACGTGATATAAAGCGACTGGGAAAAGTTTGCTTCAGAATGCACACAGCTTTTGCTGTTCATATGGCTAAGCTGTCCTGCAGTAGCAAGAGGTCACAGATCATGGTTATGTAGCGCTCAACAAGCGCCGTAACAGTGTTGCCTGTACGAGCAAATACGGGCCAATAACCTTTTCTCCGCAGTCTGGTTAACGTTTGAGGCTTCTTTTAGACATTTGCTGACACAGCAGTGATATTCTCTATCGAACGACTGCTCCGGGGCCGGCCTCATCCGTACTTGTCCCGTGTTGAGTCAGTCTTTTCGAGGTGACCGGCTTAATACTGCGGTGTTTGCATAATTAGTGCTACATGACCATGGAACAGACGACGAAATTCACGTTGTGATTATATGTAGGTATATCAAAAAATTGGCGTAATTATTTCGCGTTCTTGGGTTGTCTAGCGATCGATAGAGTTTGTCTACGTACATTCTGCTTCTGATTGCTTCAGAAATCTTAAGGCATTTTCCGATAGAAATATAAAGATTGCAATGCCTGTTGGTGTGAATTTTTTCTCTGCAATGGCGTGAATTTTAAATTGGAATACATTTCAATAACCAGAGAGTCTGTGCGGTGCTCTGACGCTTAGCATTTCCAAGAAAATACCTGCCCCTATACCAATTTGAATTCCATTAATCAGCTGGTGTAAATTGATGTTTCATCTACAGCTTGAACAGTGTTAGAGATCAAGTGATGGAAATTCGATGGAGTTATACAGTCGGTGGCAGTCAGGAAACCTTGTTGACTACATTGTGCCAGAATAGACACACGTCATAAAGTATTCTGTTTCTACAGTTTGGCGTCAATTAGCCTCAGATATACTTTTGCTGCAAGAGTGTTGATGTGCAGCTCAAGCGGCGTGAGATGCAAAATTGTCTCTGAGCCTACCTGTGGTGTTGATTTCAGTGTTCCAGCGACACCTATGCAAACTAACTTTTGAATGTCATTTAGCATGGCTATACAGGATTTGAGCTTAGTCGCTTTCAATCACACCTACGTGCTTAGAAATGCGTCTGATGATTGCAGTATATGTCTTTGCATGAATTAAAAGCGTTGGGGATATTTCTTGTAAGATCCCCGCGACTTCGTTTCCAATATATTTTCTATTATAAGACATTTCCAACTCATTTGTTGCTTTTTGACAAACATCTAATAGAGATTTTTTAGCCTGTCACCGAAAGAATAATGTGCACTCGATTTAAAAGCAGAGCTGGGAGCATAACAATTATCTAACTGAGGCCGCTGCTCTTGAAAGAAGCGTTTTATAGCCAACTTATGGCAATGGCAAACTCCTCACAAAAGAAAGATATGCTTATGCTTGTGAGTGACTTCAACACTAAAGTAGGATGCAACAACAATAACCTCAGACACTTTATAGATCGACATGGCGTCCCAGAAATGAAAACGGCAAGCTTCGAGCTTAGTTTTGCAGGAACATACGAATACATGAATTTTGTCTGATCACTGGACTGAAAACCAGATAAACGATTTCTGCATAAAAATAGTTACCTTCTTGACAAGATCAGCTACATACAACAAGCACGCGTTACAATCAATAAGATTTCCCTTATATAAACACAAGAATAAAACTGCCTTTAGGGAAACTTTTTCAACGAAGTAAAAACGCTTGATGATATTAATCCTCAGAGCTCAGTCCAATCTAAATGGCAAAATATCAATTAATATCAATACCCCACGGAACGAATGGAGAGCTGCAAGGGATGCCGTACATATAAATAAGTTATTATTTTAACTAACGCCCTCAATTCAGAATAAAAAGCCTCTGCAAAAATTGTCATCGATATATGCACAACTTCGCAGCCAAAGCTCAACACTTCGCAGAAATAGGAGACCTTCGCACGATTTATGAAATAAAGCAATATGCCGGGCAACAATTCCAGACAAAATTATCCAAATAAACGCAAAACCGGGAACCTATTAACTACAATAAATGACCAGTTAAGTTTATGGAAAGATAATTTTTTCAAGATCACCACCTATATTCAGGGTTGCCAAGTGATTTTCCCAAGTTTTTCAGACACAAAAGTTGAAGTTTTTCATATTGGCACTGTAAAAAAAAAACTCATCCACTTTTTACGATTTTAAGGAAAAATTATTTTATTTTTAACTTGGCAACCCTGCCTCCGTCTGTTATCAAAAATGCTTGATTTTATTCCTTTTTGACATAATTTTATCGTGTGATAAACTTTTTTTTGCGAACATTTTTCTTAAAAATCGATGCTGCTTGCTTTTTTTTCTGTGCATAAGCCCAACTACTGTAAAATTTTATATTTACCCTTGTTGACATAAATCACCCTATACTATAAGTAATATAAGTAATTATTTTAGGGAAAATTTTTTTGGAAAATCATTCCTTTAACGCAAACGTTCATGTTTTCGGATTTATATAACGAAAAGACCTGAACCATGACGTCTCCGATTTTAGTGTTTTTTTTTTCTCTCTCTCTCTCTCTTACAATATGCAAATCATTCCGATAGGCATATATATTAACCTAAAAAAGGAATCGAGAAACACGAGGTTTTTATTGAGTCCTTACTATTGTCGTTATGTTAATCACTAAATTGAACGTTCGCCTTTTTTAAGGCTAAAATTGATATCCCACTGGGATTGAATTCGTTCTTATACGTCTCAGAGCTTTGATAAAAACACGTAGGACGGGTCAGACGCTAAGACCCACACGAGCGAGAACACACGAAAACACGTCTGTACTCGTTCACGGACAAAACGAAAGACCTAGTAGTTTTTTTCTTGTGAGCAGTACTTGACAAGTTGCTGTACCTTTGCACAATTCGCCATAATTCAAAGCACTGCTACGCTAAAATTTCCCAATATTTATGAAAAATATATTAAAACATTCTTAAAAGGTTTTTCGTCTCTTCATCTTTCAAAAAATATTAAACTCCTTATCTCCTACGGGGAACGTCTCAGTATCCTCTGCTAAAAATGTAAGGTATGTAACACATTTTGATTTTGATGTATGCAACAAAATATGCTCAAATTTGAGTTTTGGGCAATTTTCAAACATACCCTATATGAAAAACAAATTTTGAATTTTTTAAAGATCAAATTTTTCCCCAAAAACTCGTGGAGTTTATGTTTACAAAGATGAAAATATAAAAAAACAACTATTTCTTCTACATTTCATAGATTTTTGCAAAACTGTAGCACATCGACTTATGGTTGCAGTCAAGAGATTGTGACCCATCCAAACTGCCTGATGAATGCCGTTTATAAGAGCTGTTATTTTGGAATCTTTTGTGCAATTGACTGAACATATTGAGTGCATGAGACAACTGTCATTACCGTTTGCAGTCGTAATGCTAAACCTTAGTAACTGTGAAACAAAATCGTTGAAGTCTTAGATGTTTCAGCCTTTTTCTTCTCTATCGTTATTCTTTTTTTAAACTGCCACTACATTGTATGAAATCGTAGTGGTAGGTTTTGAACTTGGAACACCAATATTTAAGACTCATAAATCGTAATTAAAAGCTTTTCTAGTCCTTAAAACACTCGAAGCGGGCAATAGTTTTTTAGTCCTTAAATCACTCGAAACGGGCAATACGTTTGTTCATATAATGCAGGTATCTGTTCCGGTTCGTAGCAACAGCATGGGTTAGTTCAAAGTTTCAGTCAACATATATACATATACTATATGTTTGTTTTAGGTTGCTTGTAAGCAGTAATTCTTGTAGAATTTTCACTGAGACTATTTTATTTTTTCACTCTTTACCAGAAGGACACGAATGAGTAATTTTTATCTATTTTTGTTATTTATATTTTATGTTGAGATATATCTTTGAAATCGGTTTATTTCTGATTTTGTTCACTATTATTTTATATTAAATAAACACGCTCTAACTGGTCTTCATGACAGATCGATGTCAACTGATCGCAACGGTTACAAACGCGTTACTCCAGCACACAAGTTTTCAATTATTATGATCCACATACGAGTTGTGGGTGACTGGCGGACGCATCTACTAGACATAGCAGATACGCACCCTTGTTCTAACAAACATTTAATTCACTTCAATAGACCTGTTAGTCAGTCCAATTTTTGTTGGAAGCCTAGCTTTCTTTTACTTTCAACTAAACAATTGCCACTTATTCATTCACTAATTCGTGCATCGTTACTAGTTTTTTAGTTATGTTGGAGTACCTACCTACTTATACGTACACATTAGGGTGTTTGTGTTGGAAATTTTGTAGATTGTTTTAATTTTTTGTTGCCTATATTTTAGAATGGGTCTCAAAAACAATTGTCATATAATTTGAGCTTCTAGCTCAAACCGGCGTGGATAGAGATTGTGTCCGATTTCGTTAAAATTTTGAGAAAAACCCCACTTACTAAAACAATAAAAAAATCAACCTTAGGTTCTAAGATATAACGCTTTAGATATTTTAGTTGTAAGGGAGGTGCACCCTCTGTTCTCAAACAATGCCCTAATTTTTCGTGTTTTTTTTTCGCGGTCTCATAGGCTTATTAAGAAAGCTTAGGAAATAGATAATTATCGAATGTATGGGACATTTTTGTTTTTTAATATTTAGTTGGACCGTTGAAAATTGTGGCTATTGTCAAATAAGAATGCAGATGTCTTTTCTATGTAAACATTGAAATTGGACTCCAATTTCTGGTTTCCCATCAAAATTTCGATGATATTTACCTGGGCCAAACTGCGTTAAGGTTTTCTTAGAAAAATTCAAACACGAAAAGATTTGATTTGTAATTTCTACATTTTACTATGTACAGGTAGTCCCCGACTTACGACCGTTCGACTTACGACTATTCGCACTTACGACCAAATTTTTTTTCAATTTTTTTCATAGAAAATGCTTAAAATAGTTTCGGGGAGTCCCTAAAATATGTATATGAGAAAAAATTTAAAAAAAACAGTAGTATGTACAAGGATTCGATTTATTTCAGTACAAATAATACGTTTGTTTAAGTGAATAATTTTATATCATCCCAAAAATGGCTGGAACTAGTAGTACAGTATGTATGTAATATTTTTCTTTAGTTATTTTTTATGAAACTCGACTTACGACTTAATCGACTTACGACCGATGACTAGGAACCTATCTCGGTCGTAAGTCGGGGACTACCTGTACATATAAAATAAAAATGATCTTGATTGTTCACAATCGCATCAACGATATTTTGTGAAGAATTTCATAATTTTTCTTTGCTTAACAACTGCAAAAATTTTCACTCTACAATTTTAGCTGCAAGCTGCTGTCTGGCTTCTTAGCGTGAGTCTTTTAGGGTAGCTACTTCTTTAGCAGCGTCACCAGCATCATATTCGGTGTTGGTTTCCGAATCAGTAGCTGCTGGCTTAACAATAATTTCGGTGGTTTCTTCGCCGTAAACAATTGATCACAATCATTTGCATCGTCACCGTCATCATTAATTTCCTGTTAATTATCCCAAAGAAACATGGCAGCCGATTCAGTCAAAGCTTAACGTGTCACAGAATCAGGCTTAACTGCTTCAGAGACAATGTGTGCGGTTCATTCAGGCCATAATTTATACCATGCTCTTTTCAGTGTCTCTCAAGAACTTCTGCCCAAGCATTCGATGTGGTATCGACAGCATTTTACAAATTGTAGACTTTTCAGAGACATTTGCGACGAAAGGTTCTCTCCCATAATAAGACCTTGGATGAATTTCTTTCGGCACCGTCACTTGAAAGTCTCGATAACCGCTTGGTCCATTGGCTGTATGCATGATGTAGTGTTTTCTGGCAAAAATAAGCACGCAATGTTCCCATCGTCAACTTGCAACAAACTGGCTTTAGAATGGACCAATGCATTGTCCAACATGACAATTGTTTTCAGTTCCATATTCTTTGACTTGAAATATTGTTGAACATATGGAATGAACATCTTTTCAAAGAAGAATGTAGGAATTGGTTTACAAAATGTTCAATGTGAACGCTAACCTTTTGGAACCATTCGGTGAATATGTTTTGATCCGTGCACTCTTGCTTGCATATTCATTCATTTGAAACAAGTTTTTTTTGCTGTGCCAATCAACAGCAAAGGAAGTTGATTGTGTCCACTTGCCTTAGCGCACACCATTGCTGAGTTCCTTTTTTTTGGCATTTTGACTCCTGGCACGTACTTTGCAGAAAGAGCAGCAAGTGGTCTGCTTGGCAATGCTTTGTAATTCAAGTTAGTTTCATCAGCGTTGTACACTTGGTCGCAAGTCAAACCCATTTCATCGATCATTGTTCGAAATTTCTGCATAAATGCGTTTACAGTTTCAAAACTGGCAGCACTCATCTTCGAAATTCAATTCGCGTATACCGTGAGGATTTTTTAAATTTTCCAACAAGCCATTTCGCATTGAATTGTAATGCTTTCAAAGCAAGAAACTGACCCGGCAATGGAATTCCTTCCCTTTGTTTCTGGACAAACCTGCAGAAGCTGCTTTTCTCATTATCTAAAATTTTTTTTGCTACTATCCATAGGTTCCATTTGAGATGTAAACATCTCGATTTAATCGGCATACATAAAAACGTTTCTTTGGCGTTTTCTTGTACCCAATGTGGATACTTTAAGATCCATTGTGTAGCCGCATAAATTTGTGTAAATTGTTTGATTAATGAACCACTTAACTCCGGTTGTGAGCATAAATTGAATCGCATGCGAATTGAATGCAAAAGTGCGTCGCAATTCTATTTCTAGAATCACAAAACAAATTGTAGTAGGCCTCAAACTCCTGCGAACAGAATTCAAAAACATTCAGTTCCTGTGAAAAAAATTTAAAGGCAGCGTTGCTATTTTTATGTATAGTATGTACATTAGAGCGGTTCAAAAAAAAAAAAACGTTTTGTTAGTTTCACGATGAGCCAGCGGACTTTTTCAACAAAGTGCTGGTGGTTTTCGGGCCATTGATTAGTTTTTCATCTTCATTTTTGCTTATAAAAAAATTGAAAATTGACTGGAAAACAACGAAAACAACTTTAAAGTTGCAAAGTTGAAAACTGCAACATAAGCTCAATAAATGTTAATATTATGACCTCTCCTTGTACCAGAATTTCGCTATCATGTGCTTGCAATCATTAAAAAAAAAATTTTTTTTGAATCACCTTAATTGTAGACTTGTCGACTCTATTTTAAATTAAATAAAAATACATTAACACTGCTGTACCACGGGATCAGCGGTGAAATAATATGGGGCGATTTTGCAACTTTAAAGTAGAAAATCGGTATTTGTTCATTGTTTTCCGGTCAATCTTAAATTTTGTATAAGAAAATAGAAAGATGAAGAAAAACTAATCGCCTTTTTGTTGGAATGTTTGATAAGCTCTTTAGCTTGCACCATTTTTTAAATCAATATTTTTTAAAAAAGGTAGACATGATCTAGTGCTCAATAAAAATAAAAATCGTTTTCAGGAATTTTGTCAAGATATATAACGCTGTTGTATTCCGCTGATACATCGTAAAAACAAACAAAAAGTTTTTTTTTTTAACCGCTCTAATGGTGGCATATCAGCCATAGAAATTGGTTCGAAATTTGATGCGACGTGAGGAAAACAAAAAATTCGAATCTATTTTCATTTTCCAGAGACTCAGTTATTGTGGTATTCCGCAATACTGTTCCGATTTCTCCCGGCCAGATTCCAGACCCTTGCTGTTTACCAGCGAATGTTTTCAATAATGTATTGGAAGGTAACTCGTTCCATATATAGCTTCATTATTGTATTCAGGGTTGATATTGGTCCCATCGCAATTACACTACCAAAATTGTAATAAATCGATCAAAAATCTACGTGACTTTTTGAATTCCAACATTAGTGTCTTCAGTTCGTGGCACAGAGCCGATGAATTTCGCTTTAGGTTCTTTAATTATTGTCACTTGTTCTTCGATAACTTTGACACTTCCTACTCTCTTTTGAGATAGTTCTTTTTGCCATCGAAAGATATGCACTTGAACAACCCATCCTGTTTCAGCTTCCTATCTGAACTTTTCAGGTTTCCTTTGATTTTTGCTCTTGTCGATGATGAGGACGTTCAAGAACTTTGAAAAAATCTTCGATTCCATCAGAAGAAAACTTTTTACCGCATTCGTGGCAATCGCAATTTGCAGATCGTTAATGATCGTTAAGTTCAAAGCGAACTTGCGTTTACTTCGATCCAAAGCCGAACTGAAATTTTGCTGTCTAATGTCCGACACTTTCACTTCTATTTCGGCTGGTGGCGGCGATAGTTTCCTGCGATATATTTCAAAGATTTTGATCTTTAACGAGTAAAAATAAATGTGTAACGCGTGCAGAAAGGTCTCAAAGGTGCACAAAAGCACCGGCGTGTCACCATGAAAAAAAAAAATATGGCGCAGCATACTACATCACATTTTTGTTTGAAATATATCCCAAACTTGATGAATTTTCCATAATTTCGGTAGTCGGTATATTGGCTTATTTCACATAGCGTGCGTATTTGTTGTTCGACGTAAATGCGTGTTGGTTCGATGGATCGACATGACTTCTTATTGGTCGATAACGTTCTAATGGCAGTAGCAAGTAACATTTGCCAAGTAACAGCTCCCGATTAACATTTTCAACCGATGAACTTGAACATTGAAGAAAGTTTGCGCCGAGTACAATATTTATTGCACTGAAATTTAGATTTATTTTTAGGAAACTTCTGAGATATGAATGCAATGATTCTTTAGCGGAACTTAAATATATGACGTTAGAGTGGTACCTTTGGTAGTAAAAACTGAGATAATGTGTGCAATCAGTCGAAACAAAATCTGATGTTAATGACCTCCAGCTGCGAAGTGTAGCGCTCATCGAGACCTTAACAACGATATACTTATTTGACGACCAAACACTAAATGGCAGAGCTATCGAAAAAAAAAAATTCAAATGGGAATCTATTTTAACAAAAAAAAAAATTTTGTTGAAAAAAAAAGGTAAGCTTTCAAATTAGCTGGTGACCGAATAACTTTTTTTTTAGTTGTTTGGGGGACAATATGTCCTACTGGTCATGCCATAATGGGCTGGTGTAGAAATTGTCATGAGTCCGACAAAGAGGAAACCATGGAACAGCTTCTTTGCTCTGGCCTCGCCTTGCCAAGAACTACATCGATTGGAATACTTCGGGTAGCTGTTTTCTTATCCTTGAAGGAACTAACTAACAAAAGTCCACCTACTTAAATGAAATCAAAATATAGAAGGAGGCGTGGCATGTATGGAAGAGTGTATATATTCTTGATCAGCGTCACCACCTGAGCCGATATAGCTATGTCCGTCTGTCTGTCTGTCTGTGTGTCTGTCTGTTGATATTACGTTTACGAGAAAACTAAGCAAGCTAATTCAATGAAATTTGGTCACACCTTCTTACAAGCTGCTAGCATTTAAAAATGGCCAAAATCGGTTCACGGCCACGCCAAATGCCTATACTCTATGTAAATATACTCCTGCAAAGTTTGAAAAAAGTTGCTGCGATTTTGATGAAACTTGGTGATTTGGTGAACATGTAAACAAATTAAGATTGGGCTGGGTCTCAAATTTCCAAAGGCACAGCCCTAAATTTTAACTTTAATAACGCCATAGCTCGTTAACCGTGCAAAATATTGTGATGAGATTAAGTACACGGATATGGATCACAAATATCTTGAATTGTGCTTAAAGTGGACGGAATTGGAAAAGTGGGCGTGGCACTTTTCAACAATTGAACATTTTGATTTCGTATAACTCACAATTGGCACATACGATTTTCATGAAAATTTTAGGCAGTTAATGTGGCCGACGATAATACCTTTACTAGTGATATTAAAAAAAGGTTAATAGATAGATTCAAATATTAGAATTCTTTTAAAATAATTCCTCAGAAAATATGGAAGATATTTGCTGCCACCTATCGGAGATCACCATTAGACGTAGCACTTTGTGTACATTCTGGCGGATACAGCTTACAACTGAAATCAATGGGTTTTCAAATTTACTTTAAGGACATGTCTCTTTAATGGACGACATATCTATAGAAGAATAAAAAAAAAAAATCGAGGAAACGGTGCAAATTGAACCAAACGCAAGTTATGCTGTGTTTTCGTTTCATTTTATTTTATTTTGATTGACCGGTACAACAAGACTCCATTAATTTTTTAACCAGCACCGCCGTAAGCAGTACAAAACAGAATTAATTTAGAGTGAAAAGTGAAAATTAAAATAAAGAATAAATAAAATATTTATATACACATATGTACATAAGTATTTATGTATATGTAGATAAGAAAAGACAAAAAACAGAAATTTTATTGTGCGAAAACAATCACATAAGAGAAATAAATAAAACAAGATAAAGAACTAATAAACATAAAGAAAAGTGCAAGGGTAATTGCTTTTTAAACTGCACCGGGATATTGCAGGATCTTAGTGGGTAACATGTTCCAAAGACGAATTGAATAAACAAAGAACTAACTTTCGTGGCGTGAATTGTGCTCTTACGACTGGAAAGGAAAAATGTTGTTCGTTCAAATGAGTTATTGGGTTCTGTGGAATGCATTATCTTATTGAACAATAAAAGTGTTCAGCAGGTTGCCGAAAGTCATGTTATAAAATTTCTTAGCTTGTTGTGAAATCTGATCTCTTGTTTTTAACCCATACACATAACGACCAATATTATTAAAAAGTACATTTAATTTGTTTCTATTCAAGCCATCACAGTTGGCAAAGACTTCACAGCCGTAAAGCAGCGTAGTGACAAGACAGATGTTGAAAGATTCGAAAAAGATTAAAGACTCTACAACGCACAACGCTCTCAAGAATCGAAGAGATTGATAGACTACGTTATTTCCGGCCATGCGTTGGTTACCGGTCAAGTAAGCTGCTAGGATATGCGATTGAGCTTCCGTTACCCTTATAGAGACTAAAGCTGAATCTGGCGTTCATCGAAGACAAAACCTATCTAGTAGTACGTGCTGTCTATGTATTTGGCCAACATATTTTAAGTGGAAAATATTAAGAAAGATAAATCTAATGGATATGTAAATGACGACGCAGCTTAAATTGCCCTACTTTCTCATCGTCCGCTACTCTTTTTTTGTTGTTATTGTAAATTTGATTGCCACTTTATTTACGCACACATCCTCTCCACCGTCTCGCCCTTCAAGCACTAGATCAGTACAAAGAGCCAATTCCGCCCTTGGATGCTTTGTGGGCTATATAGGCTACCGCACTGAGTTGTTCGCCATTGAAACAGATAAATCAAAATAAGAACATTTGAAATGAAGCATTTTAAACACTCTAAGTACCAATCCAATTGCGATTGGGGTTGCTAAAATAAATGGTAAATAAGTTCAAGATCTGGAGAATTGAGCAGGGCATTTGAAAGCAGCATATGAATGGAATAAATGAGACTGCACTTCAGTAGGCACAGCAGAATAGCAAAATTTGATTATAATCAAATGCTACAATAAAATCATGGTTTGAATGAGCAGTTTGTGTAATCGCATTAGCTCAGGGAGGTAGTAGAATTTTATTTCCAGATAGTAACAGGGTGTCTCTATTAAAAATATGCTAGAAAAATTTTCTTTTTATTACAGTTAAATAAGCGGAGTCACCGAAAAAGTTTATATCGTTTATTATGATTTCACATTTCATTCATCAGAGGTTGTTGAGAAATAAATTCCATGAACTCACATTGAAAAATTGCTCTCAGGTCAAAAGTGGAAATGGACTTTAGTAGGAGAAGGGAAAATATATTTCCAGCGGCTATTTAGCCTCATTTAAAGGCAAAAAGGCCGAAATTGGATTTTGAAAGTAGGAAGGGTACCTCCAATTATTGCGCAGAGATCGAAACTAGATTTTGGAAGTAGCTGTACCCTGACGTTTGCTTGGCCATATTTAAAGAAAATAAACGATGTATTGAACCAATAGATAGGAAACAAAATGATTTTGGAATGCAAGAGAGACTTTCAAAAGAACTTTTTGTCCCATTTTTGACGTCATCCATGAAGAGCGCAATTAATTTTTTTTCGTCTCATCCTTCCAAAACTTCATTTCGATCGGTTGGTGCAGTCTATGTATGTACAGGAGCGAAGATTCCATAGCCAAAAAATAAGGGAACTAAGCTAGCGAACTTTTTTGAACTATTTATCTTCATCGTTTAAAACAGCGATGGGTGCGTATTGGCATTTTCCGCCCTCATTGCCCGAACCGTAACTCGACGCACAAGCAAGCAAAAAACAATTCGTAGAATTTCAATGCTGTCGACGCACAGCGTTAACTTGAGTTCAAATGAAAACAAAAACCATCATACAAAGGCGTTAGCGGCGGTGCCGCATTGCGTCTCGACGAATGTAGCAAATGTTTTAGTTTGTAGTGCAATTTGGTTTTTTTTTGTGCTGTTGGCGAATCTGAAAAGGAAAGCAAAAAAAACTTCGTTTGATACTGCTTGATTTTGTTGTTGCGCCTTTTTGTAAGATTTCCATGCCCACCGCTGGTTTAAAACATCATATTCGTTCAAGCAAAGCCTGCTGCATTTTATTTTTTTGAGTGACACATATATACAAATACTTAGAAAAGTTATTTTACTTTCTTATGTGGTATAATTTAAAACAGGAATAAAGTCTTTTAATTAATACTCATAGATATTTATTCAATTTTTTCTGGTTCTTATTTTGGGCTCTTGGGGTAAGGTCAGTAAAATACATATATACATTTCTCTTCGCTTAGTTGACTATTTCGATCAAATATCTGGGATTCTTTTAATTGATCTGTTGTATCAAATAAGCCGGCCCCGCTTTATTTATTCCCCGGACAATATATCCAAATATATTGCGCCCTCTGCGAACAGATTCTTAAAGTATTAATAGACCCATTGTACTATTTTTAGTAGCGTTGGCACGTTGCGTGACGGAACATACCTTTAACGTGGAGTTCACGAATGCCAATGTCCTAAATCAGAAAAATCCAAATAAGGTTTCCCTCCTTACTGTAACTTATTTACGTAATTTTGAATTTCAATTAACAGAATGAATGAAAAAGTCCAACTCTAGTCAACACTTTTGACATAATGTGTACATTCGCAAAATTAGGGGAACCACCAAGTTCGTTGCTTTCAAAACCACTTTTAACCAGCAAATACGACATCTTTGATACAACCGATGTACCAATCAGTAATAGAGACGTTGAAGCTACGCTACAGAAAAATTATTTACGCAGCAACTTGAAGATGGAATTTCGTTGAACACTTACTGAAAGGCCGACAATTTGAAATGTGTCATCGATAATGTTTCAGATACTTGGGCTGCAGTTTCCAATCAAACATTGAAAGAGGCATGGAATTAATTGTGGCTTGAAACAACAGAAGTTAATGTTGTTGAACCAACCGAATGTGCTATTGCCACAAATGAAATTTTGGCTGAAACTAACTCCGTGTTTTCTTTCGAAAATGGCTACGCTGTTACGCTATAGAAGTTGGTTATCATATCATGACGCATGAATAATTGAAATAGCAAATGGAGGTGAACAAATCCATGAATCTGATACTGAGGCTGAATATGATGCAGCTGAAGATACTGTTTTTACAGTTACAGCTAAGGATTTACGCAAAGAAGCAAATAAAGCAGCACTCAATCGATTGGTACGTTAGGTACAACCTGTTGACGGGTACCCGTCGATTTGGAATCTAAATTTTAGATTTACTTCTATTTTCATCGTCGTCGTACGACGGTCAGCGTTGCATTTCGAATCATCTTGTGTCAATTTTTTTGCTTAAGTTGAAGTGTCAATGAAAACAATATGGCAGCTGAGTTTTCCGTCGATCGTCGATTTTCCGACGGAGCTTTTTTTCCTTCGTATTTTGTTCAACCCATAAGTCTTTCGTATGTTCTTATTAGATTTCGCAAACTATGGATGGCACAATTTTTAAGCAAATGAATTGAGATTTCTTGTGATGCTAAAATATTTATACGTTGGCAATACAATTTTTGAAAAAAAATATCGGTTTTTATAGACATATCAAAACTTTGAAGGATTTCACTTAAGTATAAACTGGTTACACCACACTATCGATATTATCGATGGTTAGCAAACAAGCTATCGTCCACTATCGATAGTCGCGATAGTTGTTTCCGAACTCTAGTTCTTATTAGTAAATCAAATTTATATAAAGGGGATTTCCCAAGTCAAGGTTTTAGGTTGAAAAGTAAGTTTTGGCAGTTAATGAAGCAAAGAGTTCAGTTGATATTTTTAAAGTGTACAGAAAAGATTGTAGCGCAGTTTAGTAAAAAAAAAACTACAAAAGGAATTTAAAATCAGTCAAAAGCGGAAGCAAATAAGTTTAAAACTAAAATTGGAAACTTTAAAACGTTTTAATTTTGGGGAAGAAGCTGTTGATACTGGAAGAAGTTTTGAAACAGCTCCTACTACGATAAGGACATTTTGTAATCGAGATGCTGTTGAAATGCTTCTTAGCATTTGGATAGAAAGCCCAAATCAGCGAAGGATGCCACTCAGCAAATTGGTTATTCAAAATAAAGCCCAGAGTTTTTTGAATGATATTAAAAACAGTTATGCATCATCAAGCTGTGATAATTAAGCGTAGCAAATCGAGGCACGAGGAAATCCCCTTTATATAAATTTGATTTACTAATAAGAACTAGAGTTCAGAAACAACTATCGCGACTATCGATAGTGGACGATAGCTTGTTTGCTAACCATCGATAATATCGATAGTGTGGTGTAACCAGTTTATACTTAAGTGAAATCTTTCAAAGTTTTGATATTTCTATAAAAACCGATATTTTTTTTCCAAAAATTGTATTGCCAACGTATAAATATTTTAGCATCACAAGAAATCTCAATTCATTTGCTTAAAAATTGTGCCATCCATAGTTTGCGAAATCTAATAAGAACATACGAAAGACTTATGGGTTGAACAAAATACGAAGGAAAAAAAAGCTCCGTCGGAAAATCGACGATCGACGGAAAATTCAGCTGCCATATTGTTTTCATTGACACTTCAACTTAAGCAAAAAAATTGACACAAGATGATTCGAAATGCAACGCTGACCGTCGTACGACGACGATGAAAGTAGAAGTAAATCTAAAATTTAGATTCCAAATCGACGGGTACCCGTCAACAGGTTGTACCTAACGTACCAATCGATTGAGTGCTGCTTCATTTGCTTCTTTGCGTAAATCCTTAGCTGTAACTGTAACAACAGTATCTTCAGCTGCATCATATTCGAAGAAACATCCTCTATTATGCTTAGCTAATACAAAAAATGTGCACCATGTCTCCACAGTGGAATTCGTTTGGATTTTCTTTATCGAGACAATTGTCATTTAAAAATGAAAAAATAAACGAATTCTGTTGGGTCTTTATTTCATTTATTTAAAATTAACAAAATTAAAATAATTTAGGTGAACACGTTTTAGATCGAGACTTCAGAACAATACACGAATATTGTAATTTTGATAAAAAAAAAAACCTTTAATAAAGCAAGGACCACAAAAAGTAATAAGGTTATACAATTCAAAGTAGCTCAATAGCAAATAAGCTTTCAGATTTTTAAAAGTTTAAGTGAACATGTTTTTGATCCAGACTTCAGAACAATATCTGTGGTATTGTGTTTTTGTTTAAAAAAAAATACATTTTATAAAGCAAGGACCACAAAAAGTAATAAAGTTATACAATTCAAATTAGCTCAATAGCAAATAAGCTTTCAGATTTTTAAAAGTTTAAATGAACATGTTTTTGGTCAAGACTTCAAAACAATATCTGTGTATTGTTTTTGATTAAAAAAAATACATTTTACAAAGCAAGGGCCAAAAAAAGTAATAAAGTTATACAATTCAAATTAGCACAATAGCAAATAAGCTTTCAGATTTTTAGAAGTTTAAGTGAACATGTTTTTGGTCCAGACTTCAGAACAATATATGTGTATTGTATTTTTGTTTAAAAAAAATACATTTTATAAAGTAAGGACCACAAAAAGTAATAATTTTATACAATTCAAATTAGCTCAATAAGCTTTCAGATTTTTAAAAATTAAAGTGAACATGTTTTTGGTCCAGACTTCAGAACAATATCTGTGTATTGTATTTTTGATTAAAAAAAAAACATTTTACAAAGCGAGGACAACAAAAAGTAATACAAGACATTTCAAATTATCTCAATAGCAAATAAGCTTTCAGATTTTTCACATAGTTTAGGTGAACATGTTTTTGTTCGAGACCTCTGTATATTGTATTTTTGATTAAAAAAAAAATATTTTATAATGCAAGGACAAAAAGTAGTACTGCAGTACAATTCAAATTATCTCAATAGTAAATAAGGTTCCAAATTTTTAAAAATCTATTTTACTCTAATATTTTCATACAAATTTAAATGTTTAATATTAATTTATTAGTTTAATTAAATTAAACATTTCAATATATCATGTGCCAGTTTTTTCTTTTCATATTTAATATTGACACTCAAGTTTAAATATACATTAACATATTTTTAACGCGCAACTTCCAATTCCATTCTTTTAATTAATGCATGCGTTATATTTAACAATAAATTGTAACAGATAAGATTGAAATAATTTTTTTCAACGTTTTTTAATTTCTTGTAGGTATAAAATCTAGGACTTCGTAAGCTCCATAAAATACTAATTATTTTACTTGTTTTTGTGAAAAAAAAAAAAAATTATTTATTCTATGCTCATGAAAAAGATTATGAAATCAGTTTCTATTTTAAACAAAAAACCAAGTAAAATACCTTCAAATTAAAAATTAATGATATTTGCTGTAACTCATTTTCAAAAAAAAAAAAAAACACCGCAAGAATTTTCAAGCGGAGAGCAAAGATCGAATTCCTAGACACTATCAGAAACTATCATGTTTATATTGAATTTAATAGTTAGCATACCCGATTTAATCATCAAAGACAGATGAAATAAGGAAATTAGCTGCAAGCTGCTCATCTTTATCGCATGCAAAGTATGCCTGCAGGACTAGAGTTTCTGGAAATCCAAGTGCTTTGAGCTGTACAAGAGAAAGATTTAAGTTACTTGAAAAAACTTAATAAGGACATCACAAACCCTATCGATAGCTTGTTGATCTTCAAGAGTCCATCGTATAGTTGAGGAGCTATCACCATCAGGTCCACCGCCATGAGATGTAGTCGGTACATTACGCGGAGGCGATGAAGCTCTTACGCCTAAGCCTTCACCACCGGCACCATCACCAGCACCACCACTAGCACCGACACCAACACTAGGACCGACACCACCACCAGGGCCGACACCAACACCAGCAGCACCACCATCACCAGCACCAGCACCAATACCGGCACCAAGACCAACACCGGCACCAATGCCGGCACCAAGACCAACACCGGCACTAGTACAGGCACTCACACTGGTACTAGCACTAACACTGGTACTAGCACCGGCACCAACACCTCCAGCTCCAGCATCACGATCAACTGCTGCAGTAGCAGCTGCTGTTAATTCAGCAACAGCAGCTGCAGCGGCTGCCCTCTCTCGCATAAATGCCTGCGTTGCAGCAGCACGACGTTCAGCTGCGCGATCTGGACGTGGTGGAAGTAAATCATGTGGTATAGTATCTGCGCCAGCATCGCCACTCTCACCTGGTGGTGGACGCGCTGGAGGGCCATCTCCACCAGCACCAGGTGCAGTGTCGAGTGGACGAACATGCAAGCCATCTCCACCAGCAGCAGCACGAGCGGCAGCAGCCAATTGTGCACGGCGACCAGGTGTCATGCGACGTGGATAGACCGGATCTGGGGGATGTTGGCCTTCTATTGGTTGGTTCAACATGTTTAGAAAAGCATCTTGGTTTTCGGAAATAAGCTGCAATAGTGCAGGGTTTGTTTGCCCGATCTACAAAATGAAATTTTAGCTCAATAAAATAATCCAACAAAGAGCTAGATTCGAGATCATACCTGTTGCAGGACTGCATGCAATAAATCTGGATTTTGATAAACCAATGAACGCATTTGCAAAAATTGTGGTTGGTTACGTAAAAATTCAAAAGGATCTGTTAAAATAAATAAAAATATTTTAGTAGTTAGTTCAATGCGTTGAACTGTAAGCTGTGTTTACAGTTTTTCTTTAAAAAAATATGTTGAATGCGGTTTGATTTAAGGCATAAAACTTTAAATAAATCATCCAGATGCAGATTTAATTATCACACCTGTAAGTTCTGTAAAGCATATTATATAACGTTCAGCCTGGTGGCCACACCAAAATAGCTTAAAAAAATGCTGTAAAAGGTGAGGCATATATGCTGATTTTTTGTTATGGGGGTAGTAGTTGGCAGTCTTTTAAAATGACGTATGATAATAAAAGAAGTGGAAATAAATAAGAAAGACATCCTATATGTTGCGACACCTTAGATTATGTAGCAGTTACGCTTAATCAAGAATATTTGGCGCTGGCTGATTTCTACCGTTGTCATGGCAGAACTGCATGTGCTTAAAATCCTGGCGAAAAAGAAAAATCCGCCACATGCAAGCAGATCATTTAATAGTGAGCTACTAAATGTAGAACCTATTTTTAAAAATGTGATCTGAATGAAATCAACGACAAAGAAAGGTTTTAAAACGTAATCGATTATCGACATGATACTTGATGATATTTGGAAGGTAGATTAAAAGTACCAAAATATAAAAACAATTATGGGAAAAGACCTATTAACATACCAAATACTACAAAACGGAAATGCTCTATCAAAAAACATGTCATATGAATATTTTCAGTAGTTATAAATAATGAAAAAATGCTGAATGGAAAAGAAGAGCGCAGCATTTTAATAAAAATATCAGTTCAAAACATCAAATTTTTCTGAATAATAGGCTTGGTAAGGAAGTATGCTTGAACACTGTACGGAGAGTGTTACATAGGAACGAATTTCATGGTAGAATTGCAATTAACAAAATCAAGAAGGTGAAATTTGCAAAAGAATACTTTCTCAAAAGTTATAAATTTTGGAAAGCCGTGAGGACTCATTTAATAAGTTCAGAATGTTGCCATTTCAACTTTTTCCTATATATTGAAAATTCTCTATACAGATGAAGTCGTAACTATTAAAAAATCGGTGAGAATGATTCCCCTTTAGAGGCATATATTATTAACGCATAGTTTTCAAATTAATTACCTGCTCCAGGAGGGATTTCGATGTTTTCCCCGCCTTCAATTGGCACAATGGCGATGTCAGCAGCATCTGCAGCAGCCGCCCTTTCTTCATTTCCAGCTGGTGCATTAAATCCTTCATTAGTTTCGGGTATGCCGCTGATAAGATATTCAACAGCGCGTTCTGGATTATTGAAGCTCGCAGCCATAGCACGCAAAACCATCTCACGAGTGTAACCCATTTCAATCATGGACTCAACCGAACGGTTGTATTCTTCGCCCATCAACAAATTGGACTCAGCACGTGATTGCAAAGAAGTATTGGAGAATACTCCAGCTAAGTCGCCGCTGGAATATGTGCTGTGACTAGTCTCAGAGCCACCAGAGCCAGCGCTACCACCTGAAAAAAGTGATGTGCCTGAGGTAGAAGAGAGAATGCTTGTGCCACTGCCGACTGGACCAAGTACTGGTCCGCCGCCACTGCCGCCACTACCGCCACTACCACCACTTCCACCACTTCCAATAGATTTATTATCTTCATCAGAACCTCCAGCTGTTTTCTCGTCAACTTTTTCCATTACTTCGTCACCACCAACTTCACTCACTACGCAAGTTTCTGATTCAGAAGACATTGGCATATTGCTGTCGTCAGATACGGAAGCTGAGCCAGCACTTCCAGCAGAACCTATTGATGTGACTGAGCGTGAGGATACAGCACCACCTTCATCTGGCTTTTGAGTGGCACCACCGAGATCACGTTTTAACATGACAACAATAAACTTTTTTTCGTCAACGTTGTACGATGCAATAGTACGTTCGTCATCAAGTATGACACCAGCATAAATGAGCTTCTGCTTTTCAACAACATACTCTGGACCACGCTCCTCAAATATCTTCTCTTTGAGTTGCAGTACCTGAAACAAAAATTTTATCTGTCAAAGCAAAATCAATAGAGTAAAGTAGGATAAAGTGCCCAAGAGCCACCATTTTTTAAAGAACTTTCCACACTTTTTTTATATGTTTTATTAGTAGTTTAATGTAATTTTAAAAGCCTGTAAAGTCAATTAAGAACAAAATTACAGGTAGGTAGTAAAAGTGCGAGTAAAAAAACATATACAAATTAATTACAATATTTATACTGAAATTTATATAGTTAAAAATTATAAAAAAACCAATGAAATTAAAAATCTAATATAAAAATATATATATAAATCAGTTTTCCGTATAACACACTCATCGGAACAAAATGTATTGAGTCCCCCAGCGAGTAAAGACAGCTACAACTTTTCCACATTATATACATATAAAAAAAGTTCAGGGATACATTTTTTTTTCTGTTAAAGTTTTCAAGTTTATCACGTTTATCATTTTTCATTTCATAAAAGCGATGTTAGAAAAAATAAATTAGTTTTTATAAAGTCG
The DNA here is from genome assembly GCA_963680825.1 of Meiosimyza decipiens. Lineage (NCBI taxonomy): Eukaryota > Metazoa > Arthropoda > Insecta > Diptera > Lauxaniidae > Meiosimyza > Meiosimyza decipiens. The sequence goes on along the minus strand of OY804262.1, from coordinate 11,249,369 downwards.
AAACAACAATGTACTTTTCACCAATATGTCACATTAGGGCATAATGTTACAAACAAGTTAATTTAAAGGCTCTATCGAACAGTTGCTTATATCAAAGTTCCATGGAACATTTTTGGTGTTCATAGTTCATCTTTGAGCATACTGTCATTAAAAAAAAAAAAATTTAGAAATTTCACGGGTTTTCCTTTACCTTATCTGACGATTTTGGAGTTTGACCTTAATTTTAAGTTTTTGTAGAGTCTACACCGCGCTCAATAAGATCAGTTTCATATTTCATCCTTCTGCTTCAGTTATCTCTTTCATACTTCAAGCCAGTTTTTCGTTGTTGTAACAAAGATATTTTGATTCTTTGTGCTTATAGTGAGAAGTGCTTTATTGTATTTGTGACTAGAACTGTGCAACCTATTCTATATTAGATAATGCTATATCTGATATACACCAACCACCAAAACGAAAATATAATGCCTTAAATTTACAAAACAAAAATTACTTTCTCACTATAGGTTCAAAATCCTAATTGAACAAAAGCTATCCACTGCATATATTCTTATTAAAAATAAAAATATAGATACTCCTTCAAGATCATTATTTATATTATTGTCGGCTAAACCCTTCGAACGCATTAGTTTAGAAAAGCCAGCAAAAATTTAATTTACCCGGAAAGGTGACTTACTTACAAAAAATGAACTTCAAGCCAACAAATTTCTTAAAGGTACAGTAGTCAAATGTCTGTCCCATATCGATCACTCTACACCAATAAAGAAATGGTCCTAAGGACATGTCGAAGTCTGCTCATCCGGAATTCATGATCCACCAACCTGCAAACACAAAGATTGTGCCAGTAACAAAGACTGCCCAGTGTGAAAAGGGGAAGAGATCCTAATAATGAAAACAATAAAGAAGTGGTCCTAAGGACATGTCGAAAAAAATTCCGTTTATATTATTCCAAATAAAACTTAAGAGAATGTAATAGAAACTAGAAACAAAAGACAACAATATCTCAATACCTATACTTCACTAAAACTTCTACTATAATACTCGACATAATATCAGACTTTCAAATCATAACATCAAACTAAATTACAAATGCAACAACTCACAAAATTGAGCCCCGCTGTCGCCAACAAAAAAACCACATTTCCACATATCTATCGATTTCGATAGAACCGGCAGACATGGTATCATTGTACAACTCTGTGAATTAGAGTAGGACAAAAACTTTTGAATTTTGTGTATTCTTTTCTAAACAACAGAAAAATTAGTGATGGTGGTTTTGTTCCAAAGTGGATATAAAAAACTTAATCATATAATTTAAGACATAAGTTTTTTCCACATTGTATATACGCTGATGCCTTGATGCCTTGAACTTCTTGATCTAACAACAGGAGCTAAAATATCTTTTCAAATATGTAAAAAAAATTTCAATATAAATTCAAATTTAATAGAAATTATAATTATGGGAATTATATTTAGTAACGATCATAAATGGGCCTCACATTGAATATGTCAGAGCAATTTAGAACACTGCTGCCTATTATAGTATAGGAGCCTTTCGTTCTACACCAATCGCGAATATAATAATTGAAACAAGACTACCTACAATTGAGCACAGAATTGTAACTACTACAGCTGGATCGATACCCAAAATATTAATACCCATTGAAAAGCAATCATTATCCCGAGAGTAACGAATCTATTATAATCTGCTTTCCACCATCAACATGATCAAGTGCTTAACGAAGCCATTTCACTGAAACAGCGGAAAAGTTCAAAAATTTGAGTTTTTTCTTTACGGACGGATCTAAAACAGATTCCGGAACAGTTTATGCAGTAGTAAACAATAATTTTCAAGTTGTTTATTTTTAATTTAATGATAATAAGATTTTGCAATCACAGAGCGCTATTCGATTAAAGAGCCAATTTTACAAAAGAAATAGCAATCGTTTGCAATTATTGGATAATTCTGAGATGTTCTTCAAAAATTGCTTTTTTTTCATGGCACTTCAATAACACATTTTATTGGAAAAATATTTTTGTTTTTAATTTTTTTCAGATAACTCGTCTTTTGTCGAACACTCTCTAAGTTACAAGCATTAAAATGGTAATTATTAAATTATATCTCATGACATATTTGTGATATCAATCCGTAGGTTCTATATTTAGATTTATAAAACAAAAGCTACACCCGCAGTTTCCGATGACTACATATCCGAATCTAGGAGCCCTATTCTATAATAGAATGTGATACGAAATTAAACTCTAAAAGGCAATAAATTCCATTGCAATCCCATCGTTTTACACAGTAGAAGCCGCCGCTGGCTCAAAATAGCTTTTAAGTTAAGTTATTCAATACAAATTGGCTAGTGGAAGCTATAGTAAGCTTCATCAAAATTTCTATAACGCCCAAATTAAAATAATTTAAAGAATATCTTACCGTCTTCTCAGCATCGAACTCCACAGTAAAGGTCTGCTGCTGCAAATTCTTCACAGTAATTATCATCCTGAAACTTTAATTACAATCTTCCCTTATTGCTGACGAACTCTATGGGTTTTAGCGGCTTTTGTTGTTCACCCACTTTTTGAGGTTATGTTAAAGCGTTGGCTTGAAATGTTGAAAATTTCTACAAAAAATATGTTTTTATAAATATACGTTTAATTTTCGCATTAAATTTTTGTTTTTATTAGAGATAAAATATATCTAAAGCCTTTAAATTAATTTATTTTTCTTGGAGCATTAAGATGATTTGCAAGAAATATAAAATTTGTACAAAATATAAAATTTCCATACCACAAATCGACGATCACGCAGAATTATCTTATTTTTCACGTTATCGTATATGAAAATGCACAACAAATTAATATTTTTCACTTTAATAAATTTTTTCCTCAAAATCGTTCGCTTTATAAGACCACAAGCTTTCGCTTCTTTTTGCTTCTTTTCCCGCAAACTAAACGCAAACAAAGCGTATGCACATACAAATTTACCAAGCCTACTTCGATAGTTACGCGACAAGTAGCATCTGTTACGCTATTCACACACACAGACGCTGTTCACACACACCGAACTTGAGCACCGTCGTATGACTTGGGAGCAGTTTTTTGTAGTGTGAGTTCGGTGTAGGTCTAAAATCTATTTAAATATATTTAAGTATGTTATTTCAACTCGCGCTTTAGCTTAACTCCAGCGTTAACTAAACAATTGTGAGTTCCAACTCACTAAATATGTTATTTCAACTCGCGATTTAGCATAAATCCAGCGTTAATTAAACCAACGTGAGTTCCAACGCACTTTGGAAAACCACGCGTTGTGTACCTACGCGCTAAATCGCTAATTTCGCTAAATGTTTTTTCTTCTTTTCCCGCAAACTCAAAGCAACCAAAACCTTATGAACATTCGAACTAGGCTCGGTTCACACGAGCGTTTTTTCAACGTGCGTTAGTTAACACGTGTTTCAGCATAACGCAAGACTCTATTCAATAAGCCACACACGATGATGTGTATTTGGAGTAATTTATCAACGCGCGTTAGATAACGCTCGTGTGAACATAGCCTAACCAAACCATATTCATTTAGAACGAGTAGCATCTGGTACGCTATTCAAACATATATACATATGTTGTTCACACACCAAATCGAGCGCCGTCTTATGACTTTGGAAAAGTTTTTTGTAGTGTAACTCCGATAAGCGTTGGCGTAGTTGACCGGTATTTCTACTTCTGAGTATTGAGTCGATGCGCAAGTTTGTTGTTGTGTAAGTGGGGATTTGACCATCGGCGCGCCGCGGCGTCAAATGCAAAAAATTTTTTAACAAAAATTTAAATAACATAATTGTTTTAAATAGCATTTTAAAATATAACACTTATATGTGTTTTGACAAACATAAATGACATTTGAACGCCGACGTATGTACACGTAAGTGCCTGAATAACAGCAAACTGTGAGTCGGCGTTCCAGGTCAACGTTACGTGTCAACAACATGACACAGATTTTGAACGCCGGCGTATAGCTAGGGAGTGTTTTTTAGTTGTGTGAAACCGATATAAGGGTGCGTAGTTGTTCGGTTTTTCTACGTCGATGTAGTAAGTTGATACACAAGTTCGCTGTCGTATGAATAAGTACCTAGTATAAGTACGTCGGTGTTCAAATGCAAATAGCTTTAAATTAAATTTAAGTAACGTAAAGGAATGAATTTACAAATAGAAATATATTAGAAAATATAAGAAAACATCTCTTATCATAAATTTTTGTTTTTAATATTAGATAACGTTGTAGCAAACTGTTTTTGAACGGTGTGACTAAGTTCACACGGCCGTTGTCTCAACGCGCGTTTTAGCATATATTCAGCGTTAATAAAACCAACGTGAGTTCCTACGCACGCAGAACAAACCCGCGTTTTGTACTTCGGTACTTCTTTGTAATGCTTATCTTAAAATTTAAGAAAAATTGATATAAATGCGTGTAAGTGCCTGACTAACAGCGAACTTTTGGGTAGGCGTTACAACTTACACACGCTGCGTTGACTTGTCAAATGTAATTTAATTTTTGACATTTGAACGCCTACGTACAAATCCTTATTCACACGTCAGCAGACTTGCACGGCTCGGTTCACAGGAGTGTTGGTTGAAAAAACACACCAAAGATACACCATCATTGCATATAGTCTTGTGATATGCTGAAACGCGTGTTAGCTAACGCACGTTGAAAATGGTCGTGTGAACCGAGCTTACATCGGCTCGCTGCACCGAGCTAAAAATGCGGAATTACTACGCCGACGTGTGTCGCATTCACACATATTGAAACCATGAGCTAACAGCTATTTACTTGCAGTCAATCCGCTTTGACTAAATAGTTTTGCAATTGAGGCTCACTTAAGCGGCTCATCCACTGGAATGCACGAATTCGGCGCGCACATGCAAAATTCCTACAGGATGAGAAAATTCTTTAAAGCACACTTTATGAATCTTTGATACCGCTGGCATTTTGCGCAAAGTCTTAAGCGTGCGCATTCAAGACCGATTTAGCAGTACAGTACTGCTACAAAATTGTACAGTACTGCTACAAAATTGGTACTGCGTTTTGTGAATTTCAAAAAGCTAAGGTTAATGTAAAGAAAGAATGGCAACTAGCAAACAACATTCCAAATAAATCTGAAAAAGGAGGGAAAATTAGTGTTCTAGATTATGAAGAAAGGGCAGTTGTTGAGGCTAGCGCAAAAGCTAATAGTTTTAATAGGTTTTTCATCACAATTGGTATAGATATATAGTTGCTGATAACGGTCCCAATGATATAACTTGCAAATGCTGAAAAAGTGAATCGGTCTGTTCAAATAGTTTTGCTTTTGAACTTATCTTACCTTTTGAGATGTATAAGCTTATTTTGTTTCTAAAAAACTCCAGCTCATGTCCTAACGGCAATTTCACTAATGGTTTTTCAAAAAAGAATAGCTTCAGTATTATAGATATTCTCTCCAATATTTTCAATTCGAAGAGCTTAATAAAGCAGACATAACCAAAGCCTTTGACACTGTCGACCACGAAATATTGCTTAATAAACTATTAAGATCTGGGATTAAAGGCTGCATGCCTTGGTTTCGTTCATATTTAACGAATAAGATGCAGAGAGTAAAAGTGGATGGCATTTTCTGTAATTTTGTAACACTCAACATAGGCGTCCCACAGGGCTCTGTTTTAGGGCCTATACTGTTTCTTGTTTTTATAAACTCAGATGACAATACAACAGATGATATAACAACAGATGATATGGCATGCACCTTTTCTAGTGAATCATTGCTTAGTCTTAACTGTGACATAAACCATGACTTCAAGATCTTAAGGCATGGAATGTGCCATATGTTTTGTTTTATCCTTGACTTCAACCACTTGCAACTAAAAGTATGCAATAGAACTATGGTTTTCTTCTTATGTTTGCTTCGTTGTGTTCTTTCTTTTTTTACTATACGCTAGTTTTCCAACACCGAAAACTATTTTGTATATTAGAAGAGTAGTTAGCATTTCTAAGGGCGCAAGTAATTTCATAAGAAAACACTGATCGTAATGGTTTATTTTCTATAATTTATTTATTATTTTAGTTAAAATCCGTTTCATATACATATACTTTTTTCTTTTTAAAATTAAGTAAATAAAATAAATATTTAATAAATAGAAACATAGAAGTAGATTTAATTTAATTTTTAAAAACTTAAACTTTTTTTTTGTAAATTGAACGTTATTGCTTGCATACGACGTGTAACTAAAGGTGTGCGCGTTTGCAGTTGTTGTTTGTGTTGAGGATGCTGGACGCGGCGTCGGTTTTAACTACACGAGTGCATTGAAAATTTAAGACGAATATTTTTGAAAAAATTTATTTTTATTCATTTTTTAAACAACGGAGCGTTGTTGTTTATATTGAGTTTATTACAGAGCGAGAAAGTGTTACAGAGAGAGAGAGAGAGAGATTACATACGTGCGAGAGAGCCACAAAGCCAATGCGTCTTATGGACACAATAAACATATGTAATTATTACATTAAACTAAGTTGCTTAGTAAGTTAAACATTGTTAATTTATGTATGCAGATAGTTGGAGAAAGAGAGAGAGAGTTATCAATTTTGTTGTTTCTTTTGAACTGTTGTGTTTCGTTGCGATACAAAATTCGCTAAATATACAAATGTTGGGTTTCCAACAGTTGGCATTTGTGTGGGTGTATTTCGGGGGTGGGCTGCATATACATGTATTTTGCATTTATATATATATGTGCATATATCCTTGAAACATATTGCATACTAATACAAATATAAATATTAAATAAAGATTGCTCGCATAATTCAAAACATTTCAGAGTAAATCGTTTTTGCAATAGCTACAAATAAAATATGCATGAGCGCTAAATTTAAATAAATAAAAATTATTGAATTCCTCATTGTTGTAGTTGTTCTGATATCGTATTCGTTGAAATCGTTGAATTGGTTGGTCAGCAAAAAATATTTTCTTTGAAGAGGAGAGTGAAACGCCAAAACGGGTTACTTTTGAATTTTACTCGTAGGCGTAAAGAAGCGAAATTTCACATAAATTTGCGACTTCACGATTTTTTTGTTTGAAAAACTAAGCTTGTAAAAGCCTCTATCTTTATTCTTCTCTCCTTTTTTTATGTTTTTTGTATTGTTGTTTTTCAAAGATTTTTTTTTTTTAAATATAACTGTAATTTTCGTTTTTTCCAGCTGTTTTGGTCTACGTTGTCGTCTGAGTGTTGCTATGTTTAAGTTTCAGTCGTAAATACATTCACCGAGAAAGATGCGAAAGTTTCGCCCTTTTTGCCAATTGCCTTCGCTTGATATTGGCCAACGTCGTCCATGTTGCTCTTTACAATGTTAAATTTGTAACGATTTCCTTCTTTGGTAAATGTGAAACGTTGGCTGGTCTCATCGACGGCCTTGCCATCTTTCAGCCAGTTAAGTTGTAGTAGTGCTGAATCGCTGCTGGTTTCACATTCGAATGTGCTGATCTCGCCTGCTTGCACAGTTACTGAGTTTGGAAATTTAACAAATGCTGGCTGCTTGGGTTCTTCTCCAGGTACTAGCACATTAATTGTACAGGTGCTGAATGATTCACCAGCATCGTTAAACGCTTCACATGTATAGGTGCCTGAGTCCTCGGGGAAAATTTCAGCTATTTGCAGCTTATAGATGTTAGCTTCGTTTGTGTATTGGAAATCTTTGCTGGGCTTGATTTCCTTATTGTTGTGCAGCCAAACGACATCAAAATGTTCGGCACCAATGATGCGGCAAGCAAGCGTAACAGCTTCGCCGTCTTTGACGAAACGCGATTCCAGATGACTCACAATCCTTGGTGGCTTATCGCCACTAGTGTTCCGTTTGGCGGAGTTCTTTTCCATAGCTGCAATTTTGCGTGCAAAAAGTAAAAATGTAGTATTAATTTTCGACATAAGATATTTAATTGCAAAAATGTTCGGTGCTTAGGCAAAATGTTCTGTGCATAAATATAGGTAGATATGATAAGAACGAACGGGTGGCACGCTGTGATGCGTGAACTTCAGGATGATTCGTTTTGTTATGTACATTAGGGTGGTTCTTAAAAAAGTTTTTTCAAGTTTTATGGCAATCGCCCCTTTGAAACCAGGCAAATAACTCAAGAGTTTTGCTGCAAAATTTGAGCTTAATATTTCACGTGCCCAAACGATGTTGATGTTTTAATAGGAAAAATAAAAATCTCACATAACTTATCTCCAAAAGCATCTAAAATTTTGTAAATCAAAAGATCATAGAAATAATTATTTTTCCACTATATTTGCATCGATTTCAAAGCCGCCTATGATGGCGTTTATAGAGACGAGCTATACATAGGTAGCAATGTCTAGTCTTGGCATCGCCACCAGACTTATCTGTCTTTAGAAGACGACGATGAATAAGGCACGGTGCTGAGTCGAAATCGGTAACGATCTAATCGAGACCTTTCTGTTAAAAAAAAAAAACTCGCATTTTGCGTCATACTGTACAAATCTGAAGCATGGACCCTTTGAAAAGCTAATGAAGGTGTCCTTGGCTGGTTCGAGAGATAAATTCTTCGTAGAGTCTTCGATTCTAAGAAGAAGACCTCGCCTTAGATGGCGCGCACAAGTAGAAGGGGACCTCTAACTACTTGGAGTAAGCCAAAGACTGCGCTAACAGAAAACGCTGATTGGTTGAGGCCCAAGTCCAAACCGGACAGTAGCGCCACCTAAGTAAGTACGTAGCAAGGTCGTTAATTTCTTCAGTATAAATGTATGAGTTTTAGTGAAATTTTTATTTAATCAAAGAAATTTTTCCTCATTTTCCTTCCTATTCCTTTACTATATGTACAATATAACCAACTCACTGTCCATCAAATGCGTTACAGATTCAGCTGGAAGGCTACAGGATTTTCATAAAAGTAACCATATCCTTAACTTACGTTTGATAGTTAATTTGCTCTTTGTCTCGACGGAACCGATTGAATTCGTGGCAGTGCAAGTAAATACACCTTCATCTTCTGGGAAAACTTCATTAATTGTTAAGCTGGCAATGCCGTTCTTGTATTTAAGATCCATAATTTCGGATGATGAAATAGTTTTTCCATTCTTCGACCATGTTATTTGTGGCTCTGGATCACCTTTCACAATACAAGTTAGTACTAATTGTTCGCCATCACGTATGTTGGCGTCTATGAGAGGTTTGGAGAATTCCGGTTTGCACATCAAGGAGTCATCAGGTGGAACTACATAGTGACGAATAACACAAAACATATGAATATCAATAAATTTAATATGTGAATTTAAGTAACTTACGTATTAATTCTTTGGTGGCACTACGCGACCTGTTTGGGCTGCCTGGTGTTGTTAAACTACTGCCACCATATTTATTTTTCTTGGTAGTGCTTTTGTTAGTATTGGCTGTATAGGAACTTGAATCGTTGACAGTCTGTTGCATAAAAAACAGATAAAAATGTAAGCATAAATTAGATGTACGTTGAGTTCTACCCCCTATGCTGAAGCCTATGTTGACTGATACTACAGTGGACTCTTAAAAATATTCACTTAAAAAAGTGGTTTCAATATCACACTACACTAAGTTTCAGTTGAAAATTAAAATAACTGCTGCATAATTTTACGATTTCTTATCAATTATTGATATAGGCTACAGAATCAGAGGGCAGACTCAGGCTAAGGACCCACCTTTGAGCTTGATGTTGATAATGACTGGTTGTGTGAAGTCGAAGAATAATTAGAACTACTCTGTTGTGTTGAGGAACTGCTGTTATGCTGCTGACTGGATGAATGAAATTGTCTTGAAACAATGATTGGTGGTGGCGTTGGCCTCATGGGTTGCTCAATATATTTACGATCTATGTAAAATAATATAATTTATACTTACATATTTATATATACATCTACATATATATATATACATATATGTCTACATATACATGTTTATACACATATATATACACCATATATATATATATATATATATATAACTATTGAAACGTTTACCAATACAAGTCATAAATAAGTGCAAGTAATTTCAAAAACAATTCGAAAACTTTGAAATTTCTAAATCAAGCAATTTAACAACAGGTTATATAAAAACATAACTACAAGTATTTATCTTCAAAAACAATTTCTGAAGATAGTTAGTAAAATAGGTTAGACTGAAAAACCATGGAGGTTTCATAACATATGCGCTGATACATGCAATTTTAGAGCAGAAAATAACGAAAAGATTCACAAAACCACTTATAAATTACAAACATAATGTGTGTAATTCAGGAGGCGCATTCTAGGATTGCAGAGTATGAAATTAAGTGTAGTATTTTTAACCGGGTGACAAAGTATGCCATGACTGGGTTACCAGATAATCAAGTGACAACTCGAGGACGTTCAGAAGCATTTGAACTTATTACATCGATTGAGTAAAAAAATCTCGAGAGCCTGTAACTTACTTTCTTTTCCAACGATCTCAAATTGATGAGAACAAAATATAAAGACCGTATTTTTTGGTATTTCAATCGAGGAAACTTACAGGTTTTCTTTAACGCGAGATCATCTGGTAAGCTCAGCCGTAGACAAAGTTATGAAATGATCACTGTATGCATGTTGTGTGATTATGCTCGTTTGATTCTACGTTTCATAACCTAATGACTTTGCATTTCGCAATACAAAATCATGATTGGCTATGTGAAGACATTTTAGGGCGTTTCGAAAAAATCGAACTTTTTCTGTCCTACCCCCGAAAAATTATGTTTATGCTAAAAAACTAAGATTCCCAATAAATTAACTTAAACAATCCAAATTATGACTATTGTTTGCTTGATACCAAAACAAAATTTGTGATTCGATAAGGAAAAACAGACAGAAGATTCAGATTCAACGACAGAAATCCGGTGGCTTTTTTGTTCTATCAAATAAGGTTTTGTTTCAATTTTTCTACTTTATGTTTGCATACATTGTTGCACCAATTGCAGGAATTGAGAGAATCTAGTTATTTAGCATAAGCTACCTTTAAGTAGGACGAGAAAAAAAAATATGTTCCAAATTTTTAATAAACGCCCTTATGTATACAGTTCTTGAAAAACCCAGTATAATGAATTGTAGACATTTTCCGGTTCAGCTGAAGTGAAAGCTGGAAAGCATTTATTTGGAGTTTTTGAAAAAATATGAAATCTGAAAACGGAAACCAGCCCGACTAGTCTTGCCCGGTATAATCAACAGCTGGCAACTAAAAAATCGTAGCCTGTTAAAAGTTCGATATATTTTTATTATATTTGGCATATTCTGAGTTATGTCACAAAAAGATCATACTATCTAGCTAATTTCTGATTACGACATCAGTTTGTAATAATTTGGCTCGTGAAATTTTTCTCTCAGAGATATTGCACGTAATGGGCAAGAATTTACGAATTCTTAAAAAAAAACCAGATAAGTCCTTCATATTTAGTAAGGAAGCCTTAATTTTTAAAGATAGATATCAGGAACAGCAAGCAGTAAGGGATAAAGTTTCGCCAGAATAGCACAGACGAGTGGGCGGACCACATGTGGCCGCCGCAAGTGTTCTTAGTGTGCATCGCTTTGTCACTTTTGTGTATAGAAGCAGCGATGGGCAAGTACAGGCACTTGTCGCCCTCATGGCCCGAGCCGTTATTCGAAGCACAAGCAAACAAAAAACAATTCGCAGAATCTCAACGCTATCGACGCATAGCGTTGACTTGAGCTCAAACGAAAACAAAAACAACACACACCGGCATTAACGACGACGCCGCATTGTGTCTCGACGTATGTAGCAATTGTTTTTGCTTGTAGTGCAATTTGGCATTTTTTGTGCTGTTGGCGAATTTGGAAAGGAAAGCAAGAAAATTTAGTTTGCTCTTGCTTGATGTTGCTGTTGCGCCCTTTCGCTAGATTCCCATGCCCACCACTGGCTTAAAGTAAAGCAAAAATAAAAGTTCTAACTTTTGATTTCATATGAATTACAAAAAAAGGCCAAATACATGCTTTCCTTCAATTATTTCCTCTATAGTCGTACGTTGATAATTAGGTGCTTGTTTTGTTATTAATTTATTTTTATAAAAAAAAAAATTCTTGGAAATATTAAATATACATATGCTTATGTACAAATGGGTCACTATATAAATTATTGATCTCCTCCCCTTCACAAATATTTGAAGCCAGTGAGAATATTGTAACCTACATCGAAGTTTGCGTGAACTTTATTTTATCATGCGGCTTTTCGGTGAAAGAAAAAAATCATTCAATTGAACTTAGTGATGTTTCTTAATCTTAGTATATAATGTCGATTGGCTCGATAAATCTCTTTTAAAAATGCGCCGAAATAAACAATATTTTGCAGAAAGTTATACAGTAGTTCCTGAGTCCTCTTTGAGCCACTGTACTAGGTCGGACATTTTGATTTGTTTTGAATGAGCCACTTAAAAAAAGTTCATGCATACAGCCTCGCTATATGAGCCTTGCTACAGTATTTCTCAATAACTTAAGTAATGCCCCATTTATACAGTGAACAAAAAAAAAAAGTTGGGCAGCAGCTTGTCTAAATTTTTTACTTAAATATTTTGAAATGAAAGTGAATTGATGAAACTCGTTAAGTTTTACCAAGATGATGTTTCGTATACGATGTCCTACACAAACCCGATCAAATGGCTATTTCATATTATAGCTTCAAAAATCTCTTAATAGGGGCGCTGTAAGTAAAGCAATTATTTGGATTTTGCGAAATCGTAGCCGATTTTGGCAGATGAAACGTATTCATATTGTAGTACTTAAGTATCAACTTATCTACAACAAAGCTCCAAAAATTGGATCCTAGGTGACGCTGTCGTCGGAAATAAAAATAGTCAAATAATTTAAGTTTTTCAACTTTTTTGTTACAGAATCGAACTCTTGATGTTATTTGACTTTTTCGATGATTTTTGATACTTTCAGGCTTCAATAGACTTTTTCAACAACATTGGGCTTATCGATTTTCTCAGTTCTCTTCGATGCTTTTCGTTTTTTTTTTAAATACATAATTCAATACTTTTCAGTTTTGAAAGACTTTTTCGATGTTTGCAGTAAATTTCAGTACTACCCGAATACCTTTCGAAACTATTCGATATTTTTGGCTTTTAATGACTTTTAGATTTTTTTCAACATTTTTTGTTTTTTTCGATGATTTTCGACTCGAATCGATTTTCCAATTTTAAAGACTCTTTAGATATTTGTCAGTACTGTACAAAGTTTTTCAATATTTTTTGAACCATTCGACTCTGATTGACTTTTAGTTTCGGCTTTTAGTGTTTATATATGATATCTTGTACCTATTCATTCGCTCTTCCAATTCGATATGCATTAGTTTTTGTTGAAGGCATTATGATGAAGGAAGGAATTAATATCTTGAAAGAAAATCTACTAAAAGAGGCAGTGAAAATGTTTTTCAATTAAAACCAATAAGTTCTTAATAACAATGATCCTGGAATATGTTTAGTCTTAGAGTGATACAAATTTGCAGGACTAACAAAAATCTTTGCTAGGGATGACATAACATCAGTAGAACATAGGATAGTCTATGCACATCTTCAACAATTTTTCGAATTTCTCAAAATTTTTTGACTTCTCCAACATTTTTTGACAACTAAAAAGTTTTCAAAGCTTGCCGCAATATTCGACATATAACAACATTTCTCAATATTTTTCGAATTTGTTTTACTTTTTTCGACTTTTTCTAAATCTATTAATTTTTGATATGAAACATGATTTTGGTAAAAATTAATAATCTATTTTTCACATCCATTTCCAAGCCATTTAACATTGAAATCTTATCTCAAACTTTCGTCCAACTTTTATTTTTGGCTCAAACTCGTAGTATGTATAAATATTTATGTGTGTATATGCAACCTACGCATGCGGTAATATCATTTTTTATTATACATAAACATATATTGCAAGGATTTACTTTAAACTTAATAATTCCTTTTAGTTCTTTTTATATAAACAATGGGTTCAAGGTTCTTGTATTGTACACGCATGCACTTATGTACATTAAATGTATGAACCAAAGTGATCCTTAAACTCAGTGCTGGAAATTTATTCTTCTTTAGACGTGTTGTTTCTCTTTGACACAAATAACTAAGCGGTGATTAAGTCCATTGAGTTGTACGATAAAAAAATAGTCTTATCCGTATAAAAATAAATTTTTAAGTCCGTTTTGCTTAATTATTGGAAATATGCTTAATTTTATGGCAAAATTGTACTTAAGTCCAAAGAGTAAACAAGAGGCGGTGCTCTTTGGCACTCCAAATTTGTGTGAGGCTCTTCACTTTATGAGTGGGCTATACGGAGAGATAATTGCCCATTTAGGTTACAAGGTGTTCAGATAGACAAATAGGTGTCCTTCTAGGACCATTTGGCTGCGGTTGGCGACAACACAGGAATAGAAGAAAGCTTTTGCAAGAGGCTTGCAAGCTCTATCCAATTATTTGCTTCGCTAATTTGGGCTGTAAGAACTTTGAAAGAGATTTGCATGTCTGACATTTAAGCGTACTTCGTAGGACGCAATTAGGGTGAGTGCAGCAGCGCTCAGCGGCAGATTAAGATTTTGGAGGGCCCGGAGCTAAAAAGTAGAAATGGGCCCCCACTAAAACAAAAAGTTTGTGATCACAGTAGGAGACAACATTTCCTACAAATGTTTAAGTTAAAAAATATAAAATTTTATACTGAACACTGATGGCCAAAAAAATTGAACAAGTCGCGCAAAATATGTAAGCTTTCTTAATCTGCTCTTTTTATGTATGTACTTACATTGACAGTGGGACCAAAAAACGCTCCTACAAACACCACATGGTTCTTGTTCTTGTCTTACCCCAAGTGAATTTCTTAATATTCCGCTACTTCGGAGCCCCCTAGAGCTCGGGGCCCAGGAATATAGACCCCTTTAGCCATACCTTATTGCGCCGCTGATAGTGCCTACATAAGATATTCTGGCACGAGAGCTGGAGCGTACATAAGAACTGGCCCATGCGGAGATGCGACTCAGGGGTGAAGTGGGAGAGATGGACGTTTGCCCCAAATGCATATTGCGAATACCAGATTGACCGCAATATGGAGATAACCACTAACGCAGCTGCTTAATGAACACGAATGTTTCAAGCACGAATGTTTTAAGCGCGAAGAGAACTGTTTTTGTACTGACTGTTCTGTCCGAAGTTGAAGATGCCCGATGCAAAGAAAAATTTTTTTTTTTCAAGAAGTAAAACATTGAAAACTTGCGTGTGAGAGTTCAACTCGCCAAAAGATCCTCTTGTCTAGACGTGTTACTCAAATTGGAGCTAGCAACGAACATTTACAAGGAAAACGAACTTTCAACCGTCTAACAATTTTTCCGGGTCACACAAAAAACGCTCAGATAGCTTAAACAACGCTTAGTTTCAACGCTCTCGTTTCCTTTTTAGTTTTTAAACAACTTCAATTTAAGGACCATCAAGAAGTATACATTTACTTGCGCATGAATATACAATACTGGAAAATGCTATTAATGTTGTAATCCAAAAACTAGTTACATATTATTTAATATTATATTAACTTATCATTAGAGATTGTGCGCTGTATATTGGGTTTTGTTTGTACCGCAGTTTACCAAACTCTAAAAAGTCCATAGCAAGATAACAAATTTTAAAAACTTAAGTTAAAAAATTAGAACTCTTTATGTCTTGAACACTCGACTAAGACTGATGAACTCTTACTAAGGGTTATAGTACTAAAAGTTAATTCAAACCAGTGATGTAAGATCAGGCTAAATTTAGAGATGCTTTAGAGAAAGCAAATCGCCATTAGAACATTTTGGGGAATGATGAGGAACAACGAAACTAAGGAGAATATATAGCTTCATCTAGGACTGTACGGATTATGTAAGTTAAAATATATGCCAATTTTCGATTTGTTGCTTATTTTATAAAATATTAACAGATTTCGGCATCTTCCTGTATATTTACAAAACTAAGTTTTAAAAACAATACTGCGCGGCGCGGTACTTTTTCCCAAAAGAGTCATTGCAAATGACGTTTTCGGTAGCTTTATAAACAAAATGTTGTTGCTTGGGCATATCGAAAGAAATAAAATGGACTTTAGTTAGACGATTTAAAATTTTGAAGAAAAAAAAAATTAATTATTTTGTGTTCTTAAGATTTGAAAAAAAAGTCGCCATATATCAAAGCCCTAAGGAGTCCAAGTCCGTAGAGAAATAATTTACATGTGAAAAAAAAATATTTTTAAAAGTCATCACTTATAACATTTTCCGCATAGCGCTCTATAGTATAAAAAATAATTATAATCGAAGTATATAACGCAGAATGATTAAACATTTGTAGATTTCAAACTATAAAAACAATAGGAACAACGCACAATTCTCAATGAAATTAACGTATAAATATATACTAGTTTAAATAATTTATATTATTTATTTGAAATGTAAAAAATTTAATATTTGTTTTTTAATTAATTTTTTACCTCCTGAATAAAGGAAATTGTGAGCAAGTTCGGCCTGCTCAGGTGTAACCCATTCTCCTACGAAAAATTATATAATTGTACAATAATTTTGGTTAAGAAGTATTAAGACTTGTGTTTACGTATGTAGTATATGTTTTAATTATTTTAAAATAAAAAGCTTATTATTTGTATAATACGAGCATTAGAGAGAGTACAGTTCAATTGATAAAAAATATATCGACCTCGACTCAAATTTGGCAAAACCTGTTTTTAAAAGCACGAGTACACTTTCGCAAACGAGTTCAGAATCGGAAATAATATGAAATTTTAGTAAACGTGATACATCATTGACTGTGTTACGCCAGTTTTATGTAGGTATGTGTGCATAATTTCAATGTATGCGTGACTTCTTTTGTATTTCATTATTTCAATAAGTCAACAAATCAATCTGGGAGTACACTTGTGTGTCATTATGTTAAATATAAGAATATGTGTTTCAAAATATCAATGAAACAATACATCAATATGTATTGTTCATATATGTCAGTGTGTCAATGTATGAGTAGATATATCGAATGCAAACTTATGTCGATATATTTATCAATATATCAACGCACATAACAATATTCCAATGCAAATATCATATTTTGTTACATGATATAAATTTTCCATGTAGATGGCAAGTAAATAGGGTCTTAATTTGCTTTTTAGCTTTGCAAAAGAGATTGAAGATTTTTCACCACATTTAGTGTCAAAATATCATTGTATCAACTTTTATGTCAATTCATATAACAAGTCAAATGTATCGATACAAATTTGAATTATTCAATGCATCAACATTTCCGCTCAGTTCGCAAAAGTTTTCATTTTTCTCACTTTTTTAAGCACAAATTTGAATTCTGTCATTGGCCATCACTAATATAGATTGCACCTAAAGTTACCGACTTATGAATAAATGTGTGTGTGTGCATAAGTGCATCTATGTATGTGTATGTGTGTGTGGTATGAACTATATATGTATATGTATACGTGTAAGTTGTGGGGTATATTGTAAAATTTACTAATAACGACATTTACATCAGCAATGACTTTGTAGATTTTCATTTTTGAGTTTGTTTGACGTAGTGATCTTAAGTATGCGCTGTTCCAATAAGAGTGCTGAACTTTAAGAGCGCCATTATCTTTCTATAAGGTTGGCAACTCTATTGCGATTCGTTAATATGGAACATTACGTATTAAAATTTGTCTTATAGTAAATGAAATTTTTAGAGCAACCGATTACAGAAAACAATACCAAATTTTATGCGCTTCAACTAGATACATGATAATGCGGTTCACTTCCATGTAAAATATTAATCATATATTTTTGAAAAACTTTAGATTAAAATAAATATTTAAATTAAAATGAAATTCGCGAACCCCGGCACCGATGCCACTTGAAAGGTATTTAAAAAACAGAAACACTTTATTAAACTTTAAAATCTATAAATTTGTGAGTATGAAATTCTGTGCTACTTGTTTCTGCCCACAATCGCGAGGCATTATTTGGTATGCTAAGCCATCAGATATCAAGCTTTATAGATCTTGGCTGAAAACTTTGCACAATTTTGACACAGTTTCTCTACAAAAATCGGTTTTTTTTTACCAAAAATGCAAATATCAAACTTAAAGCGTTATCTCTTATGAAAAAAATGTATTTTTTATAAAAAAATTATTTTTACGCTGGCATATCCTGTTTAAGGAAATAAGTTGCTTTTTTTTTGTGGCGATTATTTTGATTTAAGACGCAAAGACTTTTAAAGTTTTAATAACTTTTATAAATGTTTCATATATTTTCTTTCAGACGATTTTAATTTTGTTATTCCACGTACTCTCAACTCATGGTAATCTTGGCAAAGTTATAGGCTCATAGGTATAGTTATTTCGCTATATCTTTGAAAGTATGTTGGTCGTTATTAATGAATAGTACTAATAAGTGAAGAGATATTTGTGCCTAAAGCTTATGATTAAATTATAAATTTTTATAATGTATGTCACTTGCTTTTGTCAATTACTGTTTTTTTTCTTTGACACATGCTTTTACATGGCGCGGCACAAAGACAAGTACTTGGTATTGGTGACCTTGCTTTTGCTGTAAATAAAGCTTTTGAAACGAGATGAGCCAAACTTTTCTAACAAGCGCACTTCTATGAAAAATTTTAAACGCTACTAATTTAATCACATATTTTTTTTCTAGAATTTTCTAATCTTTTAAATTTTCTATTACTTTGGTAGTCAAAGTTTTGCATTCTGCATCTTAAACTAATTACCCTTTGCTATGAAGATAGCTTTTGAGAGTTAAACGATAAAGCCAATTATATTTTGATAAAGATTTTAAAACTCTTTAATATCAAAATATGGGAATACTGTTAGCATTACTAATGTTCCAGCCGGCAGCTGTGATTTGTTCGAAGCTTTTGAATTCGATTATCTAAAATATTTCGGTTTAAAAATAGTTTGTACTGACTTAGCGTATTTACTGCCTCAAAGTTTGGTAACTCTGTTGTTATTGTAGATGGAGGCATGATGGGGGTTATATGACTAGATGGTATTTTATTCGTTGCCTTGAGACAAAAAACATCCATGCTAAATACAATGGCACTCTGAAGTTGTAAGATAAACTGAGTCTGGCTGGCTTGCATGGCTGGGCTAGATAATTTTAAGCTCCGTCATACACCCTTTTGTGACTACTCTATCTGCTGAATATTTTGCACTCGTCGGAGCCTATTCACGAAGACTTCAGGCGATAGTTTCCCCAATCCAATGTGAAACAGAATATATCGAAGGATGGCTGCTTAGTATGCTATCTACCTGCCGAAGTTCTGTTTTACAGAAATCTTTGAAGTTCAAGAAGAGCTGCTCATTGCTTGAACGAAATAAGTTATTATGCGACCCGTAACGAGGCTTAGGCAGAAAATAGCCCAGAAAATTTAAAAACTTTAGCACTCCAACGGCAGGAATGTGTCATTCAAAAGTACACTCAACCTTGATAATGTGCCTTAGGAAAATTCGCTGCCCATTCAGGATCAAACTAGCTCGGCAAAGGCCACTGCCTCACAGCAGGGTCAATCACGTTCGATTGGAGTAGCCTTTGCTGGTAGAACCCTCAAGACAAAAATACCTTTGTCCCTCCAAAAATAAGCTTCTAGAGAGGCAAGCGAAAACCAGAGCTCTGCGTCTTCTTGAAGCAGCTGCTTCCAGCGCTCTGCCCGAGGAAAACAAGAGCTGAGCTAAATAAGAAGATGAGAAGAAAAGACCAGTAATGTTTGGAGCTTTTCATTTCATTACAGAATTTGTCACAGTGCTTTACAGACCTTGTGAACGGTTACCTACAACTTCTTGTTAAGGTAAGATGGGTGACAAAGTTTTTCCTACATCCAATATTCTATCGATGTGATTTTTCTGACAGCGTTTTGCGTGCGTTTTGGGTGAACTTGCTTCTATCTTAACTCATCTCGTGTTAAAGTGTGATTTATTTTATTTTATGGGTTTTCTTTTTCTGGTACGGCAGCTTTGTATGTAGTAGCTATGATGATGAAATTTCAAAACTTACCTTCCACAATGACAACACATTCGGTTTCATCTGTGCCGTGTACGTTTGTAGCCTTGCAGGTATATTTGCCTGAGTCTGATGGCTTGCAATCGATGATTTCCATAGTAACAACACCATCAGAATGTGTCATCGAATACTCGTATTTGCTAAGTTCACGGCCGTCCTTGTACCATTTAACAGTAGGCACTGGCTTACCACTGAGACAACAGAGTAATTTGCATGTGTCACGTGCTTGCATGACACGTGGACGTAGCAGGAATGTAAAACTAGGTGCTGATTCAGACTCTTCTTGCCAGAACGTGTATGGCAATGGTTCGCGACGGCGTACCGGCGTTGATTCATGCCTGTATTTTGGCACTTCTTTGGGCAGTGGTTGAACGTTTAGGAAAACAACCTCCTCGCGACTACCATAGTGATTTTCGGCACGTATTATATACTCGCCACGATCCTCAAGCTTAACACGATTAATAATAAAGTAGTAATCATCGCCGGCATAGCGCTTCATAAACTTGACACTCTGGCGCAATTCTTGGTTGTTATGCGACCAAGTGAGTGTTGGCGTGGCAACAGCAATGCAGCGGCAGTAGAACTTAACGCTTTGTCCCTCGTAGCAGAATTGTGATGAAGGACGTATAACAAAGCGTGGTGCTGCTTGACGACGATCAATAGCAGCGTCATGTATCTTATATTTTTCCATTAGCAGCTTACGTAGCGAAGAGTATTCAGAAAGACGGCCAATTGGTAGCAAATATTTGTTAAAGTCTTCGTACTTCTTGCGTAATTTATCCCTGTATGCAAGATAACGATCTCGCGCAATTTTTTGTGTGCGATTGCTATGATCTCCAGTTAGCCAAGGATGTAATAAACATTCGTGCGCGGTCATACGTTTCTCCTTGTTAGAAAGCAATAGTTTGCGTATGAAATCCTTGCCTTCTTCCGATATGTGCCGGAAGGCATCAGCTTCAAAGTCCCAATCACAGGACTTGACATTTTTCAGTGTTTGTACATCATTGTCACCAGCAAATGGTGATAGACCGCTCAAGCTGTGTTAAAAAAAAAGTTGTAATTTTAATTAAATTTATAGTCTTATGTATATGAGTATGCAGGAGTGATTGGAAAAAAAGCTTGTCACTCTAGCTTTTCATTTTTTTCCAATCACTCTACTCTAGTGAATGTATGTGTAAAACTTACAGCACATAAGAAAGCACTCCGATTGCCCACATGTCTGTGTAGAAACCAACTGGTTCGCGGTTGACGATTTCAGGTGCAGCGAACTCTGCTGTTCCAGTTGTAATCTTAACCACTTCATTGGGATCCAGACGTGTTGCTAAACCGAAGTCAATAAGCTTGACATTAGTGCTTGTCTTCGTTTGGCACATAATATTTTCGGGTTTTATGTCCAAATGTATGATGTTCTTTTCATGCATGTGTCGTACACCCTCACATACTTGACGCATGTAGTTGATAACTTCAGACTCAGACATGTTATATCCTTCGGATGTAATACGTTCAAAGAGTTCACCACCCGATAAGCTAAAGATTGACAAAGTTGTTTAAATTTTAATATAAATGCCAATATAAAATAAGACTTTTATTTTTATAAAATAAGACAATTATTATTTGTAAAAGGTTAAGTGTATAAAACTTAAATTTTCTACTTTTTGTAATGTCAAAATAGTGGCTGTCTGGTTTAAACTTGATGAGTTACTTATTTTTCTTAAAACAGATATGTCGTCATTCGTTTTACCAAACGTCCACTGTAGTATCAAGTAACAGCAGAAAACAGAAAAAAAAAAATTAAAAGTATTGTAAGTATCGAAAAGCATCGAAAAAGTCGATCGAATTTGATAACTATCGAAAAATATCGAAAAAGATATTACGTATCGAAAGACACCAGAAGCGTCTGTTAGAATCGATTGAAACAGATAATTTTGGTAAGTATCTAAAAGTCGAATAGTATCGAAAAACATAAATGATTGGAAAAAATGGGAAAGTATTCAAAAACATCGAAAAAGTCGATAGTAATTGTAGTATTGAAAAATATCGACAGATAAAATTCGGCAAGTACCGAAGACATCTAAAAAGTCGGTTAGCTTCGAAAAAGTTGACAAAAGTCCTAAAGTATCGAACCATATCGAAAAAGCCGATAAAAGTCGTAAAAGTTGGGAAGAATCGATGAAGTCGATAAAAGACAATTAATACTGGACAACACCATAAAAAAGTGCAGAAATTCGATTAGTTGAATAGTATCGAACAAGTAAATCGGAGTTAATGAGAGCCGAAAAGTATCAAAAAACATCAGAAAGGTCGGTAAGTATCGAACAGTCGGAAAGTAGTTGATTAACATTGGAAAACATCGAAAAGTCTATAAAGTCGGTGAATTTAAAAAATAGTCGGTAAGTATTGGAAAAGTTTGTGAGTATCGAGAAACATGAAAAAAGTCGGTGAGTTCCGGAAAATAGAAATAGTTGATAAAATTCCAAAATGCCAATGTAGAAGTTTCACTTAAAAAAATTCTTATGGTCAATAGCTTTATACTTACAATTCAAAGATTAACACCATTTCATCATCATCCTCAAAGGCATCATGCAGATTAATTAGTTTTTGATGATGCAATTGATTCATTATATCAATTTCACGACGAATCAGATCTTTTTCGATGGCATGTGATACTGGTATGAATTTGGCAGCAAAAATGTTGCCGGTGCTGCGTTCACGACAACGATGGACAACACCAAATGCACCTGTACCAATTTCTTCCAATATTTCATATTTGTCATATACGCTATCATGTGATATGTCCACTGGCTGTGGCACGAACTTAGAATATATATCAAATACATAGGAATCATAATCCTTGATTGGACCATCAGCTTTACCGCGTATTTTTTTACCGTTTTCATCGATTTCCCATTTTCGCTCTTTTGGCTTCTTTTTGCCAGTGTCTTTTGTTTTTACTAATGTGCTGACTTCTGATGGATCTGAGCGTCCATAAACATTTTCAGCGTAGATGCGGAATTCGTACTCCTTGCCAGATGTTAGAGCAGACACAGCCATTGCTGTAAAGCGTGTATTGCCAACGCGTATCCATGAAGACATGGGATGTTCGCGTTTTTCTACTAAGTAATTAGTTATATTTGATCCGCCATCCCAAAGTGGTGTCTTCCAGCTAAGGGATAATGAGTCAGTGCCAATATTTTCAATCAATGGGAAGCGTGGTGGATCTGGACGATCGCTGATTTGTATTTTGATAATGGCTGTATCAGTGCCAAGTTCGTTTTCAGCGGTAATTTTGTATGGACCAGAATCTAGTTTAGAGCCATCTCGAATCGTCAGTATAGCATGGCGTTCTTTAACTTCTACATTGTAATGACCACCAGATTCGATAGTTTCACCTTCACGTACCCAATGAATGCGTGGCTTAGGGAAGCCAGTGAATGGAATCTTAACGACAACATTTTCACCCTTGTCAAAGTAGGCAGTATCGCGGAAACGTGGCGGCACATTAAGCTTGGGTGCAGCTAAAAAATAAATAATGAAAATGAAAATAAGAATCAAAGGGTTAAGCCATTATAACACACAAACACACGTAACCAAATATTACACTGAGATAGACAACTTTTCTGGGTTGGTGTCTGTTAAACTTTTGCCGGAGATCACCCGCATGCTAAAAAATGATCCCACTTGTGTGGTAAAGGATTTTTAAGGCATAGTAATATCACCAGACAGGTTGATTCTAATATTTATGAAATAAATACTTTGTTCATTCTTGCCTTACAGTATTTGGTCAAAATGTATTTAATTAAGCTAGACTTCCGCGCGAATAAGGTGCTTGGAAAGAGATTTTCTGAATCCATAGACAGGTTTTGAAAACCTTTTCATGTGAGAGAAAATTGCAGCTCATGTTCTTAGTTCAATTTGTATGCGCAGGACGAGCTTGGGTTGAGGTTAGTGACTCTAAAGAATTCGTTAATGGCAAAGATCTCAGTCGTAAAAAAATCAAAGACAAGAAAGGGAACAGATTTTTCTTATATGTGTGTGGTGTTATAAAGAGCTTGAGCTTACATTACAACAACTTACTCATAATGGCTAAAGCTGCTCTTGTTGATTTAGCACCGGCTTTATTAACAGCACGGCAAACGTACTCATCAGCGTCTTCACCAAATATATCGTTAATGTTCAAGAAGTACTTGTCACCTTCTGCGTACATGTGGTATCTTGCACCGTTTGTGATTTCACGTGCACCCTTATACCAAGTGATTACTGGCTTGGGTACACCCGTTATCGTACATGTGAATTGTGCATTATGATTTTGTATACACTGGGCATCGCATAGCGGTATCACAATAATTGGTGGTGTTGCGGCCTTTGGATTGATAACTTTGACAGCTGTCGAAGCAACAGACTCCTTAGAAAGTCCAGCCTCGTTTTGTGCAAACACTCTGAATTCGTATTGACGGCCCTCGATTAAATTTGAGCAGTTAATTTGATTGGTAGGGCAAATGGTAACGTTAACACGTTGCCATGTGCCACTTCCGACCTCTCGCTTATCAACCCAATAGCCTTGTATATGTGCACCGCCATCCGATTCAGGCTTATCCCAATCCAAATGTACGAACTCTTCACCGATTTCAGTTACTTTAGGTATGCCTGGTGGAGATGGTGGATCAATTGGTGCCTTAGCTTTAATTGGATTAAGACCTTCCAAAGCAGGACCCATGCCATTTTCATTAACAGCCATAACACGGAATATGTATTCTTGATTTTCAATTAAGCCTTGTACATTAAATGATGTATCTTTGCAGAAGCTAGAAACGGTTATCCAATGTGGCGATGATGTGTCTTTACGTTCGACTACATAGTGTGTTACACGAAGGCCACCATCGTATGTCGGTGGACGCCAAGTGAGCGTACATGAATGTTTATTTATATGTGACACACCCATTGGACCAACTGGAGCCGATGGCAAGCCAGTTATATATACATTAAATTGTCCTGTAGCAACACCAGAATCATTCTTGAATTCGATTTGATATAAGCCACCATCATTCTTGACAATGTCACGTATAAACAAGGCAACATAGTCATCAAATACTGTAAATTTGAAGTGCGACTCATCCATGTTGTCAGATATGACCTCATTATTACGTGTGATTTTAATTTCCATCGGCTGATCGCCTGAGTAGAATATTTTAATTTTAGAGTTGTCACCTTCTGGCAAATATAACTCATTTGGTATTCTATTGATAATTGGTGGCGAACCAATTTTCAAATGGCCAGTAGTATGTACAAAGCCAAGTGAATTGATTGCTTCGCAAGTGTAGTCACCGTCATCACCGGTTTGTACGTCATCTATAATCAAGCGGAACACACCGTCTTTGCTGTCGCTTGTAATACGTCCTCCACCCATTTGAATTTCCTTCCCGTTGCGCAACCATCTAGATGTTGGCGTTGGTTTTCCTGTCGCCTGACATTCTAGTGTAAAGCCTTTACCCAATGGTGCGATGCGATCTTGCAAACGTTTGACCCATTCTGGTTTCTCACCACCCAATACTTCACATACCTTAATAGGCATAGTACAAAGACTTGCTTCAGAACGGCCAGCAGCATTTACAGCGAAAATGCGGAATTCATAGTCGCCCATTTCAATTAAGTTTATGACGGTGTATTCAGTATCCATGACATTATAGTCATTGCATTTTACCCAAACAGCGCCACCAATATCACGACGTTCGATAATATAGCCTGTAATGCGAGATCCTCCGTCACTTTGTGGTTTCTCCCATTTCAAATCAACATAGTTGCGGCCAACCTTTACAACTTGCGGTGTACCTGGTGGTGATGGCACTGTGAATTTACCCTTCAACTTGAAACGCATAGATGGCGCTGAGGGCTTACTAAAGCCGGCAGCATTTTTGGCTTTAATACGGAATTCATATTCGCTGCCATTGATTAAATTGTAAAGTTGATATTTAGTATCCTTAATCAAGTATTCGTATGTATTCCATGATGAGTCGTTAACAATATCTCTATATTCAATTTGATAACCCTGAATACGTGAGCCACCATCACTGCTTGGACGATCCCATATAAGTGTGACATTTCCAGAATCCCAGTCGATGACCTTTGGTTGACCTGGTGCATCGGGTACAGTGAATTGATATTTTGAAATAACTGGTTCAGGCATTTCTAGAGCATCTGAGAGTCCATATTGGTTTTCAGCACGCACACGGAAATGATACTTGTGATTAGGTTCTAAGCCCATTACATCATAATGTGTACTACGCACAAAGCTACTAACTTTAACCCAAGTTCCGCTGGTGTCTAATTTCTCCACCACATAGTTTGTAATTGGAGAGCCACCATCATCCAATGGAGTCTTCCACGAAAGCGTACATGTGTCAGGTGTAATATCAAAAGCAGACATAGGACCTTGGGGTGCACTTGGTCTGTCAACAACAGTCACATGACAGGAGGCGGAGTCTATACCCTCACTGTTGGCTAATGTTATAGTATACGCACCAGTCTCCGAACGCTTAGCACACTTGTTATGATAAACTGAACTGTATTCATTGGTTTCAAATTTAATACGCTCATCTTGCAATACTTCTTGGCCATTGATAGTCCAACCTGGTGATGGCCTAGGATTTGCATGGTATGGTACAGTTATACGGAACTCTTCACCTGCTATCACAGTCATATCACGTATCGACAAGTCTGATGTAATCTTTGGTGCATGTGGTGGTGCACGACAACGTATAGCATCGCTGGACGCACTATACGGAGATTGACCGGCAGCATTGACGGCTGCTACTCTAAACTCATAATCAGCGTTTTCAATAAGACTTGGTATCTTACATGTCAAATCAGGGCAGATTGCGTGTATCGCCTTGGTCCATTTATCTTCGCTTAGCATGCGTTTTTCAATAACGTAACCTGTTATTGGAGAGCCACCATCATGTCTTGGCTTAGTCCAGCTGATAGTTATACTGTCTTCTGTAGAGTCAATGCCTCTTGGTATGCCAGGTGCGTTTGGTACATCAAATGGATGTCTTGCACGTATTGGTTCTGCTGTTGTGGCTGGATCCGATTGTCCATATTTATTTTCAGCAATAACACGGAAGTCATATTCACTACCAATTGCTAAGTTACGTACTCGAACAAATGGCACTGTGCAATAGCTGCTTACCTTTGTCCACGTGTTGGAGCGCGCTTCCTTCTTCTCAACAATGTAGTTTGTTACTGGCGACCCACCATCATCTTTTGGTGGATTCCAATAAAGTGTCAGCGAATCACCGGCGAATTCATCGGCACGCAATTTTGTTGGTGGCTTTGGACGATCAAGTACCTTGACATTAATCGTTGCTGTATCGAATCCAGAAGGATTTTTAAGTTGAAGTCGATACTGACCAGAATCTGAACGCTTTGAGTTCTTAACTACAAATGAGGCAGCGTCATCAGTTAAATGTTGGAACATGCGTTGATCATCATCTTCCAATATTGTGTCGTTAGCGTACCAATGCGCTGTAGGCTTAGGGAAGCCAACGTATGGTACATGGATGCTGAAATCATCACCTGCTCGGCAAACTATGTCACGTACTCCGCCTAAGTCCATGCACGGTTTATTTGGTTGTTCTCCAATAACAATTGGTTGACATGGCTTAGACGGATCGGATGGTCCAACTTCATTAACCGCTATTACACGGAACGAGTATTCTTCGCCCTCTTTGAGATCAGGCACAGTGTGAACGGTATTATTGATTGGTTCATCATTAACACGCTTCCAATTTTTGGAGCCTTTTGGACATATTTCCAATAGATAACCCTTAATCTTCGATTTACCATCATGTCTTGGTGGACGCCATGATAAAGTCACGCTGTCTTTAGTTATGCGGTCTGGTTTTGGTGGTTCTGGTGGATCTGGCCTATATCGTTGTAGTTGTGCTGTCATTGGCTCCGAAGGTTTGGATGGTGTACCCGGACCAGCTTCATTAACAGCGGTAACACGGAATTCATAACGCACACCTTCACGTAAATCTTGTACGGTATAACTTGTATTTGGTGTCGGATAATTATTGCACTTAATCCATTCACCACCGCGTTCACGTCTTTCTACGATATAGCCTGAAATTGGCTTGCCACCACAATATTCTGGTGGATGCCATTCCAAACTTGCAGAGTTAGGCGAGTAAGCAACAACATTTGGTTGACTTGGTGGACCTGGTGGATCAAATGGTGATTTAGCAATTACTGGTTTACCATCCAATGGTTCTGATACTCCATATATATTTTCTGCTCTGACACGGAATACATATTTTTTACCCTCCGTCAAACCTTTCACAGTATAATTGGTCTTAGGGCAATAACCAGGGACTGGACGCCATGCATCAACACCGTATTCACTAACTTCAATAATGTAACCAGTTAGTTCACTGCCACCATCATCCTTTGATGGTAGCCATGACAAGGAAATGTGATCTGGTGCAGTTTCAGTGTATGTAATTGGACCTTCTGGTGGGCTAGGCTTGTCAACAACAATAATTTCAATATCAGCTGTATCCTTGCCGAATTCATTGCTAGCCGTAACAGTGTATTTCCCAGCATCTTGCCTAGTAGTATCATCAATACGGAAGATGGTTCTTTCTGAGTTAGTATTGTATGATACCTTGTTAGTTTCGGGTAATTTAAAATCACCACGCTTCCATTCAACAGTTGGTGTTGGTGCACCCGAAATTGGTATATTAATATTGACTGGTTCGCCAGCCCGTACCTTGACTTTACGTCCAAGCAAACCGTCCAAATGAAGACGTGGCTTTTCACGCATTGGACGAGCAGCGAACGTTGCAGATGGCTCTGATGGCTTACCATTGCCAGCGGCATTAACTGCTGATACACGGTACTCATATTGATGATCAGCTGTGACACGATCATCAGTGTATTCCGTTGTGGGCACTGGTTCACCATTAATTTTAAGCCAACGCCCTGTAGCCTTATCACGTCTTTCTATGTCATAACCCAATATTGGTGAACCACCATTGCTAATTGGTTGTTTCCATTTAATAGTGATGTGATCTTTATCGCTATCTGTAAGCTCAGGCTTACTAGGTGCGCCAGGAACAGTATATTGATTCTTTGCTACTACTGGACCATCTGAAGTAAGAGGATCTGATCGCCCTTGCAAATTTTCAGCCATAACACGGAATTCATATTTTGTACCTTCTAGTAAACGCGGTACAACTGCATGGTTATACTTTGCATTAACATAAGTGACAGCTGGTACCCAACCGCCGCCATGTGTCAAATCACGTTTTTCTATTACATATGCAGTGATTTCAGAGCCGCCGTTATCCCTTGGTGGTTTCCATGACACTGTGACAGTATTTGCGGTTATTTCTTCATATTCTAAAGGTCCGGCTGGTGGACCAGGGCGGTCTAGTACAATCAATTGGAAGCTACCTTCATCAATACCTGAATCATTACGTAATAACAAATGATATGTACCAGAATCATTCCGTTGACAGTTGACAGTATGTACAACTGTATGATGTCCAATGGATGTAATTGTTGAGCGTTCATTTGTTGTAAGGGGTGAATTATTGGCAGTCCAAATAACTTCTGGTGCTGGTTCTCCAATAAAGTCAATATCTATGTGGAAAATAAGTCCAGCTTTAATGCGTACGTCCTTTAATGGTGTTATAATCTTTGGTGCCAAATAGCGTGCCTTAGCCATTATCATGTCAGATGGCTCTGATGGCTCTGATTGTCCAGCTTGATTTGCAGCAATAATTCGGAACTCATACTCTTGACCTTCGGTTAGTTCAGGCACAGTAGCAGAAGTTTTAGTTGGTGGTACATGCAGTACATTAACCCAGTATGGGCTTCCCTTTTCTTTCTTCTGTATAATGTATTCTGTGAGTGGTGCACCACCGTCTGATTTGGGTGCAGCCCATTGTAAATCAACATGATCCTTATCCCAATCGGTAATGTTTGGCTTACCAGGAGCAGCTGGTTCATCAAAATCATTTTTAGCGATAATGCTTTGGTTAGCTTCTAGTGGTTCAGACTCCCCAATAGCATTGACAGCCTTTACACGGAACAAATATTCCTTACGATGTACTAAACGTGAAACATCATGCACTGGATGTGTGCTCATACCAGCATCTGACCAAGTGCCACGCGATAAGTCCATCTTCTCGATAATGTAATGTAAGATAGGTGAGCCACCATCATCTTCTGGCACATACCATGTTAAATGGCAACCTTCTTTGGTGATTTTTGAAATATCTAATGGGCCTTTTGGTGGGCTAGGGCGATCTAGCACGGTGGCATGCGCGGATGCATCAAATGTGCCATGTTCGTTTTTCAATATTAAGGTATAGCGACCCTCGTCGCTTCTTTGTGCAAAGGGAATTTCAAACGATAACTCGTTTTGGAAAACGTTCATATCAGTACGTGGGTTTGGTTCAATTTCTTTACCATTGAACAACCACTTAACTGATGGTTTTGGTGAAGCTTCAATTGGTAGCGTCCACCCCAAATGTTTTCCAGCATGCACTGTTATATCGTGCAAAAGAGATTTATCGAAGTGTGGTGCAAGGAATCTTGGCTTACAAATAACCGATGAAGAAGGATCTGATGGATCACTATGTCCACCCTTATTCACAGCAACAATACGGAATTCATATTCTCCACCCTCAGTTAGTTCTGGAACATGTGCTTTTGTTACGTTCTCTGGTACATCACATGCTTTCTCCCACTGTCCGAATTTTGGACGTTTTTCAACAATATAACCGGTAATTGGGGTGCCACCATCACGTTTTGGTGCAGACCATTCCAAGTCAACAAAGTCTTTACCCCAATCAACTGGCTGTGGTTGACCAGGCTTTTCAGGACGTGAGAATGGATCCTTAGCTGTGATGGCTTGTGTTGTTGCCAATGGCAAGGATTCGCCTTGTTTATTTACCGCACGTACACGGAAATTATAATCATGGTTTTCAATGAGTCCATCGGCACGTATTCCAGTATCAGCACATTCTCCGACTGGTATCCAGCGTAAGGCGTCTGTGTCCATTTTTTCAACAACATAGTGTGTAATTTCGGAGCCACCATCATCTTTCGGTGGTCGCCAACGCAATGTGATCGAGCTCTTTGTAACCTCTTCGGGACGCAGTGGGCCCTCTGGTGGTGCAGGTATATCTAGTACTGTTACCTTAACTGTTGCTTTGTCTGTACCGTTGACGTTGCGCGCAAGCAGAGTATATTCTCCAGAATCTGCACGCTTGGCATCGACAACGCGTAGTTTCGTGCGATAGTCTTCATTAACAATTTTTATACGATCTGTATTTATGACCATATTGTCCTTGTGTGACCATTCTTTGCTTGGAGCGGGCTCACCGCTAACTGGGACATCAAATTCAAACGTATTTCCTGCACGTATTTTAATGTCAAGCATAAAGTTTCGATCAATCTTGGGTGGCAGATTTTTGGCACGTGCTACATGCGGTGCTGTTGCATCACTGGGCACACCTGGACCAGCTTTGTTAACGGCGCGTACGCGGAACTCATACTTAACACCTTCGACAAGTTCAGGTACATGCCCAGTCGTTAAATCTCCTTCAACTTCAGCACATTTTTCCCAATCAGGTGCATATTTATCACGCTTCTCAATAATGTAACCAGTTATTGGCGAACCTCCATCGCTTTCTGGACGGGTCCATTCAAGATCAACGAAATCCTTGTCGTAATCTTTAATAAGTGGTGTACCAGGTTTCGTCGGTTCATCATAAGGATTTTTAGCTTCTGTAGCATGTGGAGTTGTAAGTGGTTCGGATGTGCCTTGACGATTACGTGCCCGTACTCTAAATTTGTATTTATGTCCGGGTGTAAGTCCTTGTACATTGAAACTTGTAGTTGGACCATCAGTTTCACCTGCTGGTACCCACCTGCCTGTAATCTCATCTAATTTTTCAACAACATAATTCTCTATTGGTTGGCCACCATCATCATCTGGTGGGCTCCATTTGAGTGTACATCCATTGGCGTGTACGTCCTCTACTTTGAGTGGTCCATTTGGTGGGGATGGCTTGTCAATAACAATAACTTTTACATCGGCACTGTCCTCACCGTTTGCATTTTCTGCATGCACAGTGTATGTACCAGTGTCAGCTCTAGTTGCATTTGTGACTTTGAGTTTCGTGTTATAGTCCACATGTGTTACTTTTACATGATCCTTACTGTATACCTCACGTTTCTTGAGTAACCATTTAGTCTTCGGTGCGGGCTCTCCGGATACCTTACAATCAAATGTAAATGCTTGTCCAGCTTTGATACGTACTTCAATTAGATTTGTGCGATCGATCAGTGGTGCCTTATTACGTGGCTTGGCAATTATAGGCGCAGTAGCGTCTGATGGCTCACCAGGACCAGCAGCATTAATCGCTGAAACACGGAATTCATATGCTTGACCTTCAACTAAATCGGGTACAGTAGCCTTTGCTTGATCGGCGGGCACTTCCAAAGCCTTCTCCCATTGCCCATATTTATCTTTCTTTTCAACCAGATAACCTGTAATTGGTGAACCTCCATCGAATAGTGGTGGTGTCCAGGCTAAGTCAATATGGTCCTTATCCCAATCTGTTGCACGAAGATTCTCCGGCTTACCTGGTTGGTCAAATGGATTTTTGGCAATAATACTTTCATCAGCTACCAATGGGGCTGATTCACCTTCTGCGTTTACTGCTGACACACGGAATTTGTATTCGCCACCTGGTGTTAGTCCAGTAACATCTGCCTGAGGTTCTGTGGCACGACAAACTGGTACCCAACAACCAGTTTCAGGATCCATTTTATCGATTTGGAAGTATTCAATTGGTGTACCACCATCGTCCTTTGGTCGTTTCCATTTAAGGTGGCAACCTTCTTTATGTACATCCGAAATTTGTAGGGGTCCTTCTGGTGCACTTGGTTTGTCAGTAACGACTACATTTATCAGGACACTGTCTTTTCCAGAGCTATTGGTTGCTGTAACAGTGTATTCACCAGAGTCACCGCGTTGCGCTGGTCGAATTACCAGTTTTGTGTAATAATCTGGTGTCTCGATAGTCACATTCTTACCGGATTGCAATGGACAGTTAGAGAATCTCCACTCAACCTTCGGTGCTGGTTCACCAATAATATTAGCATCGAACTTAAGTGGAGTTCCAGCTGATATTGTCACATCACGTAGATTGCGACGATCGATTTTAGGTGCCAAGTAGCGTGGCTTAGCAACAAAGTTTTTGCTTGCATCTGATGGCTCCGATTGACCAGCCTTATTGACAGCAACAACGCGGAATTGATATTCATTTCCTTCAATGAGGCCATTTATTGTGGCGACAGGAGTTGGAGTGTCTGTTTCCAAAGCCTTTTCCCACATAGGACTATACTTATCTTTCTTCTCAATTATATAGCCAATGATGGGTGAACCACCGTCACTGGCTGGTTCAGGCCATGCAAGTTCCACATGATTTGCAGACCAATCAGTTGGTTCAGGTGCACCAGGTTTGCTTGCAGTAGCTAAGTAAAAAAAAAAAGCAGGATGATTAATCTCTAATGTTCAATTCCAAACATTAATTGATACTTACTGAATGGATCCTTAGCAACAATTGTGCCAAATGTTTCCAATGGCTCAGATTCACCCTCTTTATTTAGCGCCTTAACACGGAATTTGTATTCATGTCCAGGAGTAAGACCATCGATTTCAAATTCGGGTACATCACTTTTACCAACTGGCAGCCAAACACCTGTGTCCACATCAAACTTTTCAACAAGATATCCATCAATTGGTACACCGCCATCATCCTTGGGCTTTTTCCATTTCAATTTACAACCTTCTTTATGTACATCGGACACCTCCAACGGTCCTTCTGGTTTACCGGGCTTGGCTAATGTAATAAATAAAAAAAATAAGATTAGTAAGGCTTATGCCAACTATCGCAGGGGCATGTCTTGTGAAAAGAATTGACAGAACTAAGAACTCAGTTGTTCTTCTCCAGAACTATGGCCTCCTACTTTCCCTAAATATTATGTAGAATTATTGTGGCTAGTGAAGTCAACGTTCGACATACTACAAACGACGAATAGTATCAAACGCCATCTTAAGAATGGAAACTAGTTGACTCAGCATTGCAAGGATTCAAATAGCTTTATAGCATTTGCTATGACCCTACGCTTCTAATGGAGCCTTAGGATATTAGTGGTATTAATATGCACACATGTATTTTACTTACTAAGAATGTTGATTTCAAATTCGACTTGATCTTGACCATACTTGTTGGTAGCAACAATTTTGTAGGTACCAGTGTCCTTACGTTCAGGATTGCTATTTATATATTTTGTGTTGTAGGGTACATTTTCGATGCGATGGACCGTAGAATGTTGAATTGATTTTCCATTTTGTGACCAAATTACATCTGGCGCAGGCTCACCGATAACTTTGATGTCCAAAAATATTGGCTCACCAGCCTTCACATTATAAGTGCGTATATTGCGACGGTCAATTTTGGGCGCGACTGGAAATTTCACAAAAATTATTAATAATTCTCACTTAATCTATCGAATAGTTGTAACTTACGTTTCCTTGGCTTGGTAATAACGGATTTGCTTGCATCAGATGGACTACCAGGACCGGCGGCATTTATTCCTTTCACGCGGAATTCATACTCGCAATTTTCATCTAAGTTCGGCACGGTTGCTTTGCCGTCACCACCCGCTGCTGGCGCATTAACTTCCAATGCTTTAACCCATTTATCTGTGCCTTTTTCACGTTTTTCAACAGCATATGCAGTTATTGGTGAACCGCCATCATTAAGTGGTGGCTTCCATACCAAGTCAACATGATCTTTATCCCAATCAACGGCTTCTGGAGTACCTGGTTTACCTGGCTCATCAAATGGATTCTTAGCAATGATCGAGTGATCGCCATCTAATGGTTCGGATTCACCTTCAGTATTAACAGCCAGAACACGGAATTTATACTCTTGACCAGGAACTAAGTTATTTAATTCAGCAAATGGTTCCTTAAAACGGCCCGATGGCAACCAACGGCCTGTCTCAACATCTTGTTTTTCCACTATATAGTGCTCAACTGGCAATCCACCGTCATCCAGCGGGGGATTCCACTTAAGCTTGCAGCCTTCCTTGTGTACATCTGTGACACGTAGCGGACCCTCTGGCTTACCTGGCTTGTCTAAAACAGTGATTTCTAGTGAAGCTTCATCATGGCCGGACTCGTTCTCAGCTTTTAAAGTGTACTTGCCGGTGTTAATTCGCTTGGCAAATGGTATTGTGAACTTTGTTCGATATGGTTCCAAGTCAATATTAATAGTGTCATCATCTTCAATCCGTGCTTTGTTATGGAACCACGTTTTGGTTGCTGGAGGTTCACCTGTTACCTTAATATCCAGGCGAACATGTTGTCCAGCTTTAACGGTGATATCCTTCATATTAGTGCGATCAATCTTTGGTGGTGCGAAACGATCCTTTGCAAGCATTTGGTCAGACGGCTCGGATGGCTTGCTTTGACCAGCTTTGTTTACAGCTTTGACACGGAATTGATACTTGGTACCTTCTATTAAATCATTAACACGTGCCTTACAATCAGGTGTGTTTGTTTCTAATACCTTTTGCCATTTATTTGTGTTGTTGTCTTTTTTCTCAATAACATAGCCAGTGATTGGTGCACCGCCATCGTCGTCGGGAGCGCGCCATTTTAGGTCAGCATGATTTGCAGACCAATCAGCAATTTGCGGTTTTCCAGGTGTATCGGCAGCATCATACGGATTTTTCGCAGTTGTTGGTACGTCAGTCACCAAGGGTTCTGAATCACCTTCAGCATTCACAGCCTTAACGCGGAACAGATACTCTTTGCCTTCAGTTAAACCAGTTACATCAGCTTCAGGTATTTTTGATGTGCAAACTGGCACCCAACGTCCAGTTTCGGTGTCCATACGTTCAACAACATAATGATCAATTGGTTCGCCACCATCATCTTCTGGCTTATCCCATTTCAAATGTACACCCTCCGCGGTGACGTCCGATACAGCCAATGGACCCTTCGGCTTACCTGGCTTGCAGAGGACTTCGAGTTCAACCTCTACAATATCAGTGCCGGAATCATTCTTTGCTGTAACAATGTAAACACCCTTGTCTGCACGCTTAACCTTCGGCATAATGAAGGTGGTCTTATAGTTTTCATTTTCGATTTTAATTCTGTCTGTTGTCTTGAGTACTTCACCATTGTAGGTCCATGTTACCTTTGCTGGTGGTTCACCCTTAACTGCAGCTTCCATATGCAACATTTGACCGCTACGTAAAACCTTTTTCTGCAAGTTTTTGCGATCAATATGAGGCTTCAAGAATCTTGGTTTGGCTATAACAGATTTTGATACATCGCTGGGATCGCTAGGACCAGCTTTATTAACAGCTACTATACGGAATTCATATTCATGTCCTTCTTCAACATTGTTCACTGTGCCGCTTGTCTTATCTCCTGGTACTGTGCCTGCGTCAACCCAAGCCCGTCCAGATTTGTCACGCATTTGCATGATATATTTCTGTATGGGGGCACCACCATCGCTTTTTGGTGGATCCCAGGCCAAATCAACAAAGTCTTTGTCCCAGTTCGTTGGTTCTGGGCGGCCTGGTTTGTCAGGCTCATCAAATGGATTCTTTGCAATAATTGGTTTTTCAGTTTCCAAGTCTTCCGATTCACCTTCCTTATTAACAGCTCTAACACGGAACTTGTAGGGCTTGCCCTCCTGTAAGCCAATTACCTTAGCCTCTGGTTCTGTGCTCTTACCACATGGCAACCATTGTCCAGTGTGTGGATCCAATTTTTCAATTTCATAGTAATCAATTGGTGCACCACCGTCATCTTCTGGTTTTTCCCATTTCAATTTGCAGCCATGCTTTGTAATGTCATTTACTTGCAACGGGCCCTTAGGCTTTCCTGGTTTACCCAAAACAGCAACGTCTAGCTCGGCAACATCTTCACCAACTTCATTTGTTGCTTTAATTGTGTATTTACCACTTTGTGGACGTTTCGCACGCATAACAAAGAACTTTGTGTTATAGTCAATGCTATCGATTTTAATACCTTCATCATCGGAGACAAGTGGTTGATCTGCAAAGAACCATTCCACTTTTGGTGCTGGTTCACCTTTAATGTTAATATCAAGACTTATAGAAAGACCTGCTTTAACAACAACTGGCTTCAAGTTCGTTCGATCAATATGAGGTTTTACTGTAAAGAGAAAAGTTTATTCATGAAAGAGATTTTTTTAATTTGCATATAAGCTACTTACAGAAACGGGGCTTAGCCGTATGCCAGTTAGTTTGCTCAGATGGTTCAGATGGACCAGCTTTATTGATGGCGCGCACTCTAAACTTATACTGCTGTCCTTCCTCGAGTTTTTTAACAACACCCTTGCATACTGGGCCTTCAATTTCAGCTGCCTTAACAAACTCACCAGAGTCCTTATCCATTACTTCGATAATGTATCCAGTGATTGGTGCACCACCATCGCGTATTGGTGGCTCCCATTTAAGTTTGACGTGATGTTCATCCCAATCTTCGAGTTCAGGCAAGCCAGGTGGTGCAGAAACGTCAAATGGATTCTTAGCGACAATGGCGGACTCTGTCTCCAGCGGTTCGGATTCACCTTCTTCATTAACAGCTTTAACACGGAATTGATAACGATGGTTCGGTTCAAGTCCCTTAATATCATGTTCGGTCTTCGCTGGATCAACACTACCCGCTGGTGTCCAGCGACCAGTAGCAAGATCCAATTTCTCAAGTACATAGCCGGTAATTGGTACACCGCCATCATCTTTCGGTTTCTTCCATTTAAGTTTGCAACCTTCTTTGTGTACATCAGACACCTCCAATGGCCCTTCAGGCTTAGAAGGCTTGTCCAGTATTATAACTTCAACCTCGGCTTCATCAACACCATTAATGTTTTCTGCTTTAAGCTTATAGATGCCACTTTCCTTGCGAGTTGGATCAAGTATGGTAAGCTTGGTGTTGTAATCTTCGTTTTCCAAGCGTGTTTGCGATGTTGGCGATAAATCCTTCTCCTTAAATGTCCACGTAAGTGTCGGTGCTGGTTCACCCTTAACATCAACATCAAACTTAACCGTTTGTCCTGCGCGCACCTTAATCGGCTTCATCTTATCGCGATTAATAGTTGGTTTCACTGATAAATCAAACGCAACAAACCGAATAAGTCAAAAAAGTTATAATAAACAAGAGACAAAAAAATATAAAGAGTGTGAAAAATATTTAAGATATAAGAAATAAAAGAAAAGAGTTCTAAAAGTACATTATGAAATATACAAAAAAAAAAATTTTTAAAAATAATAAAATACATAAAAATAAAGAAATTAAAAAAGTAATTAAATTAAAATGTGTTTTTTGATTAAAAAGCAGATAAAAGCTTTGCATTTTACTAAAACAATACAACAAGTGCTATTTTCAGCACAATATCTGTAAAAAAAAAAATGGTATTTAGTTGAATGCCCTCGCAGCGAAATCATAATATAAAAAAAAATTTGCTATTAACTTGCAGCAAATAATAATAACTCAGGTCACTCTTACAAAAAAGGACTTTTTAGCCTTACAATTTCTTGGTTTAGCCAAATGTGGCTCAGTGGCATCACTAGGTTCACCGGGACCAGCTTTGTTTATGGCGCGTACGCGGAATTGATAAACATTGCCTTCTTTGAGACCATCCACAGTGGCTTCGGGGGCGGGTGTCTATAAAAAAATACAAAAGTGTCATAAGATAAATATTTATAAAAGTGCAGTTTAAAAATATCACATTGTGTCACATCAGCATATGCATGACGACACTTTATAAGCACACTATAATGATGTCACTTGCACATATATATTAGGGTGATTAAAAGTTTTTTCTGCTTTTTTAAAGGTGATGTTGCGGAAAATTTAGTTTTTGATATAAAGAAAAACTTCAGTGCGAATCTGGTTTCAGAATCGGCCATAAAACATAATTTTCTTTGTTTAATTTCAAGGATATGATAGAGCTCAAATAAAATTTTCAAATGAATTTCAAATAAAAACATTATGTAGTACAATGCTTATTTTTTAAACTGAGCTTTCAAATGGTCATTCATGATGGTTCATCGCAAGGTTGGAACCGATTTTATAGGCATGCATTTGAAACTGTTTGGTTAAGATTGTCGTTGGTGAGCATTTGTAAGCTAATTTTAAAGAGGAATGCTGGCACTAATCAATATTTTTTTTGTGTTAACAAACTGAAAAGTTTTTTATATAGCTGCATTTCTTTGAAAATTTTCTTCATATCATAAACTTAATTTATCCTTAGTCTATCGGTC
This sequence comes from Meiosimyza decipiens, assembly GCA_963680825.1. Classification (NCBI taxonomy): domain Eukaryota; kingdom Metazoa; phylum Arthropoda; class Insecta; order Diptera; family Lauxaniidae; genus Meiosimyza; species Meiosimyza decipiens. The sequence goes on along the minus strand of OY804262.1, from coordinate 11,209,882 downwards.
ATTCTCCAAATAACTGCATACCCTTTTGACTTTTTTCTCTGATATTTTTGATATTTATATATTGCTTACTGAAAAAAGAGTTTATTTTCAAAAAAGGTATATGAGCATATCAAAATTTGAATAAAAAACTTTTTGCAGGCTATTAAAAAAATGACCGATCTGCATATTTCACACAAAAGTCCGATCGGACCAAGAAGTTTCATTGTGACACCCAATGTGATATTGCTACAAGGTGGCATAAAAGCAACTTAAAAAAGCTGCTTTTGTGCCACCCTGAGTGTACATATTTTCTTGGTTTTGAGTTGTAATGACAAGTTTTTAGTAACAACTCTCAAGACCCTAAAACAATCCTTGGGAAATAAGTTCAAATAAGTATATATCTGTTTATATAACCTACATCTGTAGTAAGCACTTCATCCCAAACTGGTGAGAATTTGTCCTTCTTTTCAATAACGTAACCAGTAATTGGTGCGCCGCCATCATCCTTTGGTGCATCCCATTTCAATTTAACCATATGTTCATTATAATCATCAATCTTTGGTGTACCAGGCTTACCAGCAGCATCAAAGGGATTCTTAGCAATGATGCTGCCATCGGTTTCTAGTGGTTCAGATTCACCCTCCTCATTAATGGCCTTGACCCGGAATTGATATTCATGGCCCTCTTGCAAGCCTTTGACATCGATTTCGGTATCATTGCCAGAGGTGCGACCGACTGGTACCCAGCGACCTTGTTTCTTATCGAATTTCTCAACTTGATATGCCGTAATTGGCTTGCCACCATCATCTTCGGGCTTCTCCCATTTCAATTTGCAGCCGTCCTTGGTTATGTCCTTTACTTTTAATGGACCCTTTGGCTTACCTGGTGCAGCCAAAACATTAACCTCCACATCGGCCTCATCTTCGCCATGCTCGTTAACGGCCCGTATCTTATAGAGGCCAGTATGTTTGCGTACTGTATCGATTATAGAAATCTTAGTATTATGGGGCACATTTTTGATTTCATAGTTGCTTGGCAAATCTGCCGGCTTAAGTTCAGTGTCGTTTTGATACCATGTTATTGTAGGTACTGGTTCGCCGCGCACATTAACATCATATTTGATTGGCTTGCCAGCGCGAATAAGCAAAGGCTTAAGGTTAGTGCGATCAATACGTGGTTTGACTGTGAAATAATTATTGAGAGATTATAAATAAAATTGTTGTTTGATTTTATGAAAGAACTAAGTCACCCGAAACTTTTCGCACAATAAATCAGCTGATCATTTGGCTTCACTTGATATTTGTGTTGTATTGACGTCGTTTATGATTACAACTAGTCCTATTTTCTGTTAAAAAGCTCAATAAACATTTTAAAGGAAACCACTGTCCCATATATTCTGACAATGTGGCAGTATGCAGTTCAGCTCAGACAAAGCCCGACCAACCTTCCTTGGTTGGCAGTTTTCAACGAAGTACAAAGAAGAGGCGTGGCTTAAGGAAAACCTTTACTGATGAATATCAATTTACTGAAATGAGGCAGTGTACTTTTGGGATGTAATTAAGAGTCGATATATGCCAAAAGAAAACGAATCTCCTGAACTTGTTTTTTAATTGCATATTTACAAAAAAACATTAGACTTTGCTCAAATTTTGATTCAAACTGCCTGGCCCTAATTAAGAAGGCTTGGCTTGTAGAGTTCAAGGCTTATGCATTGAAGTCCGATACCCAAAGACTTCTGGTTGCACTAAATGAAGGTTGGAGCCACATAAAGTTGCGGAACCTGCATCTCGAGCTCTTGGCTCAGTGGGTGTGGGGTGATACTAATGCTCAACGTACAATACAGGACAGTACGGAAATTTAAAGCAGATGCGATCAATTGTTGATTATATACCTTTCTCTTAACATGTGATTTGTAATAATAATAATCACTCCACATTTTTTAATGAAAACAGGGAGCTGGTCATAGGCATTACGTTAGTATTGAAATCGAGTTCGATTATGGCCGAATCCCTTTTGGATACTTTTCGAGATCGATTTTTCCAGCATAAAACTATCCTTTTATTAAACTACCAAAAACTAAAGGAAGCAGATTGGGAATTCGAAATGCTGAATTGCAGATTGCTCCCTCCAATATAAATACTATACGCATAGATAGCGAAAACAAGAACCTTTTTCAATAAGGCCAATAAATCTAGAAACGCAAAAGGCTGAGATGTGTAAAAAATGTCGTTAAAATGTCGCCAGAATTTGGTTTTTTATTCGTATTCTGTTTTGTAGATCATAACTAATAGCCTAGTGCGAATCGGAGACAGGGACCCGAAAAAACTGAATCTGGATTCATGTAACGCATGCTAGCCCAGATACAACACAAAAACTAAATCAAGTAAACCGAATGAATTATGCAAAATTTTGAACCATTTAATGTTATGGAAATAGTTTTCGAATGTATGTTCGAGTCTTACAAAGTTTTATTTTTAAGTACTTACGTGCTTTATGCTTAACAACCTGCGTCTTGCTTGCATCGGATGGTGGCGAGGGACCTGCTTTATTAATTGCAATAACACGAAATTGATATTCCCCATACTCTTGCAACCCAGCAACAGTTCCTTCCAATTGGCTACCCGGTACTTCAATAGCTTTTTCCCAATCAGGCTTATTTTTATCTTTCTTTTCGATAATGTATTTTTCAATTGGTGCACCACCATCATTCTTGGGCGGTTCCCATTTCAATGACACACTTTGGCTATCGTAGTCAGTAACCACTGGTGTGCCTGGCTTATTCGGCTCATCGTATGGATCTTTGGCAACAATACCCACCAGTGTTGTTAGTGGCTCAGATTCACCCTCTTCGTTTACTGCACAAACACGGAACATATACTCAGAGCCTGGATTCAAGCCAGTCACATCAAATTCTGGTGGTTCTTTTTCGCCAGGCGAACGACCTACACGTACCCACTTGCCTGTAGCAGTATCCATTTTTTCGACGACATATTCCTTAATAGGTACACCTCCATCATCTTCAGGCTTCTTCCACTTCAATTTGCAGCCCGTGGCAGTGACATCGCTTACAGCCAACGGGCCCTTCGGCGAACTTGGCTTACCAAGCACAATAAGTTCAACTGTCTCACGATCTACACCATTACGATTCTCCGCCTTCAGCGAGTACATACCGCTGTCCTTACGTACAACATTCGTGATAACGAAATCTGTGTGATAATCGACATTATCGATTTTGATGCGATCGCCAGTTGACAAAGGTACATCATCGCGCCAGCTCCAATTTAAAACTGGAACTGGTTCACCAGTAACATCGACAGACCATTTGTGGGTACGGCCAGTCTTGATTGTGACGCGCTTGAATGTTGAACGATCAATCTGAGGCTTAACTGTTTACCGTAAGCAATTCAATTGTAACAGACGACACATAAAGAGACACATTACAGACGCGATTTGGAAATGGCACATGACAATGAACACAGAAAGAGATCGTTGATAAGACATTATTATAGGTACATAGGTCATAGCAGGAATAAAAATATATGTTGGTGCCGGAACGAAACGAACGAGAAAGATCGAGTTGGAAATAAAAACAAAGATGGTTAATCTTAGTTAAAATGAATCTATATGTCAGTAACTTTTAGAATTGCCAATATTAAAGCGCCACTAAGGTAATAAGCAACTTACAATACTAATGTTCTACATCACAATAATGGTAACATAACAAGCGGTAAAAAGCATTTGGCTCGTTTGCTGGAAAACCGTCATAACTCAAAAAGTCTTGAGTAAGAGAATAACGCATTTAAAGATTTCAATTAATCAACTTCTACGTGTAAGTGTAATAAATATAAGTATGTCGACATATACTCATCTTACATAAAGCATGAACCGACAGTGGTGTCTGTTTAATTAAAACCAATTTTTCTTTTGAGTTATGACGGTCTTGCAGCAAACGAGCAATATGTTTTGCGGAGAAAATGTTTTTTTTTTCGAAGTTTTTCTTTTTTTTAACTTCAACATAAATGAAAAAATCCCAAATGACGATTATTTTTAACCGAAAAAATATATGTACAAAATTAGAGTGCAATGATTTTAAGGCGTTACCTTTTATTCAATTCACTTAAGTACAGCTTTTCTTACGTATTGTGAAGCTTAAATTACTCCGTGATTCATATGAAATATTCAATAACTCGAAATATGAGACCAGCGATGCTCTAGCTTGCAACACACTTACCAAATTTGTCGGATAACAATGTGGAATCTGTGTTAAAGTTTGGATCATTGGAGTATTGCCGCAAGGAAAGTGTTCAAAGAGTTTCACCTTGCCGAACTTAGAAAACTATAATATTCCTTCACACGTTGCACGTATGAAATAATGTTAAAGAGGAGAAGAGCTATACTCTGGAAGTCGCTGGAAATAAGCTTTAGAGCCTGGATATATGCCAATGTCTTGGCTGACTTGAGAAACGCTTTCACTGTGGAATCGATTAAAAAAATTACACTCCGCACCACAAGCTTGTTGTCATTCTTATTTAAGAGTGCGGAGCGTGAAATTAAAAAAAGTATACGACATCTGTGGTGCTCGTTAGAAGTCCCCAAAATAGTTTCCAACAAACTACAGTGGTCTTTCCGTAAGCTCTACGCTAACTTGTTACAGATATTAAAGTTAAGCTGAACAATGGGATTTGTTGTTGTGATCGAGAAAACTTTTGGCAAGACAACATTTGCTTCGATGTGTGTATGAGTCATTGGCCATGGAGTTGAAGAGACTGTTTTACAGTGGATAGCAACAAGTGGAAATCAACACAGTAAAGATGTATATGTCCAACATAAGTCTCGAAGAAAAAGACTTTAGGGAAAACATTTTCTTAATAATTTCTCAAATTAAGCCAGAATATCGACATGCCTAATTGGCTTTGACACTTTTCGCTAGATCGAGAATCCGAAAACACAATGGCAAAAAGTAAGGATGCATTTTTGTTTGAAACTCTCTACGAGATATGTCCTTTTGGGCAGCTAAAAATTGGGGGTGCATGTAGACTTTTGTCGCTCACTGTGTGAACTCAATTCATACCATTTCTTTTACCTTTCCTTTATATGATAAAGGTAATTCGATTGGAATTAAATGCTTCCATACTTTCCTCTACAATTTTCATTCAGAGCAGAAGGTTAGTTTGACATAGAATGACTTGAAGTCGCATCGAGAGATGAGATCATAGCATAGCGTTGAATGATATTTTTAATGCAAAGCTTTTATATACTGAATTATATTTAATAGTAGATAAGCAATTAGAATCATAGCATAAAAATAAGACAGTATTGTACTTACGATTTTTATGTTTGCACAAATGATTATCAGTTGGCTCTGATGCCTCTGATGGACCAGCCTTGTTAATAGCTCTTACTCTAAATTGGTATACCATTTTTTCTTTTAGACCTTCTACTTTGCATTCTGGTGTTGGACCCTCAGTTTTTGCTACCTCATTCCAGTTGGGTGAGAATTTATCTTTCATTTCCACGACGTAATTTATGATAGGACGACCGCCATCTGATGGTGGACGTTTCCATTTAAGCGAAACGCTCTTGTTGTCATAATCATCAATTTCTGGCTTGCCAGGTGCGCTTGGTGGATCATATGGATTTTTAGCTTCAATTGGCTCTGTAGTTTCAAGTGGTTCAGATTCGCCTTCTTTGTTAATTGCTTTAACACGGAACTTATATTTTTTATTTGGCGTAAGGCCCTTAAAGGTAAATGAAGTTTCATCAGGACCAACTTCTCCTGCTGGTATCCAACGTCCTGTTTCTTCATCCATGCGCTCCAGTGCGTAGCCAGTTATTGGCACACCACCATCATCAGCAGGACGTTTCCATTTCATCTTAATATGATCAGAACGTACTTCCTCCGGTTCTAATGGCCCGCCAGGTGCCAATGGTTTATCCAATACAATAACCTGTGCCTCAGATTCAATTGTACCTGAAGTGTTTGACAATATCAACTTATATGTGCTGGTGTCCTTACGTATTGCTTTCTTAATAGTGATCGAAGAGTTTCGTTCCAATTGATCTAATGTTATGCGATCTCTGTCGAAGACCAAATCCTGGGTGCCCTTGCACCACTTGGCAGTTGGTTCTGGTTCACCATCATACTTAATATCGTAGCGTATGGTTTGTCCTTTCTTAACGGTTATGTTCTTCAAACCTTCACCAACGATAAATGGTTTGACAAAACGGCATTTAGCAATAATAGATTTGGTTTTGTCGCTAGGTTCGCCGGGACCAGCCTTATTAACAGCACGGACTCGGAATTCATACTGCTGTCCTTCTTTAAGTCCATCAATAGTGCCAGAGGTAGCATCGCCACCTGGCACTTCTTTACCTGCGACCCAGTCATTAGAGAACTTTTCTTTGTATTCAATAACATAGCCTGTGATTGGGGCACCACCATCGGAATCGGGTGCCTCCCATTTCAAATCAGCATGATCTTTATCCCAATCGGTAAGTTCAACTGCTTTTGGCTTTCCTGGCTCATCCCAAGGATCTTTTGCCAAAATGGTGTTTTTAAATGTTGCTGGGTCGGATGAACCAATTTTGTTGACAGCACGTATACGGAATCTGTACTGCTTTTTAGGCACTAAGTCATCAATTTTCTTTGAGCTCTTTTCGTTCGGTAGAACCTCAGCGACACTTTCCCATTGTTGTTTTTTGCTTAAGTCTTGCCGTTCTATAATATATTTAGTAATAGGTGCACCGCCATCATCTTCTGGTGTCTTAAAGTTCACTACGCATGATGTCTGATAGACATCGGTGACATCGACGTCACGTGGTGGTTGTGGCACATCTTGGCATATGACTTGAACATCTTTCACAGATTCGCCCTGACCGTTTGAAAGTCGTATTTGATATGGACCAGACTGATCGCGTGCAGGCCTTTTGATTTTAAATGTAACCTTGTCATCTGTGACGGCAACTTCCACTTCCTTCAGAGGCAATTGTTTGCCATCCTTGAAGAGCTTAGCCTCAACAGGTGTCTGCTTAGTACCGCTTACTGCAAAAAATTATTTGAAGATACTTAAATTATTATAAAGCTCCAATTAGAAAAACTTACCTTTAAATGGTACCTCCAATACGACTGGTGCACTTATTGGACCAGCAAACTCATCGGGGCAGTCAATATTTGGTCTACTCTCACCCTTACGCACAGTGAGCTTGCAAGTAGAAGTCAATTGCCCTGACTCACAAGTGATATCACCTACGTCAGTCAAGTCCAGATTATTAAATATCAGCTGATGTTTACCACCACCAAGATTTTTAATTTCAATGCGGTCACTTGGTACAATAGGTTCACCATTAAACTTCCAATCGCATGGTGCAGTTTGGTCTTGTAGTTCAATATCAAGTACCAAGCGTTCGCGTTCTATCGCATCAGTATCCTTGAGTTTTTTATTAAAACGATTTTGATCTAAAAAATAAATGTTTCCCCACGAAAAAAAGTTAAAAAAGATAAGTAGTTGAACGCGAGCACATAGAACTTTGCTAGAATGCGGCCTAACCCAATAACCGAGAAAGAATTGAATCGGAATGAAATTTTTATGCGATACAAGAAACCGCAGACAGCCAGAAACCAAACAGAGCTCGTGCCTGAATGACGCGCCAAAATGTCAACAGGTCGTAACGTTAATGACCAATGGGAACAGAGCAATGTCCCACAAGAAGAAGTGGTGTGCCAAAGAATGCGCACTTAGCTTGAAGAGTTAACGGGGAAAGCATATTAACGAAATCTGTAGTTCAAAACAAGAACTTCTCGTTAAAAGTATAGTTCCAGGCATGTTTCAACAGTTGCTTATAGACCGAGAGGCAGTAGGGCTGCAATTAATATCCTTAGGAATAATTGATCTTCCTGCTTAAAATGAAATTGAAATGGCTGAAATTTGTTGCTCTAAAGTTTTTTATTTATATTGAAAATATGGTGAAAGGAGTAACAGGCCGAACAAATTTCCACCACCTGCTCTAAAATGGGATACTTAATTTTTTATGTTATCGCTGAGAATATGCGGCTACAGAGAGAAAAAGTTGGATGGAAATTGGGAGCTGCTGAAATATATGAGCAAACTGAAATTATAGTATAGAACATAGGCAAAGGATGAGCCTGAGTCCAAAATGTTGTCAATATTTAATCTAAAATTCGATTCAATGCTTTGTCGGTCATTAGCGTGTTGTAACTTACAGTTGATAATAATTTCTGCTTCGGTTTTATCGGCATTTGTTGTGCACTTGTATTGGCCAGCATCTGTGACCTTACAGTCTTTGACAATGAGTTTACGTTTGCGACCCTCCTTAACAATTTGTATGCGCTTATCAGGTTTTATTTCTTCATTGCCACGCCACCATTGGACGTCACCAGTGGCGTCATCAATTTCGCATGCCAATGTAATTGTATCCTTTTCAATGCATTGCAGTGACTTAAGTACCTTCACAAACTTGTATGGGTACTCGACAATTTTCACTGCTGTTTCGGTCTTGTCCGGCTGTCTGTCCAACTGACATCTATACTTGCCCGTATCCTCTAATAATGAATCCTTAATGATCAACTTTAAGTTGCCATTAATATCCTTTGAAACAAGATAGCGTGGATCGTCCGATTCGATCTTTTTGTCATCCTTAAACCACGTAACATTTGCCATGCTACTGCTAACGCTACATTCCAGCGTAGTCTCATGTTGAGTGAAGCCATCAACTTTCTTCTTTAGTGGTTTTGTGAATGTATAGTTAGGGTCAGCCTCTTCAACATTAAGGAAAGCCGTGCTGGATACACCACCGATTTCAATTGTATACTTGCCAGTATCATCTACTTTAGGATTCATAATAATCAGCTGATAGGTATCATTTTCCTGCTTAAACTTGCACTTGCTACCGGTAAACAGTTCCTATTTTGAGCGCAGCAGAAGAGGAGAGGGCAGCACAAATTCAAGTCAGAAAACAGGACAAGGTATTTTGAAGCAGGCATTAAAAAAATGTTTTCAAGGAGCAGTTTCAAATGGTGCGGCAGACAAATCGGCATAAAAAAATGTGAATATATTAGAAAAAATTAAAAAAAATATGTTATCATTTATTATAAATTCCTTTTTGCAGGTTATGTAACTTTGTGTCGGTAGCCATGCGAGAGAGAGAGAGAAATTTCAAATATGTGGCAGTGAGCGTGAGAAAGAAGACCGATTTGGATGTACAGATATAATGATGCATTTTATTTTAACATCATATGCTAAAATTTTCTGGAACGATTAAAATTTAAAAACTTACAAAGTTTTGGGCTTATGTCAAAAAATGAAAAAGTGCTATGGGGAGTAATCTTTTTTTTTATAAAGCTAACATTTTAGGTGATTATCCTTTGACAAGGTATGTGTTAGCTTCGAAACGGGAGATAGAAGAGTGGGAATGAGTTTAAGTTACATGGGATATTTTTTTTTAAACTTTTTTGAGTTATTCTGGCGCAAAGATAAGAATGAAATGTATGATCTGAGCCAAGTGTTTTCCCGTTGAACTTCATTGCGCTTCAGCTATTGATTGCCGACATAGTGTACTTTTTTAAAAAAGCACCAGATAATAAAGGAGAAGGATATTATTAGGCAGAAAGGAAAAGTACGAAACATAGAAAGTGCTACCATGCGCTACAAGGCCGAGAAAATTCCGGAGTTTAGTTTTTGAATTTTGAGCGTTTCCGAGGAATTCAAGAATAGGAATTCTTACGAATTCTACATAACTCACACTGCCACATATCGCCTTACAATTCCGACATGCTCTATAAAAACAAAATTATTCTACTTGCATATATTCGGGTCAATATGACACTGTACTACATATGTATTTGAAAGATGTAATACTGTTTTTTGAAGATATTCAAACAGAAATCTTACAAATGGGACATTCTTTCATAAAAAAAAAGTGTTGGAGCTTTTTCTGTGAATAGTACTTAAATCGTACAATTTACCAAAGCCCATTAGCCCATAAATACTCTGAAGTTAGCTCTGAAGTCTGAGCTCCACGAAAAAAGTTAGTGGAACGTAAAATAATGTTAATTAATTGATATTTCGAAGAAAGTTTTTAATCTTGCAAAAATTAAAAGTTTTTTTGAGCTCAACTTGGAAAATAGATGCAAAATTTATATCAAAATTTTAAAGATTTTCTTAATTTTTTCATAGCTCCCACTTTTTCTCTATTTTTGAAAAAGTTTTCAATAACAATATAAATAAATTTCGAAACATAAGTTAATTTGAGTTTAATTAATATTTTACCCCAAAAGCTGCGAAATTACTAAGCAGTAACTAACATATGTAGTATGTCATATACTTAATAGATTACTTTGTAACCGAATACATATATATCCTTACTATTAAGTTGACACATTGAATTTAACTTTGAATTAAAATCAAATTCAACGTAAGGAATTTCCGAAATTTTTTTATTGAAAATTTAAAGAAAATGATCTGTACACATTACATTTTCGCAGTTTCCTTTGGACCGCAAAATTGTTATTTATTTAGTTTTTTATTGTTATAAATATGTACTTACATCCTTACGGCAGAGCCACTTAGGTTTGCAATTTGGCTTACTGAAACGTGCTTCAAATACCACTTTTTTGTCCTTGTTCTCCTTAGCAAATTGATCTATCAATGGACTAAGGAAAGACTCTTGTTTCTGTAGCGGTTGTCAAATATTTTATTATCCAAAATCCATATCCATCGCCGTCGTTGTTGGTTTTTGTATAAGTTTTCATGCGTTTTGTTGGTTTTTTGTTTGTTTGAAAATTGTAATTTTGCGTTGTCAAAAATGGGAAAAGAAATAATATCGAAACATCGATATATACGATATACAATTAGAAAATTTTATACATTTTTACTTGCAAAAATTGTCATTTTAGATAATTGCTGCTGCTTATAATTTTATATTTTGTTTTCTCTGACAAGCAATACTGTTTTTTTGTTGCAATAATGGGTGCAACGTTTTCTATAAAGTAAACATTACACGTGCAACAGCGTTGTGCAAGAAACTAATTCCTCATAATAAGGCACTGAAGTTGTCTAATTATAAAGCAAAAGATTAAGAATTGTTTTTTTTTGTTTTGAGTTTGTGCTCAACATTTGCCATTGATTCAGCACTTAATGTAAGAGGACGAAAAATATTTTAGGTGTCAATGACAAAGAAAACCAGTTAGAGCCACTGAAACTATGTTCAACTATATATGCAAGTATGCTGAACTCGGCGTCGGAGCCCGCTAGAATGTTGGCAAACTTCATAAAAAGTGACAATGGATCTACAGTATAAAAAAAAGTCGATTCCACAACTTGAAGTTCTTTTGACGCTTCTTGAAACTTGTAGTATTTAGTGAAAAAAAACAAAAAAAGATTAAACTAAATCTTTAAATAACTAACTTCGTTATGGTACGCCAAGTTTTGACTCTATCATTTAAGTCTCATGTGATTTTTGAAATATCATGCAAAGGTAGAGTTTTTTATCTTGATATTTGTAGACCTCAATTAGGCAAGCAATTAATTTTGCATACATTTTTCGATAGCTGGCTTGGTTTTCCAGTTATACGATGTCAAACTTTATGCACTGCTAGTAGGACTAAAACTTACACTCCATGTGAAAGAGATCACAAGTTTTTTGCTTGTCGAGTTCTGCAACCATCTACCTTAAAATCCATGCTTTTTCCAGACACTTCGAAAATCACATGTGATTTGCTTGACATATTTCTGTTAGATTTTGGCGCACTGCAGCCGCACCTGCTGCTCTTGCGCATATTCTTTTTGATTCTGCCATTTTGTGTGACTTCCAAGCTTTTTTGGGAGAGTAAGCCATCAATTTTTAATTTGTTTTTAGTTTTCTTCAAAATGAAAAATTTGAAAATATCCCGCTCAAAAGACAGATTTTTTCAGTTCGAGTCTAAGCTAAGTTTACTAAAGTTGGAGTGTCGCTGCGCTATGTACAACCTAAGCTAAGCTTTAGAGGAAAAGTTACTAGAAGAAACAGCTGATAGCCTCATTTCTAATTTTGAGGCGCGCTTAAATAGCCGTAATATGACATTTAAACCAAGTTTAAAGCTAAACTTGGCTGAAGAGCTTGAAGTAAGTTTGATGTTAAACTGTGCCAAATGTGAGAAATGGTTTCTGTACAACGCTGATCTAAAGCAATAAAAAAATGTTTGTTATATTTTTGCTAGCGTACTTTAAGAAAGTCTTTTTTTTCATATTGTCCTATATGTGCGCATAAACAATGCTGCTATATGTATGTTGTTTTGTTATAAACTACTGAATACGCATACATATAGATTGTTTATTAATGATTATAAAAGTAAACTTTTTTGCACATACAGCGTTCAAATATATTTTTGCATAGCATATACCGATTTAAATATTATTTTCTGACTTGATACATATACGCGTACATTTGTTTTACGAATCACTAAGTATAGTTAATTCATTTTACGAATAACTAAAAGCTGAAGAAAAGTTAGTTAGTTGCTATTTTAGATAAAAGCAAGTTAATAAGGCTTGACTTAGAACGTAAATACACATATAGTAATGCTCATATATAAAAGTCAAATACTTTCAGCAAAGTTGAGTGAATTCAAAGTTTTTTTTAGATCAACAGTTTGGAAATTTCGCTTTAACGAATCTTATGCTCAGTATTAATTTTCTTAACTCAAATTGCTAAAAGCATATTAGCTCCTTTTGCATATGCATAAATTGCGAAATGACTAAAAGAATTATAAAAATATCTTACACTAAAAAAAATTCCAAAACAAAATCCCAAAAAAAAGTCCCAAAAAAAAAATCTGTAGTGCAAGAGTAAACAACAGCAGTATAATGTATGTATGTAAAAACTTATATAGATAGTATTATTTAAAAAAAAATAGTTCCCTTAAGAAAAAAAGTACACACGACCTTAACAATAAAACTTTAATGCGAATGAATTGATTGCCGCAATATCAGAATTTGTGCTTGGGAACACTACAAAGTCGACCATTAACTCATTGAATAAAAGTTTATTGCTGAGGAATAATGCATGTACTTAAATACTTAGTAATTCATAAGAGACTTACAACATTTATACAGTAAACCTAACTTGGAAAAAAATTGTAGGCTTAAAAAAATTTCGCCCAATATAGTCGCGATGAAAAAAACAGCTAATTTATGCCTTAGCTTATTTACATCGCATATTGGCGCTCTTTGTTAAAAATGCGTCATAATTCTTCAACGCAAAACATAATAAAAAAAAAAAAATATCGTTATTCGCTGATACCTTGAAGGAATATTATTTGTTTGGTATTTGAATTTTTTGTCTTTTTAGACGCAGTTAAAAAAATGTAGCTACCAGCATATAACAGTAATTTTTTCACAAGTAGTTGATTTAAGATTTTAGTACAATATTTCGAACTTCGTGGAACTTACAAACGCCATTGTAGTACTGAAAAGTTTGATTGAATTATTTTCTGAGACCTAGCTAGTGGTCAAATGAGTTACATATCACAGTGGGCAACAGTGACATATGAATAAACGATAGGGTTATATCGCAGATATACATACATACATCATTCATATGGGACAAATTTGAAAGCTATGTCATATTTCGACCTTTGCAGGCTCTCATATGTAACCAATGTACTTAGGCGCTGAGAAAAGTTATATGCCGTTCAAATGCGAGGCGCATGGCAGTTGATATTAAGTGATATTATTACTAAATAAAGCACATACATCACTTAATGATAGTGATGTGCCACTTAATAACAGCGATGTATCACTTAATGATAGTGATGTGCCACTTAATAACAGCGATGTATCACTGACACAAAATAGTTACATGTAACTCATTTCAAACAAAAGACGCTCGTAAATGAGCTAAGTTTTTGTGAAAAACTTCAACGAGTAACACTTGGAAATATTTTGCAATTGAGGTGCACATTACACCATTGGCACATCACTGACAAGTATTCCATTTGAATGGAATTTTTCAGTGGTGCAACTTTTTTTTAGCTCTCAATTAAGGCGCTTTAAATTCGAAAGGTATCCCTGCAGCCAGCTATAACATCTAGATATTTTTCCACAATAATATATATATGTATATATATATATATATATATATATATATTACTGTTTTAATAATTAAAAAAAAATTACTGTTATATTTAGACCTATCATACGACAACTTCAGCCAAAAATCATTGTTGAGTTTTAAAGCGAATTCAATTTATACAACATGCACCTTTTCATATGCATAAAAAGAATTGTAAAAACTGCATTTTTTGAAGACACCAAAACCAATTTTTAAAAAAAAACACATAGAGTGAAACAAACTGCTGCTGCAAAAAAAGTGGAGCACTATCTTTTCTTGTAATTTCTAATGGCCTTCAAAAAAGTGGCCATGTTGTCAAAACAAAGAAAAACTAAGCACTTAAATACGAGTAGTTATAGGATAGATAGTTCCAGAGAAATCAGAAGAAATAATTGAAATAGGTTTGAAAAAAGAAGACTCAGCTACAGCTACTTTACAGCATATCACGAAAAAAAAAACTCACCGGACAACAGGCAGTTTGAAAGTTTGCCTCAGCACATTTCCAAGGCAAGTCTTTACTTTTTTTTAGATAGATGTTCACTCTGCGATTTTTTCGACCGCACTGCCAATTGTAGTATATCGTTGTAGGCATCTCGATGCGCGATACATTTTGTATTTAGAAGCCATTAAATTTGGATTAAAAACAAAATCTGAAGTTGATGACTTCTAGTCACAAAATGCAGAGCTTGTCGAGACCTTTGCAACGGTATACTTATTATACTTGACGATCGAACATCAAAGGGCAGATATTCTGCAAGACAAAAAGAAAATTGCATTTAAAATGTTCTGGAGAGGTCAAACTGGCTGGTGACCAGTGAACTTTTTTTAAATGTATGCGGGGGGCAATACGCCCTAATGTGCGCAATAGAAATAAATGTATAATTATGTCCGTCAATAACGTTACGTTGCTATGAGGGAGGGCTAAAAACTTCTAGTGCTAAGGCATGTAGTGCCAAGTTTTATGACATTATGGTTCGAATAATAATTATAATTAAAAAAATTAGAAGTAAAAGTCAAAGAAGTGTCAGAAATATTGAAAAAATTAAAAAGTTTCGAAAAATATCGAAAAGTTTCGAATGGTCGTCAAAGTCAAATAATATCTATACAGGACGATATGCATACAAAAGGTCGTTAAGAACGTTAAGAAGGATAACAAAAAGTACCGAAAGAGTCGACGTAAGTCGAAAAATTCAGAAATTTCGAACAAGATTAAAAACTCCATGATGTCGAAAAGTCAAAGAAATGCCGACAAGTAACGAAAATGTTGATAGAAAACGTATTTTCACTATACTGCTGTAGTAACTTTACGTTTCTTTAATAATATTTCCCATACGTGTCGACTTTTCGTCATTAAAAGTTCCAGTAGTAATAAAAAATTGACTTTGGAAATGGTGCCAAATTATTTTCTGGGATGTTTAGAATTTGAAAAATTAAGTCATTCGTAGAAATAAAAAAAAGGTATTGACTTTGGCACAAAGAGCTTCAGTAGTAACAAAAAATTAGGTTTGAAAATAGTGCCAACTAATTTTGTGCAATGTTTGAAATTTACTTCAAATTTTGTGTAGAAAATGAAGTAGCAATAGAAAAAGAGACAGACTCATAATGAGGGACATTTAAAATTTACCAATTTAAGTCTTGTGTGGAAAAATGACGTAGCATTAGAAAAAAAGGGCGCTGACTAAATAGTTTTCTTTTGATAACGATAAGACCTTAACTAAGGTTATATTTACGAAGAAATGTTGATAAAATCATATAAGAAAGAGAGGTAGAAACAGTTGACAGATATAGTGAAAAAGAAAGAAATAAGGAAGGCAAGTCAAATCGACTTGTAGAAAGAGAGACTTAATGCGCGCTTTTGTGTAGAGGTGAGAGGAAACAATTAATAGCAAATAAAGTAAAGTAGTACACACTGTAGAGCTATAGAAACAAAAAAAAAATACATCTATTTATTTGTAGTCTTTGAATCTTTGGTATTAAGTAGTAGAAGTTGTAGTTATCGAACCTCCTCTCGGCGAAATGGATGCAGTGTTGGCCAATCGGGTATCAATTCAGCTAAAGATGGTCTACGTGATGTTGGTGCCTAGTTTTAATAGATTTTTTTTTTTACAAATTTTTATAAAACCTTACAACAAATTTAAATTCAATTAAAAAAACAAATCAGAAAACAAATACAAATACTTTTTTTTTCTATATGGAACATAAAATACACTTGCCTAAATACATATAGGTATAGTACATTTTGTGTAGAAACGTAAAGTTGAGAGTTTGACAACAAAAATGAACAACAACATAAATATTTAGTTATGAAATCATTGAGTACATAGAAAGATATATACAAATATCGGGCATTCTTTAAATGACTGCATAACTTTATGACCTCTTTCTCTGATATTTAAGATTTTTATAAATTGCTTTGTGCAGGAACGCGCGCAGGGAGGTTCTGATGGTTCTAACTCCTCCTCATTGGAAATTATCGTGCACATATAAAAAATTTCGTGGACATAGTTTCTGGAAACTTTGCATTTTTTTCATAGCTTTTCACAGTTTGGAGCTTACTAAATGAGTAATGGAAACAAAATTGCTTGATAACTTTGTTTTTGGCTACATTTTCATTTTTTTAGCTCTCTACAACTCAATGAATATAAAGTTTAGAAAAAGTTTTTAAGAAATAAGAAGTAAAAAATTGCATGACTCGAAGTAAAAAGTCGCATGAGAATTCATTGCATGAAGTCCTGCGTTTGTTTTTGTACCAGTAGTTTGATAGACTTCGAATTATTTAATAGGAGATGTGGGATATCTACGCTTTTTTTTAAATATTTTTTATTGGTTCTAAATATAACATTTTCACTGAGTTTTTTCACTTGGTAACTTCCCATCTATTGAGCTACAAAGATACATGGGGTTTTAACATTGGGAACACACAAATTAACAGACAAAAGTTAATTTTATGTATATTATTCGATTAAACTTACAAGCGTGCATACATTAAAAAAAACACGGTGTGTTAAAAACGTCTTAAAACATTTTATTGAAAATCGATTTCGTAAGCCATATGGCTCCTAAGCATGGAGTAGAAAGAAGCTATAAGCCAGCACAGCTTTTGGTACCTTCAATTCTACCAGATCATTTTGTTTTCACACCAGACCAGGATTTATGAGAGCCATGGAATTTAATTGGTTTGTAGCTGCATACCTTTAAACGGAGTATTACTGACGCATATACCGCACAAAGAGAAGCATCTGATATTTCGTATGGTGGTCAACGCTATAAAGCATTTTTTTTTTTGTTTTTGATCCGGAGCATACTACCTCATGGATAAATCAAAAACCTTAGAACACAAACGATAAGCGACATCGAACGTAGCTTTACGCATGACCAGCTATTGCAATCGAAGTATAAACATCTACTAAATTAAGTGTTTGGTATGATTTTAGTATTCATGCTAGAAGACTAAGCAGTATAGTACTGAGCTGTAGTAGCTAAACTTTATTATTTTTATCATTGCTTAAAAAAAATGTGAAGGTCCACAAGACATCGCTTGCAGTTTGGTAAACTTTAGCAGATTGTTGTAATTTGATCTGTAACTATAACCAAACTGTGAAATGAATTCGAGCAGGATAGTCTTCTCGACGAAATATTTTGAAACCATTCGTTTTAAATACAGTTCTTTGGTTATTTAGAATTTTATTTGTATAGTGAGAATAGCTTACGGTATCGATTTTAGTGATAGTTTTTTGAGCCCCAGAACTAGGAAGCAATGCCTATGGCAACGTGTAAATACGTTACTTACATAATAAGTTGGCTAGTCATATAGTTTCATACATACATACGAGTATTCTGTACATAGCACTGAGAAGCGATCAACTTAAAAAAGCCCTACTCCTTTTGACCAAAATATGTTTGAATTTCATATAATAAGCCAATCGAAATTAACCATTTGGGCAGTTTATTTGCATTTGGTGTTTATGGTTATTGTCGGTAATTGACCGATTCAAATTTGTCTTTCTTCGTATGATAGTTGGATAATCTAGACTAGAATAGTACTCGAAGAAAAGTTGCAATCTTGATCATAAAGTGTCATAACTTTTTACAACGAAAAAGTCGAGAAATTTTAATATCGAAGCATGTTGAATAACTCGAGATATGTTCAAAGATCCGAAAAAAATAGTAAAGTTTCGACATAAGTCGAAAATCCCGAAAAATGTTGAATATATTGAACAATTTATGTATATAATCTCGAAAGTCGATAAATGTTAAAAAACTTTAACACGAAATTTCTATGTTGACTAAAGCCTTTTGAAACTCTCACTCCAAAAAAACCAAAAACAGCCCGAAACGCTAATTTCGATTAGGTAGCGCTCAGCCGGGATATATTATTGCAAGCGCTTATACTTTTTTCCAAATCGCTTCACCTTAATATACACATACCTATATAGTATACTTATTTATATACATATATATGTGTAATAAGAGGTATTAGTTAATGTTGCACATACTGTGTTAAGTGTCTGTTAACAATACTTTACTGATACTTAATATGGCTCTAACATAAATAAAATTCTCATCAATAATATAAAAATTGTAAGGAAAACTAATAACATGGTAATACTGCTTTCAAGACAGGGCGTGTCAATATGCTTATGCCATTATACAAGCTGCGCATATTATTGCTGTGAAGAACCTTTAACCACTCAATGTACTCAATCTCTTTCAACAAGAGACGGTATGACATGATTTTCTGCAACACAAATGTTGCAACAGAGCAAGTACATTTTTTTTGTTGCATATATTCCTTTTGCGCTGTAGGTTCAATTGAAGCATGAAACTTTGTTTGGGTCTGAGAGAAATTCTTCATGTATGTTTCAAAGAAATAAATGGGCGGTACCAAGCCTCTCATATGCGAATAAGCCACCATTTTATATATATGTACAAAAGACAAAGATCATTTCAAATTAAACTCATCGCCCCACCTAACAGTAAGGACAGAACAACGTCTGCCACGCCTGAATTCGAGCAGGATAGTCTTCTCGATGCGATGAAATATTTTGAAATCTCTATATGTGTATAAAAAAGTAGGGACAAAAGTTAGTTTCTCTAAATAATTGGCTATTTCGCTTTTATATTTCATCGCATGATTTAATACAACATTACCCCACCTACCGGAAAGGGCAGATCAACGTCTGCTGGGACAGCTAGTAGTTAAAAAAAAGAATGTACCAGATGAAATGAAAGCAGACTGTACAGTATTAGGTACTGATTTTTTGCACTCTGATGTAAAAAAAATATTCGTATTAAGTGGAATTACAGTGTGCTAACAGTTTATGAATTACCGTGAACAGCAAATAAAGCAGATATTTTAATCGATTTCAAAATGTTTTCATTGCAACTCTGACGTCTGCCTACTTAAAATTACCTTAATCTAAGCTAACATGGAAAAGTTTTCCTTATGAACTAAGCAAAGAAAGCTCAATAAGCGCTTAGATCTGGCTTTAAGAAAACGTGGATAGAGCCATATTATAATAAAATTCGCTTAAATTTATATATATATAATAAAGTATATATGTAAATTTAATAGATGAATGCGTTAAAAACTAAATACTTAATGCTTTTAATGTAAATTGATATGTATACACTTATGACTGTGGTCTCACATGGCAAAAGAACAAAAGTCGAATTGCAAATGCAATCCAAAACAATATACGTCTTACGCATGTCCATAGGACTTATGCTGTTTTTCCTTGTCAACAAAAAGCTAATTATGCTGTTTTGCCTTGAGACCACAATTATTTGTATGTATGTTTGCATATGATATAGATGATTATGTGTATATACATCGACCTTCTGTAAATAACTGCACTCACTGTTTTTTTCGACCTTTTTGAATTTTTTGTTGTTGTTGATTTTTTCATGTTTATGCTATTGCCCATAGCTTATGAGATCGTTCGGTTTCAAAAAATATTCAAAAAAGTCAAAGTTAAAAACATGTGCAGCTATTTAAAGACTGACTGATGTATATGTATATATATGTATGTATATATATATTTGAGGCACACTGCTTTCAAGTGTAAACAAACATACCCTTTCTACTTTTTTGAGGGCTGGTAACGGTTTTTCCGTTTCTTTAAGATCACCCCAATTGGGATCTTGTTCATCTTTGTCCCATTTTTGATAACGGCGTTTCTTTAACATTGCACGGAAATCCATGCCACTTGAGTCGGAGACATACAACTGCATTTCTGCGGTATCTTCGCCGTGTATATTCGACACGACCACCTTATATTTGGCCTCATCGTTGGGCTTACACTTACGCATGCAGAGTGTGATTGAATTAGTTTGGCCATCAGTAAGAAACTTAAAGCGGCCACCTTCTAAAATTTCACTAACACCCTTGTAGAATTTAAATGTTGGCGCAGGATTGCCTTCGACAGTAACTGTCATGTAGGCAGTCGAATCTGGTATTTAAAGGAACGAAATATTGATTTGTAAAGAGCTGTATGTATTTTAAAAGGAAATATTAACTTTCCCAATTATAATTAATGTATATAGATATAGCATAACAGAGAATTGAAGCGCCTGTTTAAGAAAAGCATTATATAGTAGTGCCGCAATGCGAAATGAAACATAGTTAAGGTTAAAGATAGAGATAAAGAAAATGCAAAATAAAAATATGAAAAGTTCCAATATCACTTGATATTTTCAATAAGTGCACGCTTTTGGTTGGA
This sequence comes from Meiosimyza decipiens, assembly GCA_963680825.1. Taxonomy (NCBI): domain Eukaryota; kingdom Metazoa; phylum Arthropoda; class Insecta; order Diptera; family Lauxaniidae; genus Meiosimyza; species Meiosimyza decipiens. The sequence goes on along the minus strand of OY804262.1, from coordinate 11,189,075 downwards.
ATATAAATCTGTTGGTCTGGCAAATAACTTTTTTCTAGAGCGCCACCAGCCGCCCGTGCACTCTTGTGCAAAATCTGATATTCTCAACTATTTTATAAGGCGTTAAAATTGACAAGGAAACATAATACAGAAAAACGAAAGTTATCAACTTTTTTATTGAGTATTAATTGAGCAAATTACTACCAGTTGATGCCGAGTTTTTGTTTCATCAATTTATTGATCAAATAAAAAAGAAAGATAAGAAATCACTAAGATTTTAATTGAGCAAAATACTTTCGTGTGACGCCTTCAACTACGGCACGCGTATGATAAATGTTTCTTTGCCTTGCTGAGACTGTGATTTACTGCCCCTTGACTGTTCCGTCCCCGAGCACTGACGCAATCTATTTTAACACTACGCCCAGTACTCATGTGAAAACTAAGCGGAAGGACAATTCACGTCTTTTCAGCTCATTAATTTCAACGCATTGTAGAGAAACAACTTTTCTGTAGGGTCCCCATGCTGGCTGAATTCTTTGTGCCTAGATCAGTTAAATATTGATGAAAAATTGAAGTCGTCGAGGTAGAAGAAAATTGTTCAAAGTCAACATATATAAAAATATTTTTGAGTTGCCCACCCGAAATTCAGAAAAGGCTCCATGAATATTTCATTTGTATTTAAGTTTGCAAAAGATCGTATCGATTAAAAGTAGCTATAAATATTAAGCAGCTCAAGACCGCTAGGCGGCGCAACATCCTCATGCCATTTATTTCTGACAGGAGGCCAGTCACATGCTCCCAAATTTTTGGGCTTTCGAGCACGTTGAGCTACGATCCGAGCAACACACGCCTTTGGCGCTGTTCGCTTAACCGGCCATGTAAGGTCAATTGTACCTGGCAGCTGTAAAATTCTTGCAAATCCAAGTCATCACACTGCAAACGTTACAAGCTTTTTAATAATATAGAGGGCACTCCCCAGCATTCCTAGACTACCGTCGTCACTCGAGTTTTATATATTTTGTGGCCCTGCTACCTAACGTATTGCCTTATCTTCAAGTTAAAATTATGTTATTTCAACTGAAAAACTAAAAATAGCGTAAGCTCTTCTCGTTTGATGCTAAGTGCTTTCCCAAAAGCACAACTTTTTGCCATTTGGCCAAAAAAATAAGACAGAGCACTTATTGAATTTGTTAGTTGTTACTTTTTTCTCAAGGTTTTATATGCAAATTTGTTACCTTCAACGGCGGAATAGGATTCTTGTACATCGACAATCGTTGGTGGGCCACCATCACCAGTATCACGTAATGGCGTCGATGGCTTGTTGATGAGATCCTCAAGATCCTGTACACTGGGGCGGCGTACATCGATTGATGTTCGTCTCCGCTGTTATTGTAAATTGTATGGTGTTTTGATGTTGTTGTTGTTGTTGTTGTTGTTGTGTTGTCGTTACAAATATTGAATGTTGCATGAATTACAAAACGACAAGATGTACAAAAAGATAAACAAAGAAATATATTAATCACAGTAAACGAACACATAAGTGAAGGAATAAATAAACAAATAATATAAATCAAATAAATAAATAAATCAAAAATAAAAAATAAAAAGTTAACCATGAAAACTACTGTAAAAAAATCACTACAAAAAATTTATCAACTGGAACTCTACACTACGATAGCATCTTTTTGCAATAGAATTTGTTGTAAAAAGTTCTAAGCACGTATCATTTTACAAAAAAGAACAAAAACACATAACGTATATTGTCTACTTTGCAACGTTTACCAACACTTAACAATAAGCAATATAAGCAGACAAAAACTATAGGCATACTTGCGTCGGCTTGTAATAGTGAAGCTTTATGCAGATTATATGTTGGTTCAGAAAAAATAAGCACGAAGAAAAAATAAGCACGAAGAAAAAATAAGCACGAAGAAAAAATAGGCACGAATATGGTGTATAGCATATGCAAAATAACCAAGCTCCTAGCAGCTTAAGCTTTAGTTAACAGGTGCGTTAGTAAAGGAAATATCAAGTACAATATGTTATGGAGAAAGAGATTCCAGGTTGAGCTGCCGTTTGCATCAACCGGTGTGAGTGAAGGTCAAATTCAATATGGTATGGAGAAAAAAAAATCTGTGGCAGCTTATAGGCCCTTCGATTGGTTGAGTATTGCATGTCTTCTCAATTTTTATCGAAGTCAAATGGTGCAAGAGCTTCCTGCGCCACTACGCTCTGTGCCTAAACGAATGAAAGTCTTTAAGTTTATAGGAACATTTATGAACAGTCGTTAGCATTGAACTATTTACTATCCCCAAAATGTGATCATTTAGAGTCGCAAATATCACTGCTGAGCATTCCAATGTATACACTGGAGCAGTGAAGACGAGGGCGTTCTGCTCGCCTAGGGCGGCACCTTTCCTTTTCTGGAAACTAGTGACACACTAAAATCTTTGTTAGCTATACTAATCTTCAGGAACTGTCTGCCACATAGTTATACTCCCAATGAATAGAACTTAGTAAATGTAATATTTAATTCTAAGCCAGGGAAAGAAATCCACATAACATAACATCTGTTCTTCTAGAAGTCTTAAAATGGTTCGGCGGTCTAATCTCAATGTTGACAGCTACAGCACGCTTACCGTAAAGGCAGATGGTGAACACAATATTGTCGGCACCAGGCTGAAAACTCTAAGATTTCATATTAACTAAGTACTTTGTGAGATATAATACAAATAAAGTTGCTCCAAGGATTGAGCAAGCCAAGGGTGTAACTGACCGCGGCATATGCACTGGAAAATTTCACCCAACGAACAGTTAACTCATGAAATCGGCACTGTAGCAACGCAACTCTTGTAGTAGCTCCACGTTAGCGGAAATAAATGACCATTTTGAAGGCATGACTGCAGTGATACCAAATGTTCCCTTTTTCTCAGTTATCTTAACTTTTCCAGATATGTATCACAGTCAGCTGATCGAAAAAAAAAAACAGACGCGATTAAATTGTTTCACAATACACAATTTTCATTTTTGTTTTGTTTGTAATTTTGACAGCTCTTGCTCACGCAGTGTTGCATTAATAAAGTTTGACAGCTGGCATTTACGTATATCACTGTATCATGATGGATGAGTCATAAAGAAAAACTCAAGACATGAGCGAATTAGCAGAGCACAATACACTTTTGGAGAGCTCTCATTAACATTTATGCCCAGAATTTAAGGCACTTTCAACTGTAAGACGCTGAGCAATGGAGATTTATGTATATTTATAAAGGAGAATGCATGCATTTATGACAAGAAAATAATTGGTAAAGCATTAGTGAAGTCAATTTTAGCCTATCGAAAATAAAATTATATTTATGTACTAAGTAAATGCTTAAGCTTTTACTAAAAAATGCTTATATTGTTGTAAGGTCGAAAGTTTATATATAAAATTAAGTTAGAAAAATATATATGATATATTGTTTATGATATGTGTTTACAGTGAGCATTGTTTAGTTGGTGTCAAATAAGGTGGCTCACATTTGTTTGTATTTTGTTTTACATTTTATATAAGAGATGCATTTAAAAAAAAAAATGGACTGTATTCCAGTAAATATTAAGGTTTGTGTGAAAACGTTATTATAAAGTTAAAATACAAAAAACATGTTTGATTTAGTAACAGAAATATAAATCTGCTGACATCAGTGGTTCCTGCTCATTTGTGGATTAAGTTGAAAAATTATATTTTCAAAGTTGTAAAAGATAGAAAAAATTTATTGATTTTTAAGCAAATCAAAAACATTACGGCCTTAAAATGAATAATCAAACGAAAGCCCGTATACATAGCATGGACAACAGCATCGCACAAAGCAAAGCAAACAGCTGATAAATGTCGAAAGTATCGTTATGTGCATTGCTCACATAACAAAATTGTGTGCGTACAGCAGCTGTTTGGTTGAGAATATTGCTATTCTGCTTGCAGATGTCTAAGGAGACCGTAAACCAACAGTGATATTATCGTTCCGGTCTGTTTTCTTTGAGGTTTTTTGAACTCACGCGCTTAAATAAACAAGCCACAGATCTTGAAGATCGGAAAAATCCGCTTAGAAATGAAGAGCTAATTTCCAGAAATTTTCACAAAAATTGATCGAAAATGTTGCGAAGCGAGACAAATGTTTATCAACTCTAATGACAGCCAAAGAGTTTATCTTATGCACGTTATAGTTTTAACCAAGGCGAACCCTCGATCACCAGCGGTGCTTGACAAAATCTTCTGTTAGGATCACGTAGATAGCTGTCTGTAACAGCAACTTAGAGTCAGGAAAAATATTAAAACCATCAACGGTTACTAAATCAAGCGGTTTTTTGAGGTTTTAGCTTCGAATAAATTTTTTCATGTACACCAAAAAGTGACTTTATTGACTGGACTATGCCCTTATAGTTAAGACTTATTTTCATATAGTTTTGTCTCGGCTGAAATGCCCATTTGTGTCTAGCTTGCAAAACGAAAGAAAAATATTTCTGCTCGCTTTTGATATATTTTCTCGGAGTTTCTACATTTGATAAAGTAAAAAACAAATAAATGGATTAATTACTTAAAATTGCGGATACTCGTATTATTTACCATGAGAATGAGTTTACAACCAGCTCGAAAATTAAATACTCCATTATTTTATTATATCATGCCAATAAGCAAATGGTGCCTAGGGCAGTTTAGCCACAGAAAATGTGGCGGAATAAACTTCAGTATCGCTATAAAAAATACGCATAATATTTATGGGCAAAAAATCAGCAGTTGAATTGTGAACATTGAGCAAAACAACATAAGTTCACAAAATTGTAAATATACATGACTGAATTACCGAAAAAGGTTGTTTTGCCTTGCGGTCATAGCTCGACTTATGCTATTTTGCCTTTAAGCCACATTTAAACGTATAAAAAAAAAAGCGTGGTAGTCTAACGAAAACCTCCAAGTGAAGAGTTCCGTTCATAGGCATAACATCTCGCAGCTGAGGACAAACTCTTCCAGAAAATGCAAGAAATATGTCCACGTGCCCATGGAAGATAACAATTTTATACTGAATAATATTTTTAATAGCTGCTTAGTGGGCATCAAGCATAGAGTTGTTCATATGTTCAAGAACGGTACGCACGCTTCTTACTGCTAAGTTGAGCTGAAAATTGGGCGGGCCCCCTTGAAATATAAAAAGCCAACTGCGAAAAGTTCTTTGCGGCGTATTTGCCGTCAGTTGCATATACGACACCGTGTGAAATTATGCCAAATGGTTGCGAATTTTGTTTTAAGCGTTTGTGGTTGTTTTGCCAAACATTCATACCTGCAATTTGGTTCATTTCTGTTTTAAAATATGGAGTTTACACATTTTTTTGTTTGGCCTGTAAACGAAATATTTACATTGTAGCATATTTACAGGATGATATTGTGTTATTTACTTTCTAATACGATTTGCTACGAAAAAACGAAAAAAAAAACGTTTAAAATACTAAAATTTAAAAGTATATAAATTGAGTAAAGGACAAAACTTAATTCAAAACAGTAATTTAAAATATTTTCAGAAATTTGTTTTATGGACCGGACCTGCTTAGTATCGCCCATTTCACCGGGACGCTGTTGCTTTTTCTAGACATGATGAAATATATATGTATTAGAAATTTAATATGAGTAAGTTAAGTTTGCTACAATATATATATATAAAAAAAATATTCTTAAGAACTTTTTGGTTTCTGTTACATTTTAAAGTTGTTTAAAAAATATATCGACTCAGACTTCGCTTTTCCAAATGTTTGTTTCAGTAATTTTTTATTATTTTTGTTTAGTAAGTTATTTTTTCTTTTTTCATTTTAAAAATATAATAATGAACTAGCAGCTTCTTGCACATCAAAATTTTCATGATAGAACGTAACACAGAGTATAAGCTTGGTATCGAGAATGAAAGTGTTCAGTATCGAACTAGAAGTCGTAAACGATTCGAAATAATTTCAATCTCAACGCACGCACATGAGAACGTGCATACACGTCATGTTTTTTGAAGTTGTTTGCGAAGTTGCTCCAAATCCATTTTTGGCATAAGAGGACAATTAAATATGCAATTAATGTTTCTGAGAAGGAAACATGAAAATCAGCCAACTTTATTAAGAAACATTTCGAAACAAAGCCACGATTTGCACAAGATCTGCGCGTGTTTCTGGAAAATTTTTCAATATTATAATTATTTTTTTCCAGTTTTATCTCATATCAATTGCACAGACGTACATAAAATTGATATCAGCTTATATGTGCAGCTGTAGTTCACTATTAATAAATATTATTATTATTATTTTTTTTATTATTATTCATCTTCGACGAGGACTTTAACTCGAAGGCCGTCGAATGGGGAATGGCGACAGCAAACTCCAAACGGTTGCAGACGGCGCAACTACCACCTTCAGAAGACCAGTGTGCGAAGTAACCACAACGAATGTAACTCTAGTGTCAGAGAGCATAGCTGAAATGCTTAAAGAATGGAGAGTCCTGGTAGACCTTATTTGCAGTGATCACTAGCATATCACTTACTATTTAGACTCAAGAAAACGCCCCATCCAAGCACCAAAAAGAAAAGGCACAAGAAAGTGGAGTATCGCGAAACTTAGAGTCGACAAAAATTCATGGCAATTTAACACAACATGGGGCACCAGGACTCTCGCCAATGTGTCTATGCAGCGACTAGCCGAAGACTGCAACGCATCGATGCTCAAACTTGGCACAAAGGAGAGACATCGTATACTGGTGGAGTGAAGATATCGCTCTATGACAGCGAGATATGGGCAGGCGCTCAGAGTTGCATGTGCGTATCGCACAGGTTCCGAAGCGGCTGTGCTAGTATAAAGCGGTGCTTTCTGTATTTATTTGGTAGCCAGAGAATGCAAAGTGGTCTGGGAGGCAATAAAAGAAGGAAGGGAACCGATCATAAGTGCTAAAGAGGTAAATCAGGAAACCCTCTCAAAATGGCAAAACAGATATAGCTCGGGAGTCAGCGGCAGGTGGACAATAAGACTGATCCCTTGCATAAGAAGATGGTGAGGTAAATTATTACCTCACTCATTTTTCATCGGGTCATGAATACTTCCAGAAATATCTACATCGTATGGGCAAAACAGAGCACGTTTTCTGTATATATAGAAACGCTGATGAAGACGACGCAGAGCACACCTTCTTCAACTGCGCTCGATGGAATAACGAACGCTCTTCCTTGCAGGAATGAGTCGGCAATTTCTCCGCTGACAAAGCGATAGAAAGGATGCTGCAGAGCAAAGGATACTGAAGCACGAAGACGGAGCGACACCACCAATCAGGCTCAAGCGCATAGGCGAGCCAGAAAACGTTTCAAGGCAACATCACCGGAAAGCTCTTAGGAAGTTTTGGACGCTGGACAGCGCGACATACTCCAAATGAAGAAAAGAGACATTGATGCTCCACAAATTGGTCAAAATTGAGGTAACGGAGGCCTGGACTCAGGTTTAGAAAACAGACGATGGCAAAGAATGCTAAAGTAAAGGGAACCCCGCTGAAGTAATACTCAAGAAGTTTTACGGGGGATGCATGCTCACATTAGAGGAGGTGATTTGATCGGTATGCCACTACGGGAGCCCGACGCACTGGCCTGGTGATGAACTGGCTGATGGTGCGTAAAGAGAGGAATGCTTACCCCATTATTATTATTATAATCATTATTGCTATTATTATTATTATTATTATTATTATTATTATTATTATTATTATTATTATTATTATTATTATTATTATTATTGTTACCATTATTAATATATAATTAAATCAAAACGGAGTTTTACTGTTATTTTTTTTTTAAATATCGTCAAAAAGCCCATACTGCAAACTCATAAAAGCGCTACAATTGAACAAGAATTTTAGAAAAAAAATTCCTATAATTTCAAACAATTAAATATATATTTGTATGAAATATATATTATGTTTTTTGCTGAACATAAGCTTAACTGTTAGCATTGCTACTTAATAGAACTACAGTTTTAGAATTGTAATAATTAATTAATTAGGAAAATATATATAGCTAACAGGCTGCATATATTTGTTCTCCAAATCTACATAAAAAAGTCTAGGCTTTAAATAATAAACGCTGCTTCGTTTAAAGCCACTACGTTTATATTTTATTTCAAAAAAACATTTATATCATAAAAAATTTGTTCATTAAAATCAAACTACATATGAGACGCTTATGCTGACAAAACGTTAGAGCAGCTAAAAATATAAGAAACGGAAGTGCTCCAAAAAGATTGCCAGATTTGTTTTTATTCAATATATTTTTCATTTAATGTTTTATGTGTTATTATTTAACTCATATTTATTTGAATGAAATGTTTTTTGTTTTTTCATTTTGCTCTGCTTTATTTTTATATTGAATAATTTTATTATTACACTAAGACTTATTAATTTTGATCAGGTTTAATTTTATAAATTGTATATCATTTACTGTCACTTTATTTCAAATCATTTCATTTTATTTTAATTCATTTTATTTGGTTTTATGACTTTATTTTTTTTAATTTAATTTAATTCAATTAGATCAGAATTGGAGAATTTAGATTAGGTTGATGGAGGCCCGAAATAGAATTCGAGTCTTAGTGAATTGACACACTCTGAAGCTTATGACGGTAGCCTGAGCTTAGTGCATTGCAGGGTTAATGCAATGCATTTTCCACAACCTCCACCACGCACAAAAGAAAAAAAAAAATAATAAAAAATTGTATTGCTCACAAATTTCTGTAAAAATTATGGTTTATTTATTTAAGCGCATATTATTTTGGGCTTCTTATATTCCTGCTCGCAAGATTCGCTAACATTTTCTTAGCATAAGCTTTCTCAAAAAAATGCAACAGCTTCACTTTAATTGTGTGGTTTTGTATGTTGCTTACGTTTTAGAAGTCGTTGGAGGCAAAATAAATAATAGAATTAATTTTAATTGCTGTTTGTTTGTTCTTTTGTTAAATTTTATTGTTTGACACTGATCTTGAGAGTTACATTTAAGTTTTGCGTTTGGAAAATTGAGGAATAGAGGTTTTAGGAATTTAATGGCAAATATTTGTCATACATTTTTCATTTTTATAATTAAATTGACGCGTGTACTCTGACTCGGAAAGATGAGTGTTCATTTGTTTGATGCGCTTATATTATTTTTTTTTGTTTAATTTTAATGCGGCCCTAACGTTAATTTTCGCTAAACGCAGCACAAAATAGTAGTAGGTAGTAAAAGTTTAATGTCAAAAACTTGTAACGTTAACTTAAACAAAAATGGAAGTTGCAGCGGAAATTTTATCAAAAAAAATTTCAATTCTTTGCCTAGAAGCCTCACCTGTCCGTCACCGACCTCACCGGGTCTTAATAACTGCGTTTGTTTTAATTTTTTAATTGGATTGAAAAAAGAAAAACATAGTTTATAAGTATATGCAGAGAAAAATGGAACATAAAAATAAAAAAAATTTTAAAAGTTTTTTCTTAAATTGGTTTTCAAGTTAAATAATACGCTTTTTTTCGTTACATCCAATGTATATTTCATATACTACAAAGTTGAATGGCGAAGAGTTCAATTGTTACACTAATTTGCCTTGAAGACGAGCTGCTGTCTTTAAGTCGTTTTAATGAGAAATTAACTACGAATAAATTGACTCAAAATAGTTGATGTTCGGTACAATGAAGCTCATATCGTCCTGTTGAAAAGTCAACATGGGACCAAGTATTGGATAAAGAGAGTTTCAGGGATATAAAGCTACAGATCGAAAAGAAAGTGCTTATTTTTTAAGCCTTTGAGCTATGTGACGACCCCAAAACTGCTCTTGCACCAATATGTACTTTGAGTCAGAATGATATAAGCTTCAATATATTAAGATTTAGGCCAAAAAATTACGAACAAAAAAGTTTATAGAAACTTTAAGGCTAACATTTCTTAATTTGCTTTACACGCAGTTTTTTTACATATCGCATGGATTTAAAAAAAAAAAAAACGCTTTTGTAATGCTTGAATGAATTCCAAGGGAACCTTCATTGCCAAAGTATATAGCATATAAATTCATGAGGCTAGTCCTTGTAACTTTACAATAAATTACTTAAAACTAAGCTATCTTTGTACTTATACGTAATATTCAATAAATATACATAAGACTGTTTTGAAATTCGGATTCAGCCTGACAGCGTGTGAAAAGTTAGAGTGACATTTGAAAAAAAATCTGTGAATAACTTTTTTTTTTCGAAAGCAGAAAGCTCAGTTTTGTTTCTCTCGCGGGTCGTCCATAAAAGGTGTTCGCAAAAGTCTGGTATTTACGACCACTCCTGCTGTTTGTCCGACTTCGTTATGCCCTCCCCCTAAGGGACGTACACAAAATAGCATGCTATTACCGCATTCAATTTTTTTTCCCCGTTTTTCATGAACATAAAATCGAAAGAATTCAGAGTGTTATTTTTTAAAAAATTTAAGTCGGACAAAGGCTCAACCTGCTCGTTCTCTTTTGTACGTTTTCACGACCGTTTCCCTGCTGCGGATGTCTTTTATGGATGACCTCTTGAAGGCATCGATTTTGTGTAACTTTTTTTTTTTTTTCAAGGAATGCATAACAAAATTTCTTCAAAAAAAATGTTTTTAGCAAACATTTGGGCTTGAAAAAAATTATATATTTTTGAAATAAATATAAGGCTCTTAACTCGAAGATTTTGGCACTTAAGCACTAACACATAAGCTATATTATATGTACTATTATTTCTAATATGTGGGGAAACCTTTATCGAAACAAAACGTATAGTGTCGCTAAACTTTTTTTTTTGTTAATTTTTCCATTTTTTGAACTAAAGAAACATGACTCAAGAACTGAAAAAAAAGATTTGTCCAAGAAATTGTTTGTTATCAAAAATTTCAAAAACAAATATCTACCAAAAGAAAAAAAAAATTGCACAAAGAAGAAACTTTCCACAAAATTACTCGGAATTTTAAAAAAGTAGGTGACTCAAAAAAAACTTGAAAAATATTTCACATTTAAGTTTAATGAATGTGCGTACAAATTAAGTAAAAATTTGAATCAAACCGTAGGAGTTTTTATATATAAATTTTTATTTTTTGTCTGTGCAAGTAAAATGAATATTAAATATGGGCAATATTTAACAGTGAATTTTTTTTGTATCTTGTTTTTGTTTTAAATTTTATTAATTATTTAGCGTTTTGGTCTTATTACTACTGCTGTGTTATAGCCCTAGTTGCGCTTATTAACTTTATTTGTTGTAGGTATATGTAATTTCATATGGATTTGCATATATCTATATCTATTATGAAAATCACTAAGGCGTTGAAATCTCTGCTTAAAATTTACCTTGATCGAATTCCGAGACAGATTACTAATTCTGGAACAGTATCAATCATTTCAGTTGTATATTTGAGGCATTGGAGTTCAAAACTACGATTTTATTGAAACTTTTTTTCTGGTTAGTATTTGACTATTTGATGGATGAACAATTTAATATTTTACCAAAAAAACTAATGTTGCGCTACATTTTTTTTTTTCAAATTAAGTAAAAATAAAAGAATAAGTTTTATTATTTTATTATTTTAAACTCTGTAAAATATCAACTCTATGGAAAAATTGCTTATAAATAAAATGTCAGAGTTTTTTCAAATCCAAAATGGGAATAAACAGAAGATCCCAATTTGTTCTGATACATTTTTTTTGTACTGCCTTACAACAAAAAAAAAAAAATTAAACTGATTTCGCAAAATATACATCTCTTGGTCAATTTTTCAGCTTAACCCTTAACTTTGCAAAAAAAATGCTGGCATACAAAATGTATGAAAATTCTTGTGTCCTCCCATGAGATAAAAACATATTATGAGAAAGTCTGGAAAAATTGGCCAAAACTCTCATTTTTAATCTCATTTCCATATATTCTCAAATAATAAGAATCTTCTACTTTTCGTGATTTTTTGAAAAATTTTCAGCATTTGAAATTTTCATGTTTTGAATTTTTTTTTTTGTAGTTTGTACCGATTTAAATAAAAAATTAAAATAACGATGTTTTAGTCTTGATCAATCCCTGTGAGAGATTAAATTTTTTTGTTCTAAAAGGCCATACAAAACGTCACATTTTATGTTCCAACAATTTTTTCATAGATTTGTAAATAAAGTGATGAAAAACAATTTAAATTTTGAAAAATTGCTGGACAGATATGAATGGCTCGACTTCGCCACAAAAAAAGTTCAACAAAACTGCAGAGCTCTTAAGTGCCCGCTTCGTTCATTTTGATTGATAATGCTCCATACATTAGTCATTGAAGGATATTAAAAACTATTTGGCCTTTTGTTTAAGTGGGTACTTAAATCGTTTGGGAAGTGACAACACACTGAAATCTTTTCATTATTTATGATATAAATTTTTTTTTTCTATAACTTTTGTTTTGTTACACAGTGAATATTTGTTAAATTTCTTCATTTTTTTATATATATTTATATATTTAAATTTTTCGTTAATTTTTTCTTTTCATTTTAAAAAGGGAAGAAAAACACAACACTTAACTCTGCGTTTAAATTTATCACAGCTGAGTTTTTACTTCATTGCAACTGAGTTATCACACGTATGCACTACTGGAATATACTTTCTCGTGTTGAGCTTAACTTCTGCTGCTATTACTTTTTGTGCCTTTTAGTACAATTTGCGAGTTATGAACGTTTAAATTTCAGTAGCCGTTATTAGAGCGGTCGAACATTCTTAGACCTTTATTGTTTGTCGCTTTTGACTGAAGATTGATACCAGTGAGCAGCGCCAGCTAAGATACTGCGAATCACTGCGCCGCTTGTACCAAACGATACACGCAATTTGTCCCCTCACTTTTTGCTAAATATTGCAACTCATTGGTTGTTGGGTGGCCTCGTTTTGTTGGCAACCAGCAACAGCTGCGGCTGCTGTTTATTATTAAACAGCGAAGAAATGCAGCAGCATCATCAATAGCATAATCGGGCGAAGGCCAAAACAATTATGGGTGTTTTCATTTCTATATTCCAAACAGTTAAAACAAAATGTCTTACACCTGTGCGAAAAAAATAGTTGCCAAAATAATTTCCCCTGTGTTGTATTTTATTTATGTTGTTGGCAATCTAAGACGTTTTTAACTAAATTGCACAAAAAATAAAAGCAAAAAATTAAGTAAAGTACATATATAAATATATATATATATATAACTTCTCTAATTGCAATAATAGTAACAAATAGCCAACAAAATTTTTTGTAAAAGGAGCGAAATTTTGCTCAAAACTTTGTGGTGCGTTTTCTTCGCAAAACTTTTCGTACTGGGTGAGATGTTTTTTTATGAAAAGGTCTTAATTAATACTTCCTTTTAATGTTATAATCTTTACTGTATTGCTTGACTTAACTTTGGACATATCTCACATTCTAGGATGCGAGTTATCGTCGGAGATCAAATCGTGGTTAACGATAGCTTGAGTTTTTTTTACAAAATGACCCAAACAGTTTTGCGTTAACATAAATTTTTCATTGGAGCTTTAATCGGAGAAACCATAACCAGTTACATTGTATAGCGATCTTATATTACATATTTACTAATATGCATTCCACTTATGAGACTTAATACTATATAAATTAAATACTATTTCTTTTATTCAAAAATTGACAATAGAGTATTTATACTCTATGCATAATCACTAGATAATAATAATAATGAAATGTTTTGGGATTAAAGCTTTGATAAAATTGGTCTTTATATGAAAAATTTATGAAAATACTAAAAATAAAAATTGAAAAACCTTGATGATTTAAAAAAGAAGAAAAAAATAATTGAAAACAGAAATGTTTTTTAAAGGAAAAACTTAAAAAGCTAAAAATTTTATGGAATAGCAGCAGTTTTTTAAGCAACTTATGTATGTATGTATATAGTGCGTGGTAGTATGTATCTATGTGTGCTTTTCAGTTTGCGAAACCTTATTGAATATACTCATAGCTTAGGACGATTTTAATTTGAAATATGATTTACAACATTGGCTGCTGACCAACCAGCTCGAAAGCATAGGATTATAGAAAAAAAAAAACAAAAATCCACACGTGGATCATGTTCCTTATATAGTTAAGCAAGCAAACTTATTACACAACGCTCCTTGTTTTATTATTTAGGAATAAAGATTTAGACAATTTTTAGTGGAAAACACCTAAACACGAAAGCTTAATCAATTTATTTGCCATAGTTCACTGAAGCAAAGTATTTTTTTTTACAAAAAAAAAAAAAAAACTTATTGCAGTTGTAGCTAAAGTAACTGAACATTCACACTGATGTTAGAATAAAAAGAAATTTTAGCGTAAGATTAATTTGTTGGCAAAGTTGGTATCCTGCTGATTTTCTTTGTTTTCGTTTAATAATACCACTCACAAAAGGATTGTTAGCATTTTTACGCGAAATTCCAGTAAGACCTTGCTAACTTATGATAGTCGTAGTGTAAATAGCACAGTACTTTTCTTTTACCCAAAACTTTTAAGTTTGAGCTCTTAATTAACATTGAGTTATAAAAGTTTTACTAAAATTTTTTATTTTAAACATGGCATGCTCCAAAGACCACATTCGTTTTACACTTTTTAAAGAAAAAAAAATCAAAATTACTGTAGCAGTGATGGCATTTTAGGTACTTTGTACTTTTTTCGATACATTTGCGTCCTGAAAATTCGCTAGGGTTTTTGAGATGGAAAATGTGTGTACCTTTGGTTTTTTTTTTAGTAAAATATTTTGGAAAAATTTCGTACATTTTAATAAAATTGGGTGTTCAAGGCAAAAAGTACATTCAGCCTCTAAAAAGTACATTTCAAGTCTCAATTCAGTACATTTTCACAAAACCCAAATGCCAACAATGTTTTGTAGTCATTTTAATTGATATCACTTAAACATTAAGTACTGTACTAGCTTACTTCTAACCTAAATTGAGGTCAGAAGAAGAACAAGAAGTGTCACCATTGGCCTTGCCAAAAAGCAAGTACCCTACACAGCACTAACAGTAGAAGTTTGAGGTAAAGTCTCTAATTTTTATTGAAACAGCAGTGGTGTCAATTCTTTAGGGCTGGGGAGGGCATTGCACTCCTCCCCCCCAAGGATCTGATACTAGTTATAATTGAAAACATCAATTCAATAAAAACGATCTTATAGTTGTGGAATTATAAGTAATTCCCCAAAGTTTTGGGTGAAGTTACGCCACTGTGAAAATGTACTGTCTCAGTATTGTCAGTATGCTAGTCAAGATCATTTGTAGTATTTTATTGCATTACTTTATAAATTTACTCTTACACCCTGCTAATGCTCGGTTTCACCAATCACTTTTATAACTTACCAAGCTGTTAAACCTAATTTTGTGTCACCAAACACTGTTAGCGCTAACAGCCTGTTTAAAAACCTGATAAGCTAAGAAGTCGTTGTATTTTGAAAGTTTGCTGATATTTTGAATGACAAATTAATTTGTTTGGCATATGCCAATTAAGTAGTTCCGCTCTTTCTCATACATTCAGAGATTTTCGTTAGACATTTCTGTTTCACTCATTCGGCTAAAAGGCTGTTAGCTAAAAGTACAACTTCTAATGTTGGTGAAATTTTAACAGCTTCATTAATTCTCAAAGCCTGTTAGTTGTAAATGATTTTGGTGAAACCTGGCATAAATTTTTCTTAATATGGGCTGCAGTGTCTGAACAAAATTCGCTCATTTTCAACCGTGCGAGCTATGTTTGAGGCTTAGCCAGTGTACCAAATTTCGTTGATATATCTTTTTTCGTGATACCCACAGATAGACAGATAAACGGGCATAGCTAAATTGACTCAGGTGATGACGCTGATCAAGAATATATAATCTTTTACTCATTTTGTAAAAATTTTTTTTTAGGGCTTAGCAAGTTAAATTTTTATTGAAATGATTTGTTTACGTTGACAAAAAAAATGTTTGAAAATATTTTCACAGCGCTTTCGTAGTGGCACAATTAAAGGTTACTCATACGCACCGTATGCTAACAATCCATTTGCTTATCCTATCTTATCGTTTAATGCCTGTGACTTACTTTGAGAAAACAGTAGTAAATATTGTGCGTACATATGTGTACACGACATTATAACATACATTATGCACATATACGCACATAGATGCAAGCTTTTTTTAATTTAAAAGCGCACATATGTTGCACCTGTCTGTCTAAACGGAACTGTTGTTTATATGTATTGACTATTCCTACCACTATTCGATTGTTGTAGTTTACAGTAGTTATTAATTTTGCATTTGGTGTGAATATTTGTATGTGTATGCGAGTATGTAAGTGTAGATAAAATTGCTTGCTTACCCGTGTGTCCATAACTTCACCTGGGCGCAGTTTCTTCTGCAGTTTGCAAGTGGTGGTGTTTGTTTTTTTTTTGTTGGTTTTGTGTGTATGTGTGAACGTGTGTGCATGTGTGTTTATTTG
The DNA here is from genome assembly GCA_963680825.1 of Meiosimyza decipiens. NCBI lineage: Eukaryota > Metazoa > Arthropoda > Insecta > Diptera > Lauxaniidae > Meiosimyza > Meiosimyza decipiens. Next base: position 11,172,616 of record OY804262.1, on the reverse strand, counting down.
TATGCATTTATAAGTGCGCGCGCATGTAGGATGGGGAAGTGATTTTTTTTTACACGATTTCGTGTAGGTATATGTTGCATGCAACGTGCGTACATTGTGATTGGATTTTCCGCAAAGTTTTGTTGTGACGTTTTTATTGAGCAGTGTTTATGTTTGGCAATAAAGGGCGTTGCAAGATTTTGAGTTTGTTGTTTAATGTTGTTGACATTGGTGGTTGGTGGCAATGATTCGGATTTGTTTTTTTTTTTTTTTTTGTGTTTTTATAAATTTCACAACACACGTTTTGAGGTCGGGGATGTAGGAGGCATTGGGAAAAAATAATAAAAATTGTATGAAAAATAAATATATATAAAAGATCGTAAGGTTAAACTATTTTGCTAACAAAAATAATTGAATTAAATATAGATAGCAGTTATTTCAAAAAAAAATGTTACCCAAGGTGGTTGGGTTTGCAACTGATGCGTACCATCAATCAATTTTTTTTTTAACACACGAAGAAATTGATATGCTTGCAAAGCTAGAAGAACAAATTTAATAAAACTGTGTTCATACGAGATGGGGATTTGAAAATTTTCTCGAATCGAACAGAATTTAATTTTAAAGCACTTTAAAGTTTCAGACGCTACAAAAGATTAAAAAAAAATGGGGGAAAAATGAAATAGCCGGTTGCTAAAACTTTGACGATGTTATCTTAAGTCTGGAAGGGAAAAAGTTTCTTATGTAGTGCCGTATATTTAAGTCCTCAACATAAATTTATAGTAAAAAAAATTCCTTAGAGTTCATAAAAGCTATTTGGAATATAATTCTTGAATAACATTTTTAATGTATTTGTTTCGAGCGATTCTCGTCTTTTATATGAAGCCCTTATTGGCAATTTATACATATGACTTTTGAGAAAAACTGCGTACACAGTTTTACTATATTTAGGCTATTGTTTTGGGAGTACATGTGTTGATTTCTTTTCGAGTATAAAATGCTGTCACATCTAACACATCCTAGGCTAATCATGCGCTGTCATATGAGGCGCTTTATTTATCAAGATATTTCGGTAATTTTTTAAATAGCTGCACACGTTTTTTTAACTTTTGAACATTATTTGAGACGAAATGCCTCCAAACCTAATGGGAAAAGTATAAAAAAAAACATATAATCATTTTTGCTGCAGTAAATTTGCTTAAGCATTGTATTTTTGATTTATAAAAATGTTTCTCAAACCAGCTATCTTAAAGCATCTTAGTTTTTTTCGATATTATTATATTTTTTTGATATGGTATTCTTCAATCAATCCTAAGAACGTAACTGCTTTCATGTCGAAATTCTCAAGTTCTGGTGCGAACCTTCAATAAAAAGTTCATATTTTCCGAAGTTATATCGGGAAATTTTATTTGAAATGATGCATTCTTAGCATTGATTGTAGAATAACATATAAACAAAAAGCAAAATTAAAAAATGTTATGTAAAGTTTTCGAAATTCACCTTTAGACAAACTCTAAGCAATACATAAAAATCAAAAATATCGCTGAATAAAGTCAAAAGGGTGTGCAGTTATTTAAAAAATGACCGATATGTAAGTGGCTTACATAAAATATCAAACTAAAAAAACAAGTATTCGTAACATATTTTTTCGAATAAGTCTTACAGATAACGCCTATTTTGAAAATAAAAACATGATTTTTCTATGATGTTCTGCTCTTTATTCGTAAGTCAGACAGTGCAAAATTTGGAATTTTAGCTTAACTTGATGGAGCTTTTTTGTTGCACTGTGTTATTTAAATGCAGTTTGACAGAGAATTAACACATCAAAAATTATCAAGTATGTGGTCACTTTTGGTGATAATGGCACTTAGAATGTGTTTCGGCCACGTTTACGCTCAACTCAAAATATCATTTACTGTGAAAATTTTTTTTTTCAAAAGTTTTTTTACATTAAGTTAATTTTCATTTTTTATGAATTTTGAAAATTTTCGAAAAATTTATGAGCTATTGTTTTTATCTCAGTAGCTATTTAACAACACTACGAAAGGAAGAGTTAAGACATAAAATATTAAGAATAAGTTATTGCATTTTAGCAAATTTATTGATATTTTTAACCACTATGGGGTATTTAATATTTTGAGTAAAAATTTGAAATCGACATGAACACAAATTTCGATATTCTTAACTGCAAGGTTTTTTTCGAAACATGCACTCAATGTCTTCAAATCAAATTGCAAACTCAATATCTTTTTGAATTATTAAAAATGATATATGTATCCATTGTTTAAGTTAGGGCAAATTTTGAACTTTTTTTCTATAGTAAACTGCATAGGCAATTTTTTGTTTTTTGCTCTTAAAAGTCTTATGAATTGAAGTAAATAAGCTACCAAATTCATATGAAACTTAAAACGTGTACCTAAGTTGAACTCTTTGTGCAAAATTCAGTTAATACTAAAATCTTACATACTTAACTTGTGGTTGGGCTTAATGAAGGATCAAGCTTTTTACTATACATATATCTAATTAGCAAACACAGTTTCCTTGTCATAAATAAATCAAGCTATGGCTAAAGACTGCAAACTTATTTGACTGTACTAAACTAAATACTACATGAGAATACTAATTAACTGCATGTAAAGCTATCTATGCATTAATTGAAAAAAAAAAACCAATTGCTTACAGCCATAACAATCATACCCATGTGAATAATAAATACATACAACTACGAGTTCAATAGGTACATAGGAGAATGGCATTCATTTCGTAAATAAGTGCAAACTTTCTTGGTCTGTTACTATGGATTTCTTTGAGTTTTTGTTATGTTGTAGAGGCCAACGAAATATATGGGACTTTATTTTACATCGATTTCGATTTAATTTTTTTTTTAATTTTTTGTGAGTAGTATTTGACTAGCTGATGATTTATCTTAAGCCATTTCGGCTGCGCTACTATTCTTCAAAATTTACGAATAATTATAACTTTAATATATGAAATATTTTTTGTTGAAAAATTATTGTCTTAATACGAAGTATCGGATATAAGTTGGTATTTTGTACAGATTTTATAAAATTTATTATCTTTTATAGGGTGAATGATAACTTAACGCATAAATTTCGATTTTTTGTGAAAATTAAAATGGCATCTCAATAACTTCTATTTCTGCTGAATTTTTGAAAAATCCTGTATTTTGTTGAAAATTTTTAAAAAATTCAGTAAAATAGAAGGTGTTGAGATCTCATTTTGGTTTGATGTTTTTTTTTTATGTTCTATTTGCAAAGTTTTTCTCAAAATACCATTTACCCTATCAAAAATGATATTCTGGAATAAGTCGCTGCTGACCGTAAACTTTATCATAGTGTGAATATTGACAGGGTTAAAAATGTTATGAAATTATAGTGTCATTTCTTTAAAGTTTCGAGAGATCGCAATGGTTCAACTAGTCAAATTCAGCCCACAAAAAAATCAACAAAATTGGTGACTTCAAAAAAAAAATCGCCTTACATTTTGGAAACGGATGAACTTGAACTTTTCCAAGAAATTTGATAGAAAAAATAAAATGTTCTGTGTGATTTCTACGCCAAATTTATTGGAAAATCTCTGGCCAGAAATTTGCGTTTTAATTTTTGTTACAAAAATTTGTCTTTGCCCTTTTTTTTCGTTACTTTAATAAATTTTTATGAAAACGTTTAATTGATTTTGTTTTTTAGCAAAAAATTTCATAAAAACGTTGATAAAAATCATGTTTCCGTATAACTTCATTATATATCTAGATTTTTGGCTTTACAAAAATTGCCTTGATCTTTGAACAAAATTTTCTCGTAAACAAACCTTTTGTGACTTATTTGCACTCATTTGTGAAATGATCGATGGCATATCTAAACTGGCCGCTCTATAACTACTTAATATACAAATAATTTTTTTTTATTTTCTAAAGCTTTTTTGGGCGCGAAAATCAAATTTTGAAACAGCAGTACAAGTTCATAAACATAAGGATGTAATATGCTGTATTTAATTAAAAAAAAAATCGGATTAATGCAACATATTGTTACTTTCTTAACGCTCTTTCTATGCACCCGCGAACTTGGCATTCGCCATAGCGTAATATTTTGCAAATGTTCAGGTGCAAGCGCTTTCCGAGCACCTACATTCGCACAGCAAACGCTAACTTTTCTGAATTTAGTTTGCATCACAGTGCTTGCTATGGATATAAGCACCGTTAGTGCACATTTGGAACCACCCTTACATTTTGAATTGCACGTTGCATACCTGGCTGCATGCAGCTTAAGTTTTAGTTGCAATTCAATTATGTAAGTAATGCACATAATATGAACGTATGAAATATGGTGATTCCATTCTCACTGTCCCACTCATAACGTGGACAAATTGTATTTAGCTTCGGATAAAGTTGTTGTCAAACATCAATGAATTTATAATGGATGGGGAAGTTGCATGGAATCACCGCAATATTAATAAAAATCAAACTTTTGTACAATCATTGTCATTAAAAATGGTGCATGACTAAGGACATATGTGTAGGTACCATATGCATTTGCATTAGGGGTGTACAAAAATCTTTTTGCTGCAAACAATTCTTTGGTATTGGAATTCGCATATTGACATATCTTTTGAACACCCCTAATATGCACACATATGTGTAGGCAGTAGCGTCGCCAATTTTGTTTTTATAAAAAAAATTCAGCCACGCATAACCAATATGCTGAATTTATTTTTAATTTTCGGGATGAAAACCAAAATTGTCTGCCCCTAGTCACGCCATTGTATGTGGGCCTAAAACGTTATTCTATGTGTTATCGCCATTTGTTTTTCCAGCATTTACTTAAATATCTCAAAAACTAAAGATTTAAAAAGATAGAAAACCACTACCTCCTGAGACACATTTTCAATGTGGAAAATTTCAAATAGGATACTTCGTTTATATTTTGTTTTGGTGTAATCATTGGAAAAAGTTGTTGCAATAAACATACCTCGTCATTGATGATTAGAGATGGACGTCTGCCCATTTCAGGCGGTATTAAGGAGCCACGTCGACTTGGCACCTCCGGAGCCAATGATGGACGTTTCTCACGTATTACCTCGATCTTAGGTGGTTCACCGGGTGCGGGTGGTTGAATTTTCGGCACTCTTGGCTTATCATCCTATAGAAAATGAAAGTTTAACGAATAATAGAAAAAATATAATTAGATGTTGTTTTGATAGGATGCAATAGCATGGCATAGCATTAATAGGCTTTTTGGTATTCATAAGCATAACAACATAAGTTTAAGCATAAATACCCTTATTTAAATATAAGTACATGTATATATATGCACACATACATATACACATAATTCCCTTATGTTCAGAACGCAATTTTTTCTTTTGTCGTAAATCAAGCCAAAAAGTAAAATTTTGTTTGTAAGCAAAATCGCACGAAAATATTTTTTGGGAAAAGTTCTCTGATTTGGATTAAAATAAGTCTTTTGCGGTATATAAATTATGGAGGATTTTTCAAATAAAAATTATTATTTTTTTTTTTGAAAAAACTCCCAAATTTTTTTTGTCTCTGCATAGATTTTTTGCTTGAAGACGAATAACTTTTGCGTTCTGAAATGATGTAATTGTATATTAGAGTGAGTCATTCGGAAAATGGTGGAAAAAAGCTTACCCTTTTGTTTGAAAATATAAAAAAAAAGAGCTGGTTTTAAAACTTAAACAGCCAGGATATGTTGAAAAAGTGTAAAAACGTGAAGCATTATAAATTAGAAAACTGAGGCAAGCTTTTTTCATTTTTTCCAAATGATCCATCCTAATACAGCAGTATATGCTGAAAATTTGTAATATAGCACTTAATAAATAGCATACTTGCTATAAGCGAAATAAATACTTGTTGTTAGTAAATATTTTAAAAATCCACATAGCCCATATTTTGTTTGTAACAAGTATTCGTTTTGTATTGCTAACATTCACTTGTTGATAATTAACAAATTATATCTTAGGCGGTTAAGGTATATCTTTTTCGCGAGCATATGAATGATGATGGACTTATGTATAAATACTAACGAAACCAACTAACTTTATAATCTTGCTTTAATTTTAGAATTCATACTTAAAAGGAGTAAATTTTCCTTTTCGTTAAAGGAGCTTTTATATGTGTATGGGACATTACAAGTCAAAAAGAGCTGGAGCTGTGGTCTCCGATTTAAGTGATTTTTTGTGGGTATTTTTTGATTAGTAGATGATATCATTAATAATTTCGGCATAATTCGAACATTTATCTCGTTAAGATTTTGCAAGGATTGAGACAATAATTAACTAACTTTCAAAATAATTTTTGTCTTTTTTCAAAAATCAACAGTACAAAAAAAATTATTGGGACATAAAATCTTAGGTATTACTTGATTCTTTAAACTTTTTTTTAAAAATTTTTATCTTTCATTGGGTAAATGATATTTTGAGTGAAGCTTCAATATTGGCGAAAGCTCAAATTTCAATGCAAAAAATTGTTAAAACGAAATGTAACAAAATAAGATTTGAATTCCACAACAATGTAGAAATAAATATATCAAAATAAGATTTCAATACCATGCATTTTGTCTAAAATTTTTAAAACTTTCAACAAAAATGAAATTTTTAAAAACTCTGAAAAAATTAGAAAGTGATAGATTTTAATTAAAAAAATCTAAAGTAAAAAATAAAACTGGAATTTGAGCTTCGGCCAATTTTCGGGCTTAATTCAAAACTCAATTTTTTAATACCAGTTTCAAAATATTGTATTCCAACATATTTTTTTGTTGATCTCGGAAAATTTTTGAAAATTTATCCATTTGATATTTCGCAAATTTTTAAAAAATGTGGTTTGACTTATGGCTTAATGATTTTTGGTACTCAGTAACCAGTGAAACGCTTTCCCCGAAAAAAAAAAAAAACAGCAAAATCGTGTCTTTATGTAGGTTCAGCTTCCTTCGTTTTACTTGTTGTGCCCCATATGCATGTGAATTTTAGTGATTTTTTCAACAAGAAAATAAAAATAATTTTTGTTAATAAAAGAAAAATCTTTTTTGTTTTCATTGAAATTATTTTGATGCGCTTATTGTTCTGTAAATTTGCGAGACAAAACACTGGATTACAGAAACAAGTTAAGTTAATAGGAAAACAGAATACAGTTTCGGCTTCCATTACAGCGTTTTCAGCAGTGACTATTGCAGTAAAAAGTTTTCAAAGGCTGTTTGCCTTTTGCATTAACGTGTAAAGGACCACAGTCCAAACAATGCATTCAACCACTGCTGAATTTTCTGTAGAGCAAACCGAAAGCAAAGTCCTCTTCGGCGAGTTGTGTTGAGTCTTAGAATAATTTTTTCTTTAAATTTTTTAAGAGTTTTTATAGCTGCTGATATTATGTATAAAACCTGATGTCTTGATTTCCGCTGGACACTTGAAATTCAAAAACTTACATCGTTTATTTTTTGTAAGGACTATTAAATATTTGTTGGACAAAAAATTTGAGTGTTTGTCAAACAATGACAATAAAATTTGTGCAGATTTCAAAAATGTATTAAAAATTTTATGCATTGAAATTTTAGTTTTGAAAATTTTTAAGCTTAACATACGGAGCATAATGCATCCTGTGACAGAGATAAGAACTTAAAAAAACTTGGAATGCCTCAACAATTTTGTGTTTTACTTCCCACCTCTCTTCTGTTGTATAGATAGAAGAATACCGTAAAAATGTTTTATCAAGTACAACTTTTTAATAGGCGTAAATTTTCGAATTTAAAGCGCTCCCGCAGAATGAATGGCGTTTTCGCGCTAACACCATTTCTGAGAAGATTTTTAATTGTTTTTTTTTTTTTTTGTTTTTTTCCTCTTCTTAAATATTTCATAAAATAGATTTATATAATATATATCGCTCATTTAGTTCAAGAGTGGCATAACTCAAAAAACATAATATTCGCAGAATAACGCATTTAAAGTTTTCAAGGAGTTACTTTTTATATGAAAATAATGAAGAGTATGTCTACACAAACTCTGCTCACAAGGCAAATTTACAAGATACCTTGCTGATTTTTTCACACAAAATAAAACGGCAAATATTTCTATATTATTAATTAAAAAATCACATTTTTGAGTTATGCCAGTCTTGCAGTAAATGAGCGTGATATATGAAGAAGTTTTTTATTTTTTCTTTTTTTTTTTGTTATGAGTTAAACTTCAGAGCGTAGTGTCCCATATCATTTATGTTTTTATTTTAAAGTTTTTAATGAAGTATAACTTATTTCGAGGCTTTATTTCAATATTTCACATAACGCCGACTTTTCACTATAAAGTTTTTATTTAATATTTTTTTAATTGAAATAAATTTTTTCTTATTTCTTTTATGGATTACAGTATGAAGTTGGTCAATTTGCTTATATATGGGGTTGTTTTGCAATAAAATATTTTACACACCGCGGATGTTATTATTATTGTGGCCATTTTGGAATGTTGTTTTGTTGTTAACGTTGAGGGCGTTGCTCTGTGTTTCCTGTCTGCAGTTTTCAAATAAATTAGTACATAATTTTCTCCCCTATACAGCCGTTTCACGATAAATATCAAAGATTGCTTTATTTTTTTAAATAGATAAAACTTGAAATATATGTATTTAAACGCACGCTGCGAGGATAAGACGATACGATAAGGCTGCTCCACCACCACCTTACGTTACGTTACGCTGTTGACAATCTACAACAAACGCTAGGCAATTTTGATCATGACAATGATGATTAAAAATTTTAAAATTTTTTTTTTTTGGCTGTCAACATCGTCGATGTGTTTTTTTTTTTTTGTTTTGAAAATTTTATGAGCTTTATTTATTTTTCAAAATTTGAAATATGCAATTTCAAATTTTGAGAGATACTTTTCAAGTTTTTATGTATGAGATACGATATGGCTCGGCAATGACAGCTGTGCTCATTTAAAATTTATTCACTAAAGGTAAATAATAATTTTAATATTTGAATTTTAAAGAATTTTTTTTTTTAATTTTTCAGCTTTTAAATCAACACATTTTATGTGTTTCATATTGAAATACAGAAATGTTGCTAATTTTTTAATCAGTTTGCTTGTTTTCCTTAAGATTTTGTTTAATTTTGCTCACATTGATTTGTATTTATAGTTATATATATATATATTTTTTTAGCGAAATGTTCTAAATATACGAAAATTTGTTAAAATACGTGGGTCGATAAATTTATGCTGCATTGTTGCTATTTTTAAACATTTAATATTTGATGTTTTGAATTTAAAAATTTTTGCATGTTGAAAATATCACCAAAACATATCAAATAAAATATCGTTTCGTTTCAATTGATTAAAATTTTTTGAAAATATATTAATGTGATATACATACATATGTATGTATGTAATCTTAATAGCGCTGAAAATTGTGATAGGCAAACAAACAATCAAATAAGCCACAAGAAACTTAAGTGGTTTAAAAATTCGAAGAAAAAAGATCGAGGTTAAGGCTTTCAAAGAAGATGTTTGTCGTTTCAAATCAAATATTTTCAACTCTTTCGGCTTAACGTATGAGTAAGTAAATAAATATTACTTTCATATAAATCACACATCTCAACCGACAGTGCTGATGCAGGTGTACATCATTTGCAAGATATCTTTTGTTATTTACTATAACTTTTTCTCAGAGAGGCCGCAGGGTGATATGTTTAGATTTTCCAGCATTTCATAGTATTATGAAGTATTTGTTGTTACCAACTATGTTTTAAAGACCAAAGTTCAAAACATTTATAGGTAAAGTCATTTAAAACATTTTCTAAGAGACCAATTACTTCGACCTTCGAGACCCTATACATACATATGTATATCTCATTTAAGTTGTTTCTTAGTACTATGACTTTTCTCAGAAACCATTTTCAATATGTGTCTGTACTTCACTTTAAAGTTATGTAGCACTGATACATACCAGTAAAATGACTTTTTTTTTTAAATGTATTTCGTAGAACCAAATAAAGAGAAATAAACCCCACCACACGTGCGCCAGAACTATAGTAGTCTGTCTTAAAGGCCAAAGTAGAAAGTGGCAGGCCCAATTGCATAAGACCGCCCGTCAGACCAAGTCGCTTGGCACATCCAAAATCTAGCACTATATAAGTTTTTGATATATGAAAAGTGCCAGCTCCGTTATCCAATTCCGTTCAAATTTTGCAAGATGTTATGTAAACATCTACGTGTATGTGAAATTTTAAAATATAGCTACCAGAGAGCAGCAGTGAGCCCCACTCATCATTTTTGCCATTCATGAGTCTGTTGAAACTTTCAGCAGATTCACACAGATTCATCGATCACAGAATATTTTGTGAAACGAGCTACCATTCCGTCTCATGGCGAAGTCTGTGAATGTTAATGTGTTTCGCAATCACTTCTAGTGAATGCCGTTTCATTTCGTCTACTTTCGTCTGAGTATATGAGTGTTGTGTGAGCTACTTATGAAACAAATGATCGATGGGTAAAGGTCAAAAATGGATTTTGGACATCACTAAAGAGTTTCGGGACCCAGGAAAGAACCGTTTTTGACGCAAAAATGAGCCCCTAGACCATGGTACTTGATTTTGACCCATTTTCGGAAAAAAATGTTGCTTTTTCAAACGAAAAACATTCGAAAAATAGTTTTGGACGTAACTAAGGGAGGCAAGGTACTACTAAAGCTGCTAAGATATGGCTTTCTGAAGACAAACACACTCTTGCATTTAGGTCATTAGTTGGGATATTAAGCTTTAGAAAAATTTGATGGCCTTACAGTTCCACACAATTGATGTAGAGCTTTTTACAAGTTCATCACTATTCAAGATCAAGTGATTTTTCTATCCCCTGCATGTCTCGTAGAACTTTGAATGGCAATTCCAAATCCCAAATTTCAGGCAAGAATGGTAACATTTAAAATGATTTGATTTAGCTTCTAATGTCTTAATGTTACTAAATTTTCTACGAGAGTAAGTGTACTAACGTGAGTTTGGTAAAATCAAATTTCAGAGTGTGTCCCATCTGAATTTCTGCCTTTGAAATCAAATTGAACAACCAAACGCTCTCAGCTTAAAAGCGGAAAATAACTTTAGAAGGAAAGCGGAAAAGACTTCTCCAGCGGCCTTATTTAGAGTTAAACAAATTTATTCAACAATCGATGCAAAATAGCTAAAAATGAGTTTTGAAAGTAGGAATGATGTCTCTTTCTATCTGTTAAGGTCTCATTTTAGGAAAAAAAGTTGCTGCAAAAATTCATGCGAAGAGGTTGAAAATAAGTAGATTGCGGAGGAAGTTGCACTCTACCGTTTGATTGGTTAAGGAAAAATTATAGTGCATTGGACCTGTAGTTAGGTCGAAAATGGAGTTATAAAAAATCTGAAATAAATATTTAAAGCCTTAATCATAAGCCAAAATTAAAGCAAATGCTGGCGATATAATAATTTTTTGCCTGGAGTGACACCTACGTACAAAATTTAATACAAAAAGAATGAAACTTCGTTTGTCAAAATCGACTCATGTTTTACAATATAAGAGGATTTACTCCAAAAAGAATATGAACGGAGCTATTGTATCTGAAGTAATATTTTGTTCTCTCATGTTTCATGAGACTTTCAATCAAAATTCAACTGTTTTATCATTGCAGGCGAATATTATAACGTTTTGAACCATCTTATGGAAATTAAGACTCATGCGATTTTTTTAGTGACATGTGAGTTTTCTTATGAAAACTTCATAGGAATTGAATTACAAGCAAATAAATTAGAAACGCTAACTGTGGTGAAATCAAATTTTCGTATTTTATTTAATTTTTTACTAAAATTTTGTAAATTTATATAAACATTTCTCAATTGCGTAAGCAGAGTCGTTGATGATCCGATAAAAATCTACGCAGTAACGTAGTATTACATGCAACTTTTCGAGACGAAATATTTTAAATTTTATATATTTTCATTTAGTTTATAGCGATTTTTAATCAACGATTTCCCATATTGGACCTAAGTGTGAGCGCGTTGAGTTTTGTGTTGTGTAGGAAATAAATTTATCTAATGGGATTTTGCTATTTCGAGCTTTATATCATACATGTCATATACGTTTCATAAATTTTATTTTTACGCATAGATACATACATATATACGGTACAAATGGAAAAATAAAACTATCTTTAATGTCACAACCGTCACGAATTTAGTAGTTTTTACTTTTTGTTTGTGTAGTGAAGATACTCTTTTTTTTCTGCTAAAGAATTATTTATCAGTACGCATTTGAAGGGTGTGCCAAAATATACGCAAGATTTTAAGCGTGACATCCTTAAACATAAATCTTAGCACTTGTTGCGTTTGCGTGGAATAGCTCGTATTAGGAAAATATGTAAGGTTTTCAAAGTATACATAGTCAAAATAAACATTTTTCTTCGTGAAATTTTACTATACTAAATTCAATAGAAATTACCATAGTAAATAGAATGGAAAATATTAGATGAAAATGATTCAGAAAATGGCAGTCATGGTAGTATGAAGTATTTTGGACGATATTTACTCTTTACAGCTTAAACAGTAAGCAGTCTTAATCCTTTAAAAGAAATAAAATGCACCATTTGATGTCCCAAGCTAAGGTTTTAGATAGTTGAAAATTAAGCTTTTATGAGATAATAACTTCAAGCGAAATAGTTAAGGCAGTCGCTAAACGTCTTGATAAAATAAATTGTTATAAATAAAGGCAACCTATATGTTGCCTAATTGCGTCATAAATATCTATGTTGAGCAATGGTAGTTTTGCTGCACTCACATACGCACTGATTTATTGAAGCTGCGCTTTAAAATAATTTCCGACGCAACTTACCTCTTCATCTGTCGCTTTTACTTCAGGCACCGCTTTAGTTTTTGGCGTTTCAATGGAAGGTGCCTCAACAACTTCAACAACTTCTGGAGCCATAATTTCAGGCACCATTGAATGTTTTTTACTTTTCTCAAATTCAGGCTTCTCGAATTTCTCTAATTCAGGACGTTCGTATGTATCTACGATTGTCGGTAGATCTTCGGGTTTTTTCATTTGTGAAATTTTGGCTTTGCCAGCTTTAGTAGGATTGAACTTCTCTTCGTGGACTGTTTCCTAAAGAATCAAGTGTTGTGATATTAAGTTGAGATAGCGGAAATATTTGTGAAGAGAACAGTGATTTGGAGAGAAAGTGAAAAAGAACAAAGATTGAAAGAGAGCGATAACACGCTGTAAAGTGCTGGCCACAGTGCTGTTGTTTGTACTACATAGTATTTTTATATACTTCTGTCAAGCGTACTATCCTACCTCACTAAAATTTGTACTACTCTACGATACTTTGAGGCTCCGGTACCTTTCTTTTTTTATGATCAAATACATTTCGCGATCAATTTTAATTTTTTGTGTTTAACTTCCGTTTAGTGCTTCTTTGAAACTATCAAATTCATTTACAAGTATTATGTACCATACAACTTCTTCTCTAACGAGAGCGCAATTGAGAGTAGCGAGAGAGCATTTGTGTATGCGTATACAAATGTGAGCGCACAACAACGATTCAGTTTTACTTCAGCAAAAGTAGAACTCCACATGGTTGTTGTACCACTACATGGAAGCAAAGTTTTGTGTGCATGTTGGTGTCCATCATTGATCATAGCCAGAGCTGGGCACTACCACACTCGTGGTTTCTCTTCAATGTATTAGTAGTTGTGTTTTAAGGTTTGTGCGACAGTAGTCTTGCTTCTTTCACTTTCACAAGGCGCTCTCGTTTAATATACATACGGTGAATTATTCTCGTTCTGCCGCAGTCACGCGCGTGGTACGTTTTATCCAGCTACGATCATAAGAGTAGTACTCATATCATACTAATTTTCACAAAGTTCAACCCTAAAAAATGGAATTGACTACTAAATCTTTCTTCGAAACGACAGCACTGGTTGGCCATACAAAAAGAAGAGCTATACTAAAGATAAATGGAAAAGTTGAGAGTATGGAAATATTTGTGAGGAGTACAGAGAATTGGGGAGAAAGCTAAAGAAACAATAATTGTAAGAGGGCGCTGTTAAAGAAACCAACGCGGTTATGTGTTGGTCATAAAAGTAGAAGATTAAGCGTTTGAGCTATGCTATAATAATTAAGCTGGAGTAATTAGAAATTTGCTCTCCAACATTTATGGATATCAGCAATTCCTATATGCACATTGAAATTCACTATCAATTCAATTTTATCGTGTTTCGCTATTAAGTGAAATTTCTCTGAATTTAAGTGGCAAATTAATCGTTGGAACTTTCGAACGCTTTATGCTTAAGCGTTGTAATTCATCAGAACGCTATAAAAATAAAATTCATTATAGAAAATACTAGTTGGCACTGCATACCTATGTTCGATGCTATTTTCATTATTCTTTTATTGAAACTAAAAATCTCATTTGCAAAACAAACATTTAAGTTTTGTTGGAAAAAAAATTGCTGCCAAATATGCGCTCGCTTCCTATTAAAATGCAATGAACATATAAATAGTTATGTAAATAGCGAGCCGCCAGCCAGTGTTTTTAAATTTTCAAAAATTTATTGCTGTAGCGCACATTTTTAAAGACATGTGGCCAAAATATTCATAAATGCTTTAATGAGTGCAAGACATTTTACAGACAGCTGTCAGCCTCAAACAAAACTTTATTGCACTGATTCAAGTGCAAAGGCGGCAGCATAGTCCTTAGCATATGAATCTAATTATTTTTGAAATTTAAATAAGTATCAAGCACAAAATGGAAACAATGAGTCAAAATATGCATTCATACATAAAAATTTCCGCACTGTTCATATGTTGGCGCTATAAGATTTTTAACATAGAGATGCAAGTACCTATGATTACTGCGAGTAAAGGTGTTTTTTTTGCTGTGCGACTGATTTTTTCGACTTTAAATAACTTTTTAATGATAGAATCGCCATAAAATAAAGCAATTACGACGCTGAACCACTCCTATTTTATTGCAAATCTATAGAAAAAAGAGTGAAGAAAATAAATCAAAGCAATATAATGTGGTAAAACAGTATAGCGATCTGAAATCCAAAATCACAGTGATTCTTTTAAGAAAATGAACTAAGCTTCATAGTTCTGAATATATATATAAATGTATATTTATGACGTTTTCTATCTATAATCTAATGCATTTTTTACCAAAGTTATCATTATATAAGTACTATTATCTATATGCTTCAAAGTATTATGTTCAAAACCAAACGAAATAGCTAAAAATCTCATGAGATTTTTTGTAATTTTTTATTACAAACGTTTTTTCTAAGTGGGTTTTCAGCATGAAAGTAATGAATAAAATCTAAATATAAATAAATATTGTTTATTATATATAGTTTTGAATCTATTGTTACCACTTGTCTTAAAGATTTTAAAGAATAACGTATTATCGCATAAAATTTGTTGGAACATTGCAATTCATTTTTTTCATAAATATTATGTTGTGAAATTTTTATAAGCTTCTTGTAAATATTGGTAGTTTTAAGAAGAAAGTTTCGAAATTTGGACAACAGTCTCATGAGATTTTTCCACAAGCATTTTGGTATAGCTATTGTTACTTATGTGTGTTACTTTGAATTTATAGAAATTTGATATTATAACTGCTGATTTCACTTATCTAAAAGTTATGAAACATAACCATATTAAAAACATATCATGAGTTTTTCGCATAAATATCATATGTTGAAATTTTTATAATCTACTTCTGAGCTCCGATTATATTATGAGATTTTTCAATAAAGATTTTAGTATAACAGCTTCTTATATATGTAACTTAAGGTATCTGGAAAATAAGCGACTGAAGAGATTTTTGTTCATATGTACATGTGCCATATTAACAGCTACTTTTGAACTTGTGGAGAAATGACAAGGGATCTTAGATATTTTCATTAGTTTCTTCTTATTTCCAAAATTTTGAAATTATTAGTCAGTCCCAACAGTGTGCCTAAAAAATGCCTGGGACAAGAATATTTGCAAAATATTCTTACTAAAAGGGGATTTTAATTTTTGGCGACTTCGTTCAAAAAACTGTTATCACTCTCTGCAACTTTTTTATTTATTGTGAGCTTCCTAAGCTTAAGTTTATTTTTGAATTCAATTGAGATAGAGACATTTTTTTTTGAATCACATAAAATCGCATGGGATATAATGTTTCAGCATAGCTTTTGAAAATAGTAGGTGAATGAATAGAGATAAAAATAGAGAGAAAAAGAGAGAAACAAAATCATAGATAAAAGGTGACATAGCGAGAAGCAAATAAATTTAAATGTGCAGAAATAAATAAGTTCTGCGGTGAACATTTCTACATGAATTGTGTCAGAGAGAAGAACGCTTGTATAGAGAGAAAATGAGCTGTAAGTAAGAGAGATATGTGAGTATGGTGCGTTGAGTTGCAGTAATCGAAAATAGAAATCAAAATACTTTGAAAGTGATAGAAGAGTGATATGCTTTCAGTATGAAATGTATCAAATGTTACCTTTAGCATATGCTTTGCCTGTTGTGCTTTAGCTGCTTGTTGTTCTTTAGTCAAAGGCTTTAGCACAACACCAAGGAAACTTTCATTTTTAATGGGCTCCTTAGACATTAAGTGACGTACAGATGAACGACGACGTTGCTTAAGCAACTCCATAAGTGGAAGTTTGCTTTCATCAATGTCCTATACAGTTTTGTTTTTTTTTTTTATTAAATTTTAAAGGACATGTTTGTGAGTAAGTTTTGTAAAAGTAAGTAATTGTAAAAAGCGAAAGAAAGTACTTAAGTTCAATTTGTATATGCATACAGAAAGAAGAAACTGTTAAGAATTGCGCTGAATTCATATAGTTTATAGCGAATTCAAAAAAAAAAAAAAAACCAAAATAGAAATAAAAATTATTTTATTGCCTTTAACTTCTAATTTAGAGCAGTTTATTCAAGTAAACGCTTAATATTGAACCTTCTATATATGCTAGAATAAAAGCTGATAAATGCAATAACTCACAGCCAACGCCGGATTCGTGAACTAAATATTAGGGGGGACTATAACCCCGAACTTAAGTGCGCTCCATCATGTTTTGTGGAAACGGAAAATGAGAACCTTTATTTCTATTGGTCATCAATTTGATTTAGAAAGCCCTATTGCCAGTTTTTAGCACCATCGATACATTCTGACTTTTTTAATAGTTTTCGATATATTCTGACTACTGGATTTTTCAAAGTTTTACGATACTTTCAGATGCGATACGCCTCTTATTGAGTGTTTTTTTCGCGATATAATTGGGTAATATCCGACATGTTAAAAGTTAGTTTTATGTAATATTATTCGATACCTTTCGACTTTTATAGACTTTTTTGATGTTTTACAATACGTTCCGATTTTTATAGATTTTTTCGTTAGATAAATGTGTGTAACGATTTCTTCGATGCGATCCTTCTTTTTGCATGTTATACGATATTTAACGATATGTTCCGACTGTAACAGAATTTTTCGATGCCATATGACATTTTCCAACTTTGTTGGTGCTATTCGACTTTCATTGACTTCTTTATCACAATAAATAAAAGTTTTCTGTCACACAAATATAAGAAACCTCAGTATATATTAACTTGTTCCAAATCAAGGCAGTGTAAGTAATCAAATGTATTACATATTATACATAATCCCTTGTTTTTGATATTGTAGTAAGCTAAAATTACAATAACGCGTCGTCGGTAGCAGTGAGAGTATTCGAAATCAGCTGTTTTTTTTTTGTTAAACAAACTGCCTGCTATTGTGTGACGCATAACACGGCAGTGGCAGTTTTCAGACTACTATAATAAGTTAGCTTTATCTCTAAATCTACTGCCACTCTAGCGAATATCACACAAAAGTTGACACTTGTTTTGCTTTGACAATTGTTTCGTTTCATAAAAATTCCCTACACTCAAAATAGAGAATCTCCGAAACTAATCAAATCGCCATGCCTGTTATAACTTTTTGAAGACATCCCACCAAAGCCCCATTTGAATTCCATAACTAAGCAAAAGAATATACGATCCTCAAGCTAGGTAGTATTCAGGATTTTTTATAAAACGGATAGAAAGCGATTCAGAAAGAGTGAGAGATAGCGGAAAAAAAAAATTGTCTGAAACTTACCTCGACCGGCTTTTCAACAGCTTTCTCCATCTTTTTCTGAGCAAGTTTAAGTATATTCATGTGTGTGTGTGTGTTTTTGAACATTTACAGTTGTTTTTGTGTATGTGTATAAGACATATGGAAGCAATTACGGGGAGAACATAGGTGAAAATAAACAGTACCAAGAAAATAAAAAAGGGAAAAAGTAAAATAATTAAGTGTTATTACAATTATTGAGAAGTCAGACTCATTTTACTACTAAACTTATCTAATAATTTAACTATTTATTTCTACTTAGACTAATTGTTAGTATACAAAGCATTTTTCCATTTAATTTTAAGTTAAGCACCATCGGTTTTTTTCTCTTTTTACTTACCTCAGGTTCAACAATGACCGGACGTAGGGAAACTGAATCATCCTCAGATTTGTCATCTGGCAGTTTGCCCTTGCCGATCTTGAAGCCTTTAGGCTCTTCGGCTGGTTTTTCGACGACTTCCGCTTTCTACAGTCAACAATTCGGGACAAAACACAGCATTTTTTTTTCACAAAGTTATAACAAAAAAGATACAAAAACATTACATATTGGCAAAGGGATTAGGGTCAAACACTAATTTTTACGCAGATATTTAGGTATGGTACCACAATTTTCATATAAATTTCACACACAAAAAATTAAAGTTTTTAGATTGTCAACTCTCGAAATTCATTCAAATTAGAGCACAAAAGATCTTGTATATTACTTGATTTTGGAGTTATAAAACTTTTAATTTTCATACGCCATTTCGCTGTAGGCCTGAAAAATCATTGGAAAGTATGAATACTTAAGAGCTTCTATTCAATGTCAAAGAGCTGAAACGTTAGCAATGGTAGTGAAGTATCTCGTGTTGGGCTACTTTGGCCCCACGACAGTAATGGAATATTTCTTTTATTGCGCTCTTGCAAGGTTATTGAGTTTAACAGCTTGGCGTTAGAACTCAGAAGTCCTCGATTTTGATAAAGTGCCATCGGATGTACTCGCGAGCGCGAAAACCTGTGTTATCGATTTGAGGTTATTTTTGAAAAAGCCTTTTTTTTTGCAATTTGGAAACTTTGTCTCTTGTCTTGGCCAAATAGTAACCCAATGTTACCATATAATTGCAACGTGTCTGAAGCTAAAAATTGTAGTACTATACCGAAATATGCCTTGTTGTGTATTTGTGTGTGTGATTTTGTTTTTTCTTTTTTTTGATTTATTTGTGTATCGTTTGGTTACCTTCGGCAGTCCATTCTTGAGTACTGCTTGCTCTGGTTCCTTTTTAGCTGTTTCTAATACTGGTCTCTCCATTTTATTTGGTACTTCAAGATCACGACTAAAGTCGCTGGGATCAAAATCAGCCTTTTCGTATTTCTCTAAAACTGGACGCTCATAATCGGGAATTTCTGGCAATACCTCGTATTTTGGTTTTGCTTTTGGTTTACCCTTAGCCTTGGGCTTGGGCGCTTCAGGTTTAGGTTCTTCTTTTGGTGCAGCTACCGATGTTTTACGTAATTTGGGCAACTCTTCAACGGGTTTCACCTCTTCAACTTTCTGTAAGAGGCCACGAATTCAGCAGAGAGAGAGCATTAAGTAATACATCGAGCACACAATATAACGAAACAAAAATACGAGAAGCTCACAAACAGTTTTAAGCAAAAGAAGTAAGAGAGAGTGAGTCAGAAATAGAAATTGACGTGAAGACAGAAAAAGAGAGATAGAGAGAGCGTGTAATAAAATTGAAGTATGTCCTTTTTAGTTTGTGTATAGCCAGAAAATATTAGAGAAATAGATTGAAATGTATATATAGTTATAATATATAGTTGTAAGAAAATAAATACAAAGATATAAATACATATTGCCAAAAAGCCGTAACCACACTTTTTTGTTTTATAGAGGAGAAACAAAGAAAAATAAAAATAGTCAAAGCATACTTAGTTTTCTAAGGCAGCGATGGGCACGTAGTGGCACTTTTCGCCCTCATGGCCCGAAATGATATTCGACGCTCATGCAACAAAAAAAAAATGGCAGAATTTCAACGCTATCGACGCAAAGCTTTGACTTGAGTTCAAATGAAAACAAAAACAACACACAAAGACATTAGCGACGGTGCCGCATTCTGCGCCCTTCTGCTAGATTTTCATGCCCACCGCTGATCTAAAGAATTTAAATATTGTGTTTCAAATATTTTCATACGAGTGTGACGTCTATTTGCAATATGAAACTCAAAAGCTTGTTGTTACGGCCTTTTGAATTTCGTTAATATTAATATTGGACATTTGATTTTAAAAACTTTGTAGGGGTATGTAAATACTTAAGTTAAATGCATCACAATCAATCAAAAACTCGATTTTAATTTTTTTGTGGGTGCGGCTCTTTGGATGTTAAGTGACAATATGTACATAAAGGAAGAGACGACAAATAAGAAAAGAAACCACAAGAAAACCATAAAATTTCTTGTAGTTTACAAAATAAAGAATGAGCAACAGAGATAAAACTTAAGAAATTGCAGCATAAGAAAATGTAAGTTGACTTAATGGATAGCAAAATAGAGAGAGTGAGATTGAGAGTGCAATGAAAAAAGTATCGAATGAGAAAAAAGTAATATTGGGTGTGTGAAAAGTTTCAAGGACAACGACAATAGGATTCTCTGCGGTCTGTTTGATTGGTCAGAATTTCTTTGGCATTTATTTCAAGTGTAGCGTAACCTTGTTCGTATAAGCCAAGTGTCAAAAAAATGTTACTGAGAGCATAACCGTTGTGACTTCTATTTGCAGTTGAATTTTAATTTCGTTGCCCAATGAAAGCAGAAATTCTGCATAAAATGAAGTTGCTCAGGATAGTCTACAAGTGTTTCTGCCACAAGCCCAGAACCAACTCCAATGTCGTGCTGCACAACAGCTTCCATCGAAATGCGGTTTTCGTTAAAATTATATGCTGTAAATAGCAATTGCTTGGACACAACTGGCGCAAATCAGCAGCTTAAGTCTGTCGACAAGCAATGAAATTGAATCCTCTGGGAAAGGCGGCCAACTAAATTGTTTTGGAAATACTCGTAGGACACGAAATCTTTGAATCGGGGAGGTAAGCCTGTAGTTAATGAAGGTGCACAGTGGAAAACTTTTGTGTAGGCCTTATGCTCGGGCAGGAGCTAAAGGTAGTATCACGAAAGTTACTCTAAAAGTACTAAAGCATGTGGGTAACAAAAAACTGTGGTCATCGCGCTTGAACTAACTCTTGATTGTGCCGGATAAAGAATGTGGGTTTCAGAGTTCCTTAAGCCGTTTAAAATACATAGGCTTTGAGGTCTTTAGTAAAGGTAACTAAGGCTTTTTCTTACATAAAAAGTTATTTTTAATTCAATAGATATTGTGTTCATTTATGACCAAAAAAAAAATTCTTACCCTGAATATCATTTATGCACTTCCCGCACATTATACGGCTTGTTCATTAATCAAAGTTAAAGAAGAAAAATATATTGGGAAATTGCTGCACAGACCACCGTTTACGTATTAAATTTAGTACTTCACTCAGCAAAAAAAAAAAGAATTATTTTGCAGACCGTCAGTTATGTGCATATGTACTAGAAGTCTGCATGAGTGCTCTCGAAACGACCATGAAGCCACTCGCCACGCTGTGAATCCATCGAGTCCATGTGCTTAAAATCCGCAAATCGAAGCATGAACCATAAGAGGTGAGTGCTGCATTTGCAAATAAATCGAAAGTTTATATGATGATCGTTTCAAGTGCACTCACGCAGACCTCTATTATGTAGAGATATCTAAGAATACACGATTTGTTCACTTATCAAACTTAAAGATAAAGAAATCGCTGAGATAGATATGGAAAGAATGTTCGCTTACTTAGTGAAAGCTTATTGCAAAACAGTTAGCAAATTATTAAGTAAAATAGAGAGAAATAAAGAGAAAGAGAGAGAGAGACAGAGATAAGTAAACTCCAAAGTTCAATAGAACGTTATAGCGAAAGAGATAGCAAGTTAAAAATTAAAAATACAGACAAATAGAGATAGAGAGCGTGATAAGAAACTTAAAAGGTCAATGGACCGTTAAATTTAACAAGAGTCCAGACACTCCTCTCACCTTTGGAACACGAGCTGTTTTCAGTTTTGGAATTTCTTCCGCAAGCTCTTGTGGAGATTTCTTTGGCTCCAGTTTCTTACCCTCAGTTTGCTTTATGTGCAAAATATGTTGAAAGTTGTTTTTTTTTTTTTGGGTTGACAGGGTCGAGTATGTTTGTGTGTTGGTAAAGTTATATATAAGCCATTTTAAAAATGCATTGTATATATATACATAAAGGAGAAATTAAGATATTTTGAGTAAATATAAAATGATACTTTTAAAATACATATGTATACACATTATTTTTATATATCTGCAACTAAGAGGTAAACGATAGTATGGTACTCATTTCGTTGAGTTGCAAGAAAACAGAGTTTAAGGTCCGGAAGTAGGGACTTCTTCACTGAAAATCACCACTTCTAAGTGCCATTTTTTAAATGCCGTACTTAGAAGTTACGTGTAATAATGGAGTTGCTCTCATTTGCTTCCATTAAAACTGTAGGGATAATCATTTACCTCCAAGGATCAGATTTGTCATGTGTATGCTGTAAGGTTAAGCGCACGTAATGCCAACTCACCTCAAGTGCTTTCTTGTCAATGACGGACGAGCGGCGAGAATCAGATTTTTCTTCCTCAACCTATGATGGTGTAACCATAAGTTAATTTATAAAAAAAACTTTCATTCAAAAGATATGTACTTATTTTATAAACCGATTTGAAACACTGTATATCGCATCTATAGATCAAACATTGTAAAATGGCATACATTATCAAAATGAAAGCATTATTTTTGTTGTTTTTTATTATTATTACAAGCGCTCTGGCATGATAAAAAACATTGTTGTAGGGTGAGCTTTTTCTCACTGAAAGACCATTTTTGTATGTTTTTAGGAGCAAGAGATATTAATGAGCATTTTAGCATTGGGATCGTGACATGCCGGGTTTCAGCCTGTCATAATTGCACTTAAACTTTTTTACCACGTAAAGCCCATACCAAAAAAGACGTAACGAGACGTAACAAGTAAATTCGAGCTAATGCAAATAAATGTTGATAACCAAAAAGAACCTACGTAGCTGATCGAAAGTGAACGAAGCAATTTGACGAGACGAGTTGTTCCGTAAGAAGCGAACTTCAAACAGTCACTCCTCGTCATAAGCTGTTTTGCATTCACTAAATCAACGTAGAGTTTTGGGTTGAGTGTCAAAGTGAACGTAACAAGTGCAAACGTTCGAAAAATAACTTAATGCTGAGCTGGTCATGTTATTTAGAGAGTGGAAAGCGTCACGTAATTTTCTTTATGTTAGCTTTCCTTTTTCTCCACTTGTACCATTTAGCAATATTAAATCTATAGATGGGCCATTATAATATTATTTTGAAAAATTGTAGTGAAAGTACGCAAAACAGTTTAGAGTTGGTAAGCTCAAGATCGTATACCAAACTTACCGCTAACGAAGAACGTCTAGATGAAACTTTGCCATCTTCGGCAATAATTTCTTGTGTCTTAACAACTGATTTTCGTCGTGTTTCCGTCTTAGATTCTTCTTGTAATGTTGAAACACTTGTCTATTATATAACATAAAAAATTTATATGAATGTGTAACATTGTATCCAAAGTTTTGAACAAAATAAAAAAAACGCAAGTTCGTTGAAAGTGAAAATTTTAAGAGATATCGTAAATACGCCAGCTAGCTAGCCAGCTAAAATTTGATAATCAAAGCTCAAACCAAAAATAGCAATGAAAGAAAAACTCCTCCTCGAGGCAGTAAAAAAAGTTAATAAAATATTTTTTTATAAAGTTTATAAACAGCTTAATATGTAAATTATATATAAATAGTAAATACAAGCTATAAAATATATTTTCATAGTGCTTTTCTGAGATACTCATATATATATATATTCTCAAAAATTTAATGCAAATATTTCTGCTATGCAAACACAAAAACGATTTTTTCTCAATAAATTCAATAGATAAACTTAAAGTTATAGATTATATATTCTATATTTATATATTTATACCAAACAAAACGTTCAATATGAGTTTGGATATGTAGCATGTCAAGCCAAAACGTAAGCAGTTGGACCTTGAGGTCTTCTGCTGATTCTTTTTGTGGGCTGTAATTGGCTTGTTGAACAAAATTTGAGTTTTGTTCAATTTTCAAGTTAAACTCAACTCAAAACGCCATTTAGTTTATTGGAGGTTAAAATTAAAAATTTGTTTATGAAAAGACCATCTAATTTCTAACACTTTGTGTCGACAACTTATTTCGTCGAGTTGTTATCTACAGAGATACAAAATACATAAAGCATTTAAGTTAATTTTAAATAATTGGACCACAACAATGGCTCGAATTTTGTAGGTCAGAATAATTAATTAATGTGAGACGTCCACTAGTCAAATACTGTCTACACAAAAAAAATCCAAATTCGAGACCTTCTTTCGTTTTGGCAATGAATGCTTTGTAAGTAAAGAGTTATGGTAAATAAAACTTTTCCATATGTAGCATATGGTACAAGAACAACTAAGTGTGCCATATTTGTTGCATAAGGAAAAACAGCATAAGTTGACTTAAGACAATTGAAGTCATGGCTAATTTTCCATTAGTTCTGAATGAAATTCCACCATGTTTTTTTTTGGATTTTGTTTGTATTTTTTTTTTCAAAAGTTAATGGAATATTTGCCTCAAATCCATTGGTCTCAAGTCGAGTTAAGCTTTTATTCTCTGATACCATCTATATTTTCCACTTATGTTTTTATTATTTTGATTATTTTATTATAAGCCAATAAGTACACATGCCTTAAACGCTTAGGTAGAAAACAGTAAAGCATAAAATGTAGTTGCAAGCTTTCTCAGTGTGACAGTCTTAAGCTAAAACGGCATATAGCTTTTATTTGGGTATAGTACAACTGTATTTCTACCTCAATTTCGTAACTTTCAATGAAAACTCAACAGCTGTTTCGGTTGGAGCTAGAATCGCACAAAAGAAGTTTCATAAAAAAAAGCAAAGCTAGGACACGGTTTCGGTTTCTGCTACAGAGCTACCATCAGTGATCTTAGGCTGAAACGCTGGGCACAATAGATTCGAGTTACGAATGCGAGATGGTTACGCAATAGAGCTTTTTTTAAACTTCCATTACGCATCTTGCTCTTACATATAGAAAAAATGACGCTTTGTTTTTCTTTTCGCACTCGCATATTGCATCCATTGTCTTAAGCAGTTGATGCAATGAAGTAGTCTTAAGCTTAACTTATTTTTCTTTTTACAAGGTCGTGTTAAGGACCCAAAAATTCCAAAGTGCCAAAGTGTTGAACAGTTGAAAGCTAAGCAAGCAACAAGAACTTTGACCTTTTACTTTACATAAAGTCATTACTTTTGATCAGCGGTGGGCACCTCATATAAATAGAAACCAATGTTCACAACCAAAATGAACGTACTGATCGAAAGTGAACGAAACGTTTTGACGAGACGTGTCGTTCCGCAAGAATCGAACTTCAAACCGTCACTACTCGTCATATCAGCTGCTTTGATTCGTTGGCTGGCGTAAAATTTTGGGTTGAATGTCAAAATAGACGTAACGTTTCAACACGTTTATTTTGCTTAAGGCTTCAGATTTATAAGAACATAACTTTTTTGTGTGATTTTGCCTGCCATAAGCTTGGTATGCATTATTTGTTTAATTGAAGCTTTGAAATATTGAGGTAGGAATTGCTTAATATCGTAATACGCATTTTAGCTGTAAATGAGTTTGAAGCTTTGTTTTCTATGTATTTTACCTCATCTGCATCTGGAACGTCAGGATTTTTATCGATTGCCTTATCGAAACCATTGTCGGTAATGTCTTTACTCTTGATAGGCTTAGTAGTGGGCTTTGTGGGTTTTGTTTCTGGCGCTGTTGTTGGTGTTGATGATGATGGTGATGATGGCGTCGTTATATCTTTAGCTTCAGAATCAGAAGTTTCATAAGATTCAACTGACGCATCAGAGTCCTGCATGGTTTCATGTGTTGTTTTTTTGTTTGGTTTTGATTTAATGCGGAAGCGCCCGTAAATGCGGTATAAGTATTTGTTTATTTACATATATACATACACACACACATTTATATTATGTATGTTAAGTGGAACATTTAAAATTATATATTTACAGCGTTGTAATTAATGTACAAAGGAATAAAAGAATTAAAAATACATTAAGATTAGTAACAATATGTAACAAAAAAAAAGAATATACAGAAGTTAAAGACGAAGAGGGCGGCTGTGCTATGGACGTTAGCCTTGTACCCGAAACATGTATGCACATTAGGGTGAATAACATATTTTCTTGGTTTCTAGGATAGCTTATATTATTAATGTTAACTGATGGCTCATTGAACTTTTTGGTTTTCAATAGGATTTGCATGAACATAAAACGAGTACTTATGAAAAACTAAAAAGTTCAATGAGCCAACAGTAAATATCAATACTATGGAGCGCTCCTTGCACCAGAATTTTTCTCTCATGTACTTGAAATTATTAAATCTGTTTAAAACCAAGAAAAAAATACTTTCGAAGCTATATTTTTTTTTTGCTCCTCTGTGGAAAACACAAATAGTTCTATGATTTTTATTATATTGCTCATAAAAACCGGGTTTTTTTAAATTATTTTGGAACTAGGAGTAGTAAAGTTCCATCAAAAAATGGTACCTATTCTAACGTCCATGCTACAAAAGCTAGAACTTAGCTAACAGATCTGCTACATATGCGCAATGTACATATGTAAGTATGAACATATGTATATATCTATGTATAATCAATGTTTAGATTTTTGGAAAAATTTGCTTATTTGGCTTGATATCTAACTCATTCCATATGGAGTGAAATAAAAATTTCGGTAACATTTTTAAATGACCTTACCGAATTTTTTGAAATGTTATTTTAACAGCATTGCTAAATTGTCCGTCGAAATAATTTTGTTTTTTAGTAGACCATAACGCTTAGTGCCTAGCGGCAACTAATTCCTTGAGAATTTCTGCAGAAAGTCTGTCTGGAATTTATTGTACGCATTGACATTTTCAGTATATTTATATTTTTTCAAGTAGATTTGAGAAAATTTAAATTTCACACCGTATGGAATAAGTCTGCTTTGAACTCATGTAAAGAGAACCCATTATGAAAAATGACTTGAACTTTAGTTGTAGTCCATAAGGTTTTGATCAAAGTTCTATATTGGCACAAGTTAAGTCGCGAATAGTTTTAAAGAGATGGAGCATCAAAAATTTAATTTATGAGATATTAAAAATCAATACAAAAGGAGCTGGACCTTGCGATTTCTGACTTTATTGATTGTAAATGATATTTTGAGTGAAACTTGATAAGAGGCCAAAAATCAGATTTTGATATTTTCAATTTATTTTGTAAATTTTCGCAAAAAACAAAATGTATCAAAATCAAAACTACGTATCTTCTGTTTTTTTACATTTTTTGAAAAATCTTTATCAGACATAACATATTTCAAAGCTTCAGGTAAAACTGAAGTTATTGAAGTCCCAATTTGGTTTTGTTACGTTTTGAAAATTTGAGTGCTGTCCAGTTTTCAAGTTTAATTCAAATTGTTATTTACCCTTTAGGAGTTTGAAATTGTTTAAGAAAACAAACTCCAAGAAAATTGAGGACTTCTAGGTCTATGTCTTTTTTTGTAATGCTCAATATGCAGCGCTAATTCATGGACTTTTGACAAATGTACTTTAAAACAACTTATAGGGTCTAAGAGTGCCGATTTAAGCTAAGTTCCTGAAAAATGTTTCCAAAAAGAACGAAAAATAAACTGGTTCTTTAAACTAAATATCCATTAGCTAAGTGCTTGCTTGTTAAAAAAAAAACGCCTTGACATTTAAAAAAATTTTGGAAGAAAATTTCTGTTTTGAAAAGTTAATTTACAATGAACACATTTTGTATGGTCTGCATTTTATTATTGTTAATGTAATAAAATATGTCAAGTACCCATTTTGTAGGGCTTTCAGCAAATTTTACCGTTTATTCGAATGAATTTGCTCGATAATCGGCATTTCTGGGTCAATTTACCAATAAGCTATATACTGTACATATATATATGTATTTTCTAAAAAGCAAATTTGCGGCAAATGTGTTGGATTTCTTTTTTATTAAGCCCCAAAAGAGCACTTCAAATTTGCTGTACATTTGCAAGAGTGCAAAACTTTCGAGAAACACTTCGCTGGCAAACTTGCGCCAAGTTTGCATGGAATTTTCGGTTTATTGCCGAAAAATCATTGCATATTTCCCGATGTACATTTACGTAGGCACATAATTTTTGCAAAAATTCAGCGATAGCAAACTTTCAGCGAATCTGCAAGTGTCTTCTGTACACGGCCCCTAACAGCACAATAAGTTTACCGTACATTTGCTTAGGCCACAAGTTTTAAAAAAAAATATTCGT
Organism: Meiosimyza decipiens; assembly: GCA_963680825.1. Classification (NCBI taxonomy): domain Eukaryota; kingdom Metazoa; phylum Arthropoda; class Insecta; order Diptera; family Lauxaniidae; genus Meiosimyza; species Meiosimyza decipiens. Next base: position 11,143,991 of record OY804262.1, on the reverse strand, counting down.
CAGTAAGTGTATGGCGATTTTATTCAGCCTTCGGTAATCACTGCAAATTTGCCAAACATTTTGCAAACTGCAATGTTTAGCGATTCGCTATTAAATTTGCAGCAAATACGTAAACGACTCTAATGTTCACTTCCCCAATAAGCACTACACATGTGCTGTTGCGCAAACTTTCCGAAAGCTCTTCGCTAGCAAATGTGTAGTCAGTGCTTATTCGATCTATTCACGTAGCGTACATTATCTTAAAAACTTAGTACTAGGGCGTGACTTACCTTGCGCTCGGTTTTCTTAAGTCCGATTTGTTCGCGATCTCCTCGCTATAAATTTGTGACAAGAAGGATGAAAAGAAAATCATAAATTTAAACTTTGAAATTTCATAGAGAAAATAAAAATAAATTTCTTGCAAAAGTAAAAGAAGGTCAAAGATAAAGCCATAGCATAGAGCAAAGTAATTAATTAATACTTAAATTAGAAGTTATTGGTATGCAAGTGGAAAAAATAAGCAAAGTTACTGTTCATTGTATAACTCAAAGTTGTTCAGCAATGGGCTACGTAATAGTGAAGCAGTAATGCTGTGCTGTGCTGTGCAATGCACAGAGTTCACAGAACATCACACAGGAAACTAAGTCCATGGTGTTTTTTTGCTGTTTTATATGATAAATTTTGTTTAATTTCCTTTGAAATTGTGAAATTAAGTGGGAAAGGGTGCCAAATGATGTTATCCTAGGCCAAAACGGCAACGCTGTGTGAGGCTGCTATTATATTAAAACTCTAAGCGAAAACTTTTCAAACGCGCTTTAATGAGAGGGGGGAGATATAGTGTGATGCAGTACTGCTTGCTGTTCAATACTATGAACAGCTGGCAAGGGTATGTTGGAACAGAATCAGATGATATTCCCATAAAATTTAAAAGCATTGAAACGATTCATTATGGTTTTCTAAACACTCCACGCAGCGCACAGCACAGCCTTAGAGCTTCAATCGATTATGGTATCGCAACTAAAGCGTTAATTTAATTTTTAATTAATAGAGCGTTGCGAACGGAATGTGTTGCCTAGCGAGCGTGAAAAACTTTTTTAAAATTTTATGAGAGTGGTTTTAGCATGCAGCATTATAACTTGCTGTTCCGTGCTGTCATCACTACATCAACGCACAAAAGTGCTTTAAAACGCTTATCGTTTTTATTGTCATTATCATTCTAAAATGAAAGCCGCTTGAAATTGTTAGCTTACATTTTCAAACTCAAGATGAAAACTGTAAAAATGCTCGCTTCTTGTTGCCTATGACTTTTGTATATTGGCCATTACACGCCAAATCGGACACAATTTAGCTTTTACATCGCAGATTACTTTGAAACTGTTTTTTGTAGTACTGTTTGAGAGTATTCTCCATAACTTTTTTAAAATTTTTGTTGTCAAGCTATTCAGAAAATATAAATTTTCGAAAGCCAAAATTAAATTTTTTTTTTTAAAATTATCTTTTTCAAATTTCTTTATGATAAAAAATATCGAAATTTTTTTTGAACCGTTATTATTATGGGAATTTCAATTTTCCAAAAAAAGTCATTTTCAACAACGTTATGTTAGGATCGGTTTTCGTCAAATTTGTGTAAGACATTGATATTTACTCAAAAAAATGTTTGTGAGAAATACATTTTAAAAGAAAATTTTCAAATATATAAAAAAAATGCAATCCAGCCATTCGAGGAGTGCATTTAAAAAAGAAAATGCGTAATGTTTCATAAATTTATGTTTCTTGATAAAAAAGATTTAAAACTATTTTGGAAAATACTTAAAAATAGAACTAAAAACAGTTAAAAAAAAATCTAAGATGCAAAAGCAAAATGGTGTCCAATATGCGTGGAATGCCTCATTTATATAATACATTAGACGTTTGCAGCTTTCTTCGAAATCCTCTCAATAGAGGATTCATTCCTTGACACATTTTGCGACTTTTTCAACATTTTTTTCAAGTTTTTCGCCATTATTCAAAATTTTTATTTTCTCAACATTTTTCGACATATTTTGACATAATATCCAAATGTTATTTGGATTTCTTCAACGTTTTTCGACTGTTTGAAAAATTTTTTCGACATTTCCCACGTTTTTGAACTTTTCAATGTTTTTTTGACTTAAGTTCTGCACTTTCTCAACATTTTTCGGCATTTTTAACATTTATCGACGTTACCAACATTCTGAGACATTTCCAACTTATTCAACTATATCGGCTTATTGAACATTTACCGAATTTCGGAACTTTTTTAACGTTTTGGATTTTTTTTAACAAAAACGAAGTGAAATAAAAACTAACTGCCGATAAATGTCAGTACCTCAATTGAAATGCTTAATATGGTGAGCAGAGAGAGAATCTTCCGACATTCCCAGTGAGCTGCAGTAAAAGTGTTGTAAGTGTTAATAAATACTTAAGTGTTTGTTTAATATGTGCAAGTGTGTGTTATGTCTAAGTGGAATACAAATATAGTATGTACACGCTTGGCTGATATTTACAGCAGTAGCAGAAGCTGGAGCAGCGTATGGGCTTCGCCGCAATTATTTATTGCTTCCTTTTTGATGTGGCGAATAACGATTTGTCTTACCTCCTCCGGAGTCTCAATTTTTTCTTCTGTCTTGACCGCTGCTTCTTCTTCGGGTTTCTTTTTCGGTCCATCCAACTTCTTTTTCTTTTCTTCGTCGGCCTTTTTCTTCGTTTCTTCTACCTTTTTCTCTTCGGCCTGCTTTTTCTCATTTTCTTTCTTTTTCTCTTCTTCGAGCTTTTTCTTGCCGTCGGCCTTCTTTTTCTCTTCTTCAGCCTTTTTCTTATCGTCCAACTTCGTTTTCTCTTCTTCAGCCTTTTTCGTATCTTCGATCTTCTTTTTCTCTTCATCAGCCTTTAGCTTTTGAGCGACTTTTTTCTTGTCTTCTTCGACCTGCTTCTTTTCCTCATCAACCTTTTTCTTTTTCTCTTCTTCGAGCTTCTTCTTTTTCTCTTCTTCAACCTTCACCTTCTTCTGTTCTAGTTCGGCTTGCTTCTTTACCTCTTCGATCTTCTTTTCTTCTTCAATCGCTTGCTTTTCGACTTCGGCCTTTTTCTTCGCTGCTTCTTCGGCCTTCTTCTTCGCTGCTTCTTCAACCTTCTTATTTTCTTTTTCTTCTTCTGCTTCCTGGGCGGCAGCTTCTTCTTCTTCAGCCTTATGTTTGAATGTTTTAAGTATTGATGGAAGTTTCGTATAACAAGAATATGTATGTGTTGGTTGTGTGGTTATTGTTCAGTTGAGGGAGTAACACGTAGCAATTGGTTTAATGAAGGTGAATGTAACAATCGGTTAAGCGCATAATAAGACGCAAAAGATAAAAGTAGTAAGAGACAGAAAGATTTCGTTAATAGAATATAAAAAAGTCTATTTATGTATATATATGTATGTATATCGGACACTCTTTTAAAAACTGCACGCCTTTTACTTTTTTGAACATTTTTTCAAACAAAATATCTCAAAAACTATGGGGAACAGGATAAAATAATTTTCGAACTTTTTAGTTTAAAAATATGTTTTAATTTTATGAAAAAAAGTTTTTATTTTCATTTATCAACCATGATGAAATCAGTTTTTCATGCTATTTCCCTAAGTAATTGAAACATTTCGTTTCGTAAAAGCCAAAAAAAAAACAAAATGTGCAAATATTTAAAGGATTCCGATATATACATATATATATATTTATATATATAATTGGTTAAATTATTAAATGAAACTATTTTTTACAGTCAGGTGTAAAACTAATAGAACACCGCAGTATAACGTATGTATGTACATAAATTGTAGCAAACCAATGATGAATTCTAAAAATACTAAAGCTCTTGAAAATTATGAGTAAGAAAAGAGTCATAAAGAGTATTGCAGAAAGTCGAAGAGTGCAGAAAAAGAGTAGAGAGTACAAAAACGGAGAGAGAAATACAAACGAGGATTTCATAGGACTCCATAACAAAATCTTCAATTAACATAAGAGTCCTTAATAAGCAACACAAATATCTGTACATTTGCCAAAGCGCAAAATTTTTCATAAATTCTTCGGATGAAAGTTGCATTTCGATACAATGTACTACCAATCAGTCGAATTTGTCGATGCTTTTCTTTACTTGTCGATCTTTATAGACTCGTTCGATGTATTTCGACAATTGCCGAAATTTTCATAAAATTCTTTGATACTTTTTGACTTATGCGATGTTGTGCGACTTGTCGACTTTTCTCGAATCGATTTGTTTTGATACATTCTGACGCATCGATTCTAATCGTTATTTCAATCTTGATAATTTGCAACTTTTTCGATTCTTATTGAACTTATTTACACTTATATTCTCAGACACTTATCGACTCACCCGATTCATTAAGACTTTTACGATTTATTCGATATTTTGTGATACCTTACTTACTCATTTGAAAATACCAATCATAATATGCTTTAATTTCAACTTTTATAGAGTTCGATGCATATGTTTATTGGCTAGTCTTTGTTTTTTGGTAGCTAGCAAGCTTTTATAGATTTGTTCGAAGCGTTTCTTTGCTGTTCGACTTTTATGGTTATTTTCAATGTTTCTCGATATTACTTTACTTCCATAGGTTTTTCATAAGTACATATGCCGATACTTTCCGACTTTATCGATGTTATTAGATATTTATCGACTTTTTTTAATAATTTTCTTGTGCGTCGAGTTTTGAATATATTCGATCGAATATTATCTTCTTGGGTTTGCTTGCTGTATTGGTTTTTTCCGATGTTTTTTGATGCACATCGATCTGTTTCGATACCTTCGATATATATCGATTTTTTCGACTTTCATCGATTCTTTCGATACACTTTTGCTCTTATTGATTTCTTTTATGTTGTTCGATATTTTTCAATATCTATCGACTTTTTTAAACGATACTTTTTGGCTTCTTTGAAGATAAACGATACTTTTTGACTTAGGTCGGTCAACTATGTTTTCCGATACCATTCGATATTGCTCGGTTTTCGATAAACTTCGACATTTGTTAGCAATTATGTGTAGTTTCTCGATACCATTTGACTTTTAACCATTTTTTTCTTGCTTTTCGATACTGTTTAATACCATAGACTTTTTTAATGTTTTTGATAATATTCAATTCTTTTTGACATTTATGAACTTTTTCAATAAATTCCTGAATGTGTGTGCATTCATTGCAAAATTTTGCGAAGCAAACGTAGCCTTTTTATGTACGGCAATGCTTATGTGTAGCAAAACTATTCGCAATATTGCAAGATAGGGATCAAACTAATTTGAAAACTACCAATTATAGTAATTTGAAGACATTACTTAGTATATGTAAATATTTAAAATTTCATAAGAAAATAAAAGACATTGAAAGTTCCAGAAAGAGTAGAGTTTTTAACTCGGCAACTGTCAGTCTTTGATATACTTGGCACTGTTTAGGAGGCGCTATTACATAGGTAGTAAATTTATGCCAAGTTTTGAAGCTATACGCTGTAATTGCCGAGTTAAAAGAAATATGTTCAGTAGTGAAGTTAAACTGAAAAAAGAATAAGAGAGTGTCATAGAAATCAACTTATTGATGACTCTTCGATGATTACTAAGCCCAACCTCCTCTTTTTGATTCTGCGTAGTTGGCTTTAAGCGAACATCAAAAATGACTTTCGGCTCTTTGGACTCGGTATCTATTGGTTTGCGCTGTGGGGGAGGCTTTAACTTGGGTATGTCATAAAAGGTAACCTCTGCCTGCTGTTGTTGACCGCTCACAGCTAATTGCACTGTCTTTTGCTGTTGCTGACTAACTGAGAGTTTTCTCTCTTGTTGCTTACTAACTGAAAGCCCTTTGTCTTGTTGTTTTTGCTGACTAACTGTTTTAATTTTTTGCTCCTCATCCTGCTGCTGCTGTTGTTGTTGACTAACTAACATAATGTCCTGTTGCTTACTAACTGAAACTTTCCTCTCCTGTTGCTGACTAACTGATAATTTACTCTCTTGTACTTGCTGGCTAACTTGTTGTAAGCTGATTTCTTCCTGTTGCATACTGAATGAAACTCTTCTTGTTTGTTGTTGCTGTACGCTAAGCAACGAAGTAGTTTCTTCCTGCTTAGCAATGACTTCCTGTACCTGAATATTGGATTGCTCTTCTTGCTTTACTTCTTCATACGTTTCTTGTTTTATTTCTTTTTCTTCGTCTTTGGGACGCTTTACTATTACCTTTCGTTTTTCTTCGGCTTCTTTCTTTTGCTGTTCCTCGTCTTTCTTCTTCTTCTTCTCATCTTGTTTCTCCACAGTGATTTTGCAGGTAGACTCATCTTTACCGATCTCATTGGCAACGACTACCTTGTATGACGAGGTGTGTTCCATTTTGGCTGTACTAAATGTTAGACGCGCCGTTGTACCATCGAAAGTTGTTGTTATTTCTTTAGTCTCCTTAACAATGGTGGAGCCCTTGTACCATTCCACTTTGCACTTGCGGTCCGACTGCTTAAGACTTATTATTAGTTCGAAAGTTTTACTTTCGGTAACCTTTTGATCGACCAATTTGCGACCGATCTCCGGCTTGGTGGGCTTGCGCTCTTCCTCGGGAATATCAACTAAGTGGACGATCTGAGAGACAGCTTCACCCTTCTCATTGCTCGCAATCAATTTGTAGGCACCCTTGTCGGTCTCTTCAACTTCATTAATTTCTAATTTAACAGCAAATTCACCTTCTTTAGTCTGTTCGACAAGGTACACAAGTCGTTTGCTTTCTGTGACAGCAGTCGATTCCTTATACCATGTACACTTGGGCTCGAATTTCGATGCGACCGTGCATTCAATAACAACGGTTCGCTTTTTAATAATCTTAATAATCTTGGGCTTATCTTTAATAACGGGGACAACTAAAAGTGGAAAGAAAATATATGTTAATAAACATCCAATGCTGTTCCTGAAGACTACTTACTTTCAATGTTAAGCGTCAAGTTGGCATTTAGTTCACCCAAAATATTCTTAATATTGCATTTATATAGACCAGAATCTTCGAGCTGTGGATCGACCAGCTCCAGCTTGATGTAGTAGTGATCACCTCGTTCTTCCATGGTCATTTTTATTTTGTTACTTTCGCGTACAACTTCGCCATTGCGGAACCAGACAATATCCGGCTTGGGATCTGCCTTAACTTTGCATTCCATAATAACCAATTTGCCATTATTTTCAGAAATGATGCGTGGCTTTTCAACAAATGTTGGACCTTCACCTTCTGGTTCAGGTTCAGCTTCAATATTAAGATTTAGATTGGCGTTTGATTCTCCAAACTCGTTTTGAACATTACATCTGTAGGTGCCGCCATCAGATGCCCCAGGATCCTAAAGAGAGAAACGTTTGCAATTTGAGAATATAAAAGACGAGTCCAGAGCCAGAGGGGTACAAGTGCAGAATTATAAATGTCATCAACAACTGTTGCTGCTAAACACATCTGTAGAAAAACACTAATTAGATAGTATATCCTTGTTTTACTTTTGATGCACTTGTACCCCTCTGATTCTAGATCCGTCATATATTATAGAAATCATCATAATAATGATAATGCTGGTGACATTAACAACGCTTATGCAAATGATAATGATAGTTATAATGAAAATGATAATCTATATATGTAAAGAAAAAAGTCAGGCTAGTAAATCCATTCACAAATCAAAATCGGCTGGACCGATATTAATGATCTCTGATTTGTTGTGGCCTTCCCACAAAAATCTTTTTAAAATAGAATTTTCACAAAGACCACTTTATCGATTCACATGGAATTTACACCACGTGTCTTTTATATTAAGAGACATAGCTTAAGCCATAAAACTTTTATTTAGGGTGCATATTTCGGGTGGCCTATATATATGCAAAAACATATAATCGTTGGTGACCAATTGAGGTCATGTTTTTTTTTAAATATTTGAAATGTCCTTTAGTTCGCCGGGTCAGCTACTCATATTGATAAAGATTATGATAATGATAATGTTCAATGTTGGCTATATATACATAGTATATGTGTGTGTTAATATATTACCTTGATTTCTAAGGTTAACTCGTACGTGTCCTCGGATATTAGAGTCGATTTTATTTTAATTTTCTTATTCTCTGTTACCACGTCCTGTCCTCTGTACCAGGTAACAGTTGGTTCCGGCTTCGCTTTGCATTTGCATTTCATCGTTATAAGTGTACCAGAGTCGTTTGGTATAATTCGTGGTTTTTCGATAAAGGAAGGTGCAAATCCATTTGCATCGTTAGCACCTGTACACATAGTTGAATTTGATGAGATTTTTTTTTAAAGATTTGTAATGAACTTCAAAATATAATAAGCTTAATGAAAAAACTCTAAATATATTAGGGGATCACTATTTTCTGGTCCTAATGCGGTCAATTTGAAACAGTTCACACCAGTGATGGTATTTGGTTCACACTTCTTATAAAATCAACGTAGAAAAGATTCGAGTAACCCATTTTAAAGGTCTGTGCTAGAATTTCAGTTAAAAGAATGTAACCTGGGTATACATACCTACGTTGATGTAGACCAAGACTTCTTAGAAAAATTAAATTTCAAAAATGAAAAGTAGAACTGATTACTGAAAATTATTCTACGATAACTTCAACGAAGTTACAACTGTTTCAAATGGAACCTATTTGTACCCAAAAAAGTAATGCCCTAATTTTTATTGGAAGTGTATATTTTTTTGAAGCATAATTATGTAATATTTTCAATGCAATATAATGAAAGTGCTGGCAATAATCTGAAGTGGCAAATAATTCAACTTAGTTGAAAAGAACTTGTCATACGCAGTAGAAAAGGTAAATATAATAATAGAGTTTAGCTACTATAGCTACAATTTTCTAAGGTACTAAGGTATTTAGCTGGTAGGTCGAAAACACGTTGTATATACAAAAAAATAAATAATGCAAAGATGAACTAACTGACATAAGATAGTTTTGAAGTAGGATAGCTAGTGATAAAGCCAAAATATTCCGAAACATTACAAATACTTTGCTCCTGAAAGCAGCATACGTTTCTGTTTATGTGGAACATTTATACCGAGCAGAAATCGGAAGTCTCTAATCGGAGTCTCCAGCCGGAAATTTCAAAGCGCTACTCCAGACAGAGCTTTTCTCCATTTGCTTTGGTGAAACTTGAACTTTGTAAGTCACGAAATCGAAATCTTGTTATCGCAGGTTAAGAAACCTCTCATATAGTTCTTGCTGTCAAACAGTGATCTTGAAGATATCAGCGCCATTTAAGTTGCCAAAATTTTTGAAAATTCCATAAAACTTAATCTTGGTGAGGCAACTTCAATTATGAAAACAATTTACTCCTCGCTTGGGGTTAAAATAATGAGAAATATCATTTCAAGCTAAATTTTAGTATGAACGAAAGATTTTAGGGGCAGAAAGTTTTCAATCGGTGAGAGAAAACGGTTAAAAAACATTGATTGGTTAAAAACAGGTAATTTTAAAAATAAAGGTATTCTTCAAATGCGAAGGCGGCATTATTGCATGGGCTTACAGCAGCCAATCTTTCAATACGCCGCTGTTTGTAGCTATCTACAATATCCATAAGCCAATCGTTGATCTTTGCATTTTTTATCTCATCGTTTCATTTCTTGCGGACATATGTTTCTTAGAGCTATTTTATACATATTTATGTATCTATAGATAATATATTGTATATTAGGGGCATATAGTTTTTAAAAATAACGTCTTACACATTACGAAATAAATAAATAAATGAAAATCTAAAAGGCTTAGATTGGGTTACAAGTGCGAAATATGAATTTGCATGGAATGGAAAGCCATTTGTTTGTCCAAAAAATTTGTTGACACTTGGTGACAGTAAAAGCCATTAAAATGCGAGCTTATAAAACATATACTATATAGTATATTCGTTTTGTTTTTCCAAATTAAGCATGAAAATATGCAATGATTTAACGCAAACGCATGTACACATACGTCATTTTAATGAAAGAAAATCAAAATAATGAATGAAAATCTGCATAACTGAATGGTTCTATGTATGTATGTACTTCGGTCTACCCGAAAGTGATGTGCCGCACAGTGACCGGAAATTAAGTTCTCTTAGACAAAATACAATTTCATGCTGAAAATGAGTTGTAACTATAACTTTGTACTCCAATGGTTTCGAATTACGAAACTGAACCAATCAGCAACTGTTCTTATTTCTTATTTAATTACTCGATAGTCTTTTGGTGCCACAAAATTTGCGTATAATGAGAGAAGAAAGATAAAAGAACAAAACAAAGCAAATATAAAAAGAAAACAAAAATTTCATTGCATAGTTTAAGTCGAAAAAGGTTTAAGCCAAGAATAATGAATCGTTCTATGATATAAAATAGTTTTATATGTGAGCAAAATTGCGTATAATGATAAAATAATAGATGAAAGAACAATAAAGCAAATGGAAGAATATGACAGAGTTTACATTGTATACTTTTAGTTGCAAGTTGCTTAAGGCAAGCAAAACAGTTCCTTAGATTTGACTAAATATCGGATGTTTTTTTTAGAGGTTTGTTTTTCGAATAGAGATAAAACTGGCATTTTTTGGTCAAATCTGGCAACTCTAATGTCATTTATGTTCAGTTTGGTTTGCCATTTCATCATGAACAGGTTGACAAAAGAACAACGCTTGCAAATCGTGCAAATTTATTTCGAAAATAATGGTTCAGTTCGCGAAGTTTACCGCAAGCTCCGTCCATTTTATGGTCGACATAATCGTCCATCAGAGCAATTAATTCGGTTAACCATGGATCGTTTTCGCACTACGTTTACTCTATGTGATAATACGCATCCGCAGAGACGTCGAACAGTGCGCACCGAAGAAACAATTGCCGCTGTAGAGCAAAATGTTGAAGAGGACCCGAATGAATCGATTCGCCACCGTGCACAGCAATTGGAGCTTTGTCCATCAACTTTATGGAAGATTTTGCGCAAAGATCTTGGCTTGCGACCTTACAAGATCCAGCTTGTGCAAGAATTAAAGCCGCGAGACCATGCAATGCGTCGTGATTTTGGTGTATGGGCCGAAAATGAGATTGATCTCGATGCTGATTTTCATCGCAAAATTTTGTTCAGTGATGAGGCTCATTTTTGGTTGAATGGCTACGTCAACAAGCAAAATTGCCGCATTTGGAGTGAAGAGAATCCACATGAGACCCTTGAGACGCCATTACATCCACAAAAACTGACTGTTTGGTGTGCTCTATGGGCTGGTGGAGTCATTGGGCCATACTTCTTCCGAAATAATGCTGGAGAGTCAGTTACCGTTAATGGAGACCGGTATAGAGCCATGATAACCGACTATTTTGTTCCCGAATTGGATGGCATGAATGTGGACGAGTTGTGGTTCCAACAAGACGGCGCTACATGCCACACAGCGCACGTCACAATCGATTTATTGAAGGAAACATTCGATGAGCGCATAATTTCGCGGAATGGACCTGTCAATTGGCCACCAAGATCGTGTGATTTGACACCATTGGATTATTTTCTTTGGGGATATGTGAAGTCGCTCGTCTACGCCAACAAACCAGAAACGTTAGGGGACTTGGAAGCCAACATTCGTGACGTTATTGCCGACATACGGCCCCATATGCTCGAAAAAGTGGTTCAAAATTGGACCTGTAGAATTGGCTTTATTCGAGCCAGCCGCGGCGGCCACATGCCCGAAATCATATTTAAACATTAATGGCATAAAATTATCCTTCCAATAAAGCCAAATTGATGGACATTAAAACGATTGTCTTGTGTTTTATTTCAATTCGAAGCTCTATACCTCTAAAAAAAACACCCTTTACAACAGGAAAGTGCACGAGCACATCAAGAAAGTTCAGAAGTATCAAAAAACATCGAAAAGTTGGGAGAGTATGGAAAAGTCGGCAAGTATCGAAAAAGTCGGTAGGTATTAAAAGACCAATAATCGATAAGTTTCGAAAGATATCGAGAATGTCGAAAAGTTCATTAGTATCAAATATCATCGAAAAGTCGATAAGTGTCGAAAAAGTCGGTAAAAGCTCAAAAGTATACAAATATATAAGTTAATATGTCAGAGAGCATTGAAAAACATTGATGCAAATAATATGTGTCTGTCAATATCATGAAAGCATCTAAAAATTTGATAAAAGCCTATAGAAGTTAGTAAGTACTCGTATCTTGATACAATTAAAGCGTCAATGAAAACCGTTCAGTATCGAAAGATATCGGAGAAGTTGGTAAGTATCGAAAGAAATCGTAAAAATCGGCTAGAGTCGATAAACATCGAAAGTCGAAATAAGTTTTCAAAGTCGATAAGTGCCGCGAAACTTTGAAAATGTCAATATGTAATGTCCGTGAAAATTGGAAGAATTGAAACATATTCTATATTTTCAATTTTAAGTTACCGCGCTGAAATAAGCAAAATGCTTGCAGTGTCTACATAGCCACATAGCGTTAAAAAACCATTGGAATACAGAGTTTCAGTTAGTTAACGTCTCATTTTCGGTTGGGAATTGAATTTTTTTAAGGACGTCTGTGCGCCCTTAGCATAATGCCATAGCTAGCCGTAAGAGTTGATCTATGAAATGTTCTATGAATGAAAATGCAATTGCATGAAATTATTTGATGGTATTGTACATTATGTGCAGCATCAGAGGTCGGTATAGTGCATACATCAAAAATATTAATACTGAGAGTGTAAAAAACTCTTCAACCAAGTTACTTATACAAAAAACAAAGCAATATCTCACTTGGTCAAAGTCCAATGTTTATAAAAAAAGTGTAAAATACTCTTGCGCCTGGAGCAAAACCATTTTTGTGCTACAAAAATTGAGTTTTACACACAGTTATGCTGACACTACACTTAAAACTAAGTAGAAAAAAAACGTCGATCAAAACAGCTTGCACCATCATTTCCAGCGTACTCCAAAACATCAAACTCAACATAAATCAAAATCGATTGTGTTCAAATTTCGACCATATTTTAGACTAAAGGTCACAAAAAAACGGTTTGTCGCTATAAGCTTGCTTTTAAGAACTCGGTTTCTGCTTGGTCATTAATTTATATTGGAGGTACATATTTGATCTGATTTTCTAAAAAAAAGTTCCAACAAAATTTTAATTATGACCGTACGTTTTCATGTTACGCAGAAGTTGAGATCAGGGTTGACAATTTGAAAAAAAAAGAACTTCTGACCTTGTGGAAAAAAAAACTATTTTTGCCTGATATCGTTAAGCTCCCGGCTATTTTAGAAATCTTTGAACTTCTACCAGAACACTTGGCAACCCTGATTGAGATAGTGTTAAGACCAAAAAACATTACGTGGTGTAAAACCTTTGATCTTGATCATCATGAAAACGCTTAACTCTTTTACTGAAAGCTTTCTAATATATAATTTTTCTTTAGTCTATAGTTTTTCCGGTGAATTACTAGCGAAAACAGTTTTCTGTACTTTTGTCTTTGATTATCGGCCAAATTCGATTGCATGCGATTTTGATCGATATTAAAATATCAAATTGGGCGATGTTCAAAAACATGGCGCATATACCAATTGCTTCCAATGAGAGATTTTTTTATTATTAAAAAATTATTAAAAAAAATGCATATCACAGAATGTAGGGAACTAATTGTAAGCTTTTATGCATCAATCTCATAAGCTGTAAAATTACCTTCCATATGACATCAATATATTCAAAATCTATACAGGATTGATTTTTAGAAAAGCTATGTCCGCAAATTTTCATGACTGTCTCGGAAACTATTTTTTAAAATTAAATACCATGTTAGGAAAAATAATTTGAAAAATGGCGGCTAAGGCCAAATTCACATTGAAATAGGGTCAGTAAGGGTTAAACATGTGACATGTTGCAGATATATATTTTTTCACATGTAGTCTAATTTTTAATTACAAAGCCGATATCTTATTGAAAATAATTGTGCGCTCATGCCCAAAATATTATTTTGCAGACGTTTTCTTAGGTGGTCCCCTAACTTTTACACAATCAAAATCTGAGTAAAAGCAAATGTGTGTGTAAGCACACAAAGACCATTTCCTCGGTGGGTACATATGTGCATATATATGCATTTACATACTAGCAAAGCAGTGTTGTCCGCCAGCTCATATGCTCACAAGTTAGCACATAGCGTTTAGTTGATCAGTTATGGCTCGAATAGGATCGGATTGCTTGTTCTCTTGTATTTTCTCAGCTTTTGAAATTTCACATTTTTTGAAGGACGGATACAAATTTTATTTAACCATATGAAAAAATTGTATATTCCCATATATTCCGTGAGGACATTAATAGTAATTTTGTTTTTGCATCAAACATTTACACATAGAGATATGTACATATGTATGCATTTACATAAATGTATGTATGTCTATGTACATATATTGCACTTTTGTTGTTTGGAGTATTATTATTTTTTAAATACATATATATTTAATAGAATTTTATGTATACCTTGGAAATTGAGAGCTATGTTTGCATTGCTCTCGCCATACACATTAAATGCATTACAACGATAGTTTCCACCATCCTCCTTGGTTGGATTTTTGATTTCTAATGTAAGCACATAGGTGTCCTTTCCGGTGGCTTTGCGTGACATTTTAACACGTGAGGAATCATTGATTTGCTTATCTGCACAAAACCAGGTAATATCAGGCACCGGATGTGCTTCCAGTATGCATTCCATGATCAATATATCTTCCTCTTGACGTATTGTCGGCTTTTTCGGAAAACGTGGTGACTTGCCATCAGGAATTCTGAATATATGTGGAAATTGAACGTTTTTTTGTTGATTGATAAGATTAAGACAATTCGAAAATCTCAGCAGCGTGTTGAAAGAAAGTAGAGAGAGGAAATCAGAGAGGTAGACAGAGAGAGAGTTACATGTATATAGAGACATTTACATTTATTCGAGCTTTTTTGAGTACTTTTTCTTGTGTACGAAACTTCTCAAAATGTTTTACACGAATAAAGAAAGAGGCTGGAAAAAACTTCCCAAAAACAAATTTGTACTTCGTTTTCAAGCAGAGACTTTTCGGAGTGAGATAATTTCACACCTGAAAGCATTTTTTTCGAACAATTTATTATCGCAAATAACGAAAATCTAGAGCTTTTTGTGAACTTGTGGTAAAAAACTCGAACAAAGATGCTGTAAAATGGTTTTTGTTACAGAATTGAAAACAAAAGGATCAAAGAAAAAACCATGAAAAGTTCAAAATTATGGAGGAGTTGAAAATCCACTGATAGTCTGCCTGTAAGGAATTCGTACGTTAAAGTTTGACCAGCTTCAACAGTTTTTACTGTCATTTTGGGCGAATTTCCTATGTTTTTAGTTTCTGGGCTATTATTCCTAAAATATAGTGGGCTATAATTTTCCGCCCACATTCTGATTTTTTTAATAATTTTGTACTGACTGATAAGTTTCTTCTCTTTCTTTTTTCGCTTTCTCTCTTTCTTTCTTTTTCTCAATCTCTTTATATTGTTAATTATACACATATGCAGTGGCGTACCGTGCACATCGGGCGCCCTGGTGAAATAACATATTTGCCGCCCCTATCGAAAGAAAATTTTGTGTTTTTCTCAAAAGTTTTATTTACCTTCCCAAAAAAAGAAAAAATATTAAGCTGCTCATTTTTGGCTTACAAAAATCAGAGCAAAATGAGATATGTATGCGTCACTTAAATTTCGAATATCTCCACCAACACATTGAAATTCCCTATATCCAACTATGTGCTAATATTTAGTTAAAAAAGTACTTGCTTTAGACTTTTAAAAACCCTAGCAAAATTAGGCATATTTCTTGACAATTCTGCCGCCCCCTAGGTACGCTACTGCACATATGTATATTATGGTGTCCGTAAGTTCAACTTGCTTTCTGAACAGTGATGAATTCAGTTCTCCTTGAATAACGTAGTTTCAGAATATTATATTTTCATTAAGAAATTGCTACTTTAATATGCGTCGTATTATTTAAAGTATAAACTCAGTAATTTTTTTATTAAAAGAGACATAAAATGGTACTTTTCAAATATATATATTCAAAATATATTCAAAAATTAAAATAAGAAAAACCAAATTCGCCAATGTTCTGAAAAAAAGTTGAACTTACGGACTCTCCTAATGTTTATTATACAAATGCAAATTGTTTGTCTTCAAACATTTGCACTTATTCGTTTTTTAGCAGCTCTCCGCTTCATATTTGTTTCGGCTTACTTCTTCGTAGCGCCTTCGAAATTCAAGTTAATGGTAGCTATTCCTTCGCCGTGCTTATTTCTAGCACGAGCCCGATATTCACCCTGGTCACCAGACACCACGTTGCTTATCTCCAAACGCGCCATATGATAAAGTTTCTGATCGAGTTCCAATGACATTTTGTAACGTCCTGCCGCTTTTAGCTCCTCTTGAGCGTGAAACCTTAAAATTTATATATTTTGTATATGAGGAAGTCATGTCTTTCTTTCTTTGTCAATTGGTGACTTTGTATGTTGTTCAATTTTGGCTAAAAAGCCGCCATGGAAGACGCTTTAGGCCAAAACCAACAAAAGCTTGATATTAAAAGAAGGCTACCAAAATTGAAAATTTGGCACCCTAGAGAGTACTTAATTGAACGTTTTTTGTTCTGTTTGATAACTTTATATACCACGTGCGTAAGTCAAATCTTATGTATATCGAATTCGGCACTTGATTCGTACGAAGCGTGACAGTGGGAATGGCATAAGAACTTAAAGTTCTTATATGAATGAGAATGCCACCAATTTTTACGTTTTCTTAGAAGCAGGCGGCTTACTTCAAATTGGTTAGCGTTAGTATCACTGTATCAGCTTTTCTAATTGAATATGTGACAAAACGCTTTAAACGGATCAATGCTCTTTCCTTAATTGCTCAAATGGTAGCCTTAGACCAAACCTTTCAAAAGCATTGTGGCGGGTCTTACAATTTTACCGCCATTGAGTCAAAATCAATTGAGCTGGACTCAAAAAAGAAAATAGGTAAAAATTCCTACATATTATATATATTCCAGATCTTATAAATCATGCGCTAATTTATGCCCATTAATGAGTTGTGCAACAGACCGCAAATCCGTTGCGGAATGGGAAATTTTGAGACAGAATTGGTAAAGTTGGACATTTCTCTAAGTAAACTCTATGCCAAACTTCAGCTGCCACATATTGCTTTTCAAAAGTTTCGAAACAAGCTCTTTGAATCAGTGGCGTCACTTCAACAAATCTTAAATCTTGGGGGGGGGGGGGGAGGAGGCGTGAATTATAATTTCACCACCATAAGATGGGTTTATTGAATTAATGTATTGAAAAATAACAAGTATCAGATCCTTGGAGAGGCAATGGCCCCCCCAGCCCTACTGAATTGACGCCACTGCTTTGAATGTTTCTCGTGGAAATGATATCTCGAAGGACACGAACAATTGGCAATAGTTCATGTCAGGGATGGTCAGCTCATGAGCTTTCACACTTGCCGCTTATGCAAAATGAGATTATCAGTTGCAGTTGAGATTTCATAGAATCAGAGTCAGCTTTGACTACTTTTTAATTACAGCAACAGAACTTTGCAAGCATTTCGCTCAATGATCAAAGTTTTCGAAATCTTGCGCTGGCTAGATTTGGTCTGCCCTCTTTGCCGACCACTCTTCTAAGTTCTTTCGTCCATTTGGTGAGTTTTCGCTATAACGATGGGAAAGATTTTGATGGTTTTGTAGCTGACTTATTGCATGTAATTGTAAAATTATCAAACAGTTTGGCAATTAATAAAGTATATATATAATTATGAAAAAATCTTCTTGAAAATGTTCGTACCACGCAACTGTTGGCTTTGGATCTCCGACACATCTGCATTCAAAAGTAATGTTGCCACCGTCCTCACTCTGTCTTATGACGGGACGTTCGGTAAACGTAGGTTTAATGCCATCATCTGGAACCGGTGCCTCGTCGCCTATATATGAAGTGGTTTGTGAAATTTAGCCACATAATCGATTTTCTCAGGTTGATTAATTTATACACCTAACTATTTTTATTGATAGATATACCGTTTAAAAGAATGTTTGCTTTTTTTTTGAAAAATTTGCGTGCTACTGTGTTAAAAAAAAATTAGTAAATATTCATATACGTATAAGTACGGGTAGATATATCATGAGCTAATATACAAATGTTTATATTAAGTATAATATACCAGATAATATAATAATCCTATATGTTCAGAAAAAACATGCACCCTTTTATTTATACTCAATCATTTTAGTTTCTTTCGAGTTTTCGTGTTTTCCGAATTTTCGCGCTCAGAATGTCCTAAGCATAATGTATTTTCTTTCAAATAGTTTTGATATGAAACCGAAACTCAACACATGTGAGCTTTTATGTGTGCAAGGATTAAAATGAAAAATAAGGCTCAAGCCTCCATAAAAGTTGTTTCGATTTTTCCTTAGGAAAAAGCACCCGACGTCTAATATTCCCATTGTAGAAAAATTGCTGTGAAAATCATTATATCTGGGAAAGTTTTGTTTTTGGGCGATTTTCTTAGCTTTTACGAAACATGTCATTTTTAAAAAAACAAGCTGACCCAGTTTAGAAACGTGTGATTCTTTTTAAATATTAGCTATAAATACTTGAAATTGTTGGTGCTTATTCTAAATAAGAAATCACAGAATTTAAAGGAAGTTTCAAATTTATTCAAAATTTAATAGATAACAAGTAATATTACGTTCTACATAAGTACCACTTTTTTCGTGTAGCACAATGGGTAGAAAAAAAAAGTATACACCCAGAGTGGGATATTATCCAAAAGTATAGAAAATTAAAAAGGTTGTGAAACATTGAAAAGTGTCGTACCTAAAAGTCGAATGGTATCAGAGAAGTCAAT
Source organism: Meiosimyza decipiens (assembly GCA_963680825.1). Lineage (NCBI taxonomy): Eukaryota > Metazoa > Arthropoda > Insecta > Diptera > Lauxaniidae > Meiosimyza > Meiosimyza decipiens. Next base: position 11,125,100 of record OY804262.1, on the reverse strand, counting down.
ATATATAGCACTTTCAAAAAAGTCGAAAAGCGTGAAATAGCTTCAAATAAGTCGATGAAAGTCCAAGAGTATCGAAATAGTTTATTAAAATCAAAAAAAAAAAAAAAAATGCAGTGGAAAGATATCGACATGTCAAAAAAGAGGAGTCGTTCATAAAAGTTTTAGCGAAATTTCTAGAGTATTAACCCTCCTGGTTGCATACTTTTGTCCGATTTCACCACCTCCCCATATAAAAGACGTTCAGGATTATGTTATCACCTCTTTGCTTATTTTTTTAAGTTTTTATTTGATTCTTATGAACAAAAAAAAGCTTAAAAAAAGGAACGTCCGAAAAGAACTTGACGCCTCCCCCCTCCCCCCTTGCTGTTCCGCTTTTGTGCGTTTTAAAGAAAACCTGCTTTGTACTGCGGCGAACGTGTTTTGTGGACGACATTAGAGTCTGAAATAATATTGAAAAGCATAAAAAAAAGTCTAAGTCCAGTGCCTGAATAAGCCGTAAAATGTTGAAAAGGTCGAACTGAATCGAAAGTGAGAAATTATTGAATAGAAGATTGATCGAAGTAGCAGTAACAAAATTCTAACAGAAGTTTCAAAGTATAGTATTGAAAAATCGAAAGTTTTTTCAGGAAATAACGAAAAAATAAAAAAGTGTCGTGTAGTATCGGAAAAGTCATTAAAATCTAGAGGCATCGAATAGTACATACCAAAAAAAGCTTTAGTAAAAAGTATCAAATAGATTGAATAGTAGAAAAGGTCTTAGAAAGTTGAAAAATATATATATATATTTTATATGGATCATATTGAAAAATGTCGGAAGACAGTATTTTCAGCGGGTATTCCAGTTTGAAATAGTTTGGATGTTATGTCATTGCAGTAAAATGCTTATGAGCCACTCATAACTTCATATCCTCCCACAATATCTAACTATCAATATTCGGTGATGCCATGTAGATGCAATCAGTCGAAGGCCACAGCCTCAGTGTAGTGCTATTTCATGTCAGTTTCCAGTCTCCAATCTGTGCTGTCAAAAATTATATCAATTGGGACAGCAAAATTTGAAGTTTTAGTCACTAGAGTAAAAATTTTACTCGACAGGCAAAAAAAATGGTTTGCACGCCGATTTGCCCAGGTAAAATGATATCGATTGGGAAAGGCCCTTAGAATTAAAAACCATACCATAATTCGTAGAGTGCTGAATATATTTACAAGTGCATGAAAGTGGTGAGAAAGTGAAAATATGATTGTGCTGTACGCGTGAAAAATGTTGTTTGTAATTTCGCTTGGCAACGTAAATAATGGCGCAAAATTGTGTTTAGTTTAAAGCAAAAGTTAAAAAAGTGCTGAGCATTTGTTATGGGCTTTCGAAGAGCTTTCCAGTTTGAGTTTGAACTAAGTTTGTTTAAACGCCACTTAAATTCCATCTCAGTTTAACTATTGGGAGCGTGAGAATTTAATTATAGGTATAAGACATCTAAGCTACGTTTAGGATTGATTAAAAAACTAGTGACAAAGCTTAAACTAGTAAGTAATATAGTTAAGCTCTCACCGAAAAACAGAACATTTATATAATATGTTTAGCATTTGTGTAAAACATAAGCTGTATAAAAACTATGCCTATTTTTTTGTGTTTCTGAAATAATCGGAGGAAAGATAAATCTGGTGCTTTTATTGATCATTACTACATACTAAACGTACTAAGCCGATCTTTTGGAAATAAGTAGCAAATTGAAAAGAATTTATTGATTACATAAATCAAATATTTGTGAGAAGACAGTAAAAGCTTGGTTCGTTAAACATTCCGCAATGCTAGCGAAGATTTTCTAAGCTCTGATTAATTTTTTTAGAATTTTTCGTCGTCAAATTTCCGAAAAGTATTCTTAATTTAAAGCACATTTATCAAAAATTAAATTTTCGTTAAATGCCATATCTATAAATCAAAGTCTATGTTGTTACTATGAAGAGTTTTTTTGTAGAATTTTTAGTTTCTGCGTCAGTGATATAAACAGTTGTTGTCAAAATTTCAGCTTTCATCATTTTTTCTTCCAAGCTATTAATTTTCAGTAAAAATCGATCTCAGTAAAAAGTTCTTGAAATTGATCAAAATATTCCGAAAAATATCTGTATTATTTTTTTCTGACATTTTAAAAAATAAGACGTCATAAAAAAGTGTTACAATAAAATAAAATCAAATATTTTTTCGAATATTTCTAAGTACTTTTTATAAACTAACTAGCTATAATTACGGTGTGTGGAAATATGATGAATACTTGAAAGTTTTTCCTATTAACCACAAAGTCTTTGAAAAATTCTTATTCATCGAAAACTATTATTAATATGATTTGCAAAGTTATATCCGCAACTTGTAAAATCAACGCCCTCCCCTAACTATTTTGACATATTTTATTGCCTACTTTCCTTCAATTATTTCCTCTCCAGCCAAACCATATATAGTATGTATGTATTTTATGAATATACCATATATGAGATATTATTTGTCAAAACGAAAGAAGCTGGATCTTCGGATCCTCGCTTTTGCTAATTCTTTTTAGAGCTAATACTTGACTTCGCCATAAAGTCAAACCATAAAATTTTCCAAAATTTATGCAGATTTTCAAAAACAGCTGTTAAAATATATTGTCTCAGAAATTAGTTGATCTTTTGAAAGCAAGTTTTCATAATGATTTATCATCTCCTATAGGCTAAATGATGTTTTGAGTTAAACTTGACAATTGGTAAGGACTCGAATTTCTCAATTCTAAGTTTTTATTCCAAAGTGATTAATTATACAAGCAACTGGTTAAAAACTATTCAAAAAAGGGTCAACGGCAATATTGGAGACCTGTAGGATCATTAGCTTACGTTTTGACAAATATTATTACATCTATACAACCTTTTTATTATATTGAATAATTATATATTTATAAATATACCTTAACTAGTATATTATTACTCGTATATACCAGAGTACACCAGCGTTAATAAATGATATATTAATTAAATTAATTATTAATGAACGTCGTTATTCTATGTGAAATAAATTAATATATTATTTTAATTCATATAATCAGTGCGGACAGACTTAATTTCATTCTAAGTATTTTGTTAAGAAAAAATTGCATGGAAACATTTTGTACTTACTGTCAAAGTTTAAGCTTATGGTGGCATTGCTTTCGCCGAGCTCATTCTTTGCATTCACTTTGTATTTGCCAGCATCCTCTACTGTGACATTTTTTATTTCAAGTGACGCAAAATAAGAGTGGCCATCTTTATCAACCGTTATCTGTTTTGGTTCAAGTAGATAAAAAGGAAAATGGAAGAGAAAAAATATAAGTAGCAGTTATTAAACTGACATACATATTAACATGCAAAAAAAAAGGAGAAGAGGCAAATGGAGACCGTAACTAATGCGCTACTTCTAAATCCCTCCCTACGGAGCTGAAAACGTTGCATGCAAAATATGCTTATGGAAAACGGGCTACCTTGTGCAGAGGCGCTGAAAGAATTATGGACACAACAACCGCCTTTATTGCACTCAAGCTCGACTATTGCCGAGAAGCGTCAATGATCGTACAGTAGTTCTTCGGGCACTGTTGTCATAGAACCACCTTCCAATGTACCGACATTTGCGGAAGTTACTAGTTCTAACATATTAAGGTGGAAACTGTTTCGAGCGAGATCACTCGCATTTCTATCTAACATAAGATCGTGGCTCAATTTTTGGAAGGCTTTGACATTTAGTTAAAAACATTACGTGCCAGTCATTTTTTTCATGTGAGTTTGAAACAGAATGTTGTAGTGAAATATAGAGAGAGAGAGAGAGAGAGTTAGGAAAGATAGTGTATGCGGAGAAATGGCTTCCCGAAAATGTGGGCTGTCACATTTTATTATTCATTGGCTGTACATACCAGCCCTTTAACAATCTGTAAATATGAAACTCAGGTATAGTGTCCTTCTCTGTACATAAGACCACATCCATAAGCATGAACTGTTGCTGCGTTAACTTGCCATTTTTTGACTCTACAGAAGATGTAAGGATAATCTGGATAGGAGGAGAGTATCAAACCATTTCTTTGTTATCGTTCCCTACTTACTAGGAGACGACTCTAATCAACTGTTTCGTCTAACTAACATGACCTGAGTTATTCAAGTAGGGTTCAGTTACTTTGTTTAATTATGGATTCTGGTTGGATTTAGTCAAAGGATCTGATGGTATAAATTTACCTTATGCCTTGTTGATTCTTTGACTGGATTGCCGTTGTGAAACCAGGATATTACTGGTTTTGGATCTGCATTAACGCGGCATTCAAAAAGCAAACGCTTACCATCGTCCTCCTGTCGTATGGCGGGCTTTTTCGCGAATGTCGGCGCGAAACCGTCGATTTGTCTGTAGATGAAAGGATATTATTTGAAACAGTTGTTAAACACCAACATACATATATCACATTGGAGCGTCAAGTATACAAAAGGCTTACGCAAGCACAATACAAACACAAATTTAAATAAAAATTTATTTAATTGATACACAATAAAACTATAAATATGAAACAATAAAAACAATTAAATTAAATAAAATAAAATATAGTTGAATAAAATGATAAATAAAAAAAAATAGATTAGATAAAATAGAGTACAAAAGAAGTCAAATAAAATAAAATCAATTAATATGTTTCAAGCAATAGAAAATAAAATTAAATAAATATATAAATTAAAATATATTGAAGGGAACTAAACTTAATTCAATTAAATTCTATAAAATTAAATTAAACTAAGTTTAAATTTAATTAAATTAAATTTGCTTTAATTTAGTTAAATTAATATAAATTCAATTGAATCAATCTAATAAAATTATTATTATAGTAAATAAGTTAAGTTTAATAAAATAAAACAGTATAAAATAAATAATAATACGAAACAAAATAAAGTTATAAAACATAAAATATATGGAATAAATGAAATAATATAAAATAAAATAAAATGAAACAAAATAAAATGAAATAAAGTGAAATAAAATAAAACAAAATAAAACAAAATAAAATAAAATATAATAAAATAAAATAAAATAAAATAAAATAAATTAAAATAAAATAAAATAAATTAAAATAAAATAAAATTAAATAAATTAAAATAAAATAAAATTAAATTAAATATAATAAAATAAAATAAAATAAAATAGAATAAAATAAAATAAAATAAAATATAATAAAATAAAATAAAATAAAATGAAATAAAATAAAATAAAATAAAATAAAATAAAATATAATAAAATAAAATAAAATAAAATAAAATAAAATAAAATGAAATAAAATAAAATAAAATAAAATAAAATAAAATAAAATAAAATAAAACAAAACAAAATAAAACAAAATTAAATAAAATTAAATAAAATAAAATAAAATAAAATAAAATAAAATAGAATAAAATAAAATAAAATAGAATAAAATAAAACAAAATAAAACAAAATAAAATAAAATAAAATAATATAAAATTAAATTAAATAAAATTAAATAAAAAAAAATAAAATAAAATAAAATAAAATTAAACAAAATAAAATAAATTAAAACAAAATAAAAAAAAATATATGAATTGAATTGAATCGATTTGAAATCAAATAAAGTAAAATGTAATAAAACAATAAAAAATTTGTGTATCAACAATTGAAATTGCAAAAGATTAAATTAAATAACATAAAAATTACTAAGCCACATTGAGTATGCTAGTATACATAGAATTTTAAGGTGAGATTACAGTGACGGAGCTTATTCACAGCAAGCAATGCACATAAAACATTTGATTCACATGTTTAATCTCGGAGTATGTACAACATTACGCTAATGTAGGTGCACAAAATTTAAGTACTTTTGTAGCAGCACGTCAAAATTAATTTTTTATTTCATTAAACTTTATTTAGTGGAAAGAATAAAAATTTAAGACAAATCGCAAAAAATGGTTTCAAAAGAAAATAAAAGCCGTAGACAGGTTTTTTAAAATCTGACCTGGGTTGCGTGCCACACAAGGTGTCACTTTTTAGCGTATCTCGAAAACCATATGAGAAAAATTCTAGGAAACATTTTTTGTTTGGTTCATTGAGTTTTACAAGAATCAAATATGAAAAATAAGGCATTCTGGTTGCTTAAATGTTTGCTTTTAATATGAAAAGTGAGCTAAAAATTTAAGCCTAACAGTCGAGATATAAAAAGAGGAATTTAATATTCATTGCTTGCAGCATACAGCACTGTAAGTTTCAAGTGGCGAAACTTTGCGTCCCTGTATACCGAATTTGCCACAGTGCTCATACATAGAAGACATGTCAAAATATCAAATTTAATAACTCAAAAACGAAGTTATACATTGTAAAAGCTTATTTGCCATTTACTGCTTGTATTAACGAGCTTAAGAAATAATATTCAAAGCTCGGTACCACGAAAACCATACTCTTTTCGTAATTAGCTAAGCTGGAGCTTGCCCAAATATTTTTGACGCGTGATTCTTCCACTTAAATATTTGAGGTAGATTAGAGCAAAAAAATAATGTGCACCCACAAACGTTTGCAATTCTATGCAGCTACGCCACTCACCGCGTGTCATCAACGGTAAATTTGCCCTCTTGTTGACAAAGCGTTAATAAAAATAGAAATAAAAGCAAGATTATATGATATATGCATTAATCCAGGAAATGATGTAATCAGAATAAAATGTACATCGGTCATACTTTATATAGCTGCCAACTTAACTAAATTTTTAACATTTTTTTTTCCTATTCCCTATAGCTTTTGAGATATTTCTTTTCAAAATATGTTCAAAAAAAGTCAAAAAGCAGTTATTTAGAGAATGACCGATATATATATATATATATATGCATATATGATAAATTAAAAATGATGAGCCAAGCAAAACTCTAAATACTCATTTTGTAATAAGCAGGTTTGCAGAAAACGCTTAAAAGCTATTAGTCAAAAGTCTTTCTTCAACAGTTAGATAAAATAGCTTACTTTTCCTTGGGTTCATCAGCCGCTTCAATAGAAAAGAATATTTGAATTTGGATTTTGATAAATATAATAAAAAGTTATCGATACTAAATAAATTATAAATTGCACAGCCTCCCTGTACAGTGATTTCAAAGGAGTTTTTTTTTCGCTGAAATCGAATCCGGGTTTAGAAATTGCTCATCGCGTTATTTTTTCTTGAAAAAAAAAATGGTGTTGAAACGACTAAGATTCTTTGCCATTTTTGAGAATAAAACTTCAACCAACTCGACTCTCGAGAATAAAATACGAATTTAAACCTGCAACTGACACTGCCCAAAAAATTTTAAAATAGCAAAAAACGCTATTTTTAGGGTTTCAAATCCATTTTTGTCAAAAACTTCAAATCATGAGCAATTTCTTTGCATTTTTGTGATCACATTGTCACATTCTTTAAACAGAGTGAAAGCGTGGACTTTCAAGACTGTGCTATAATCAATAAATCTCTTACAAATAAAAATAAAAAAAATATATCCTACGAAATTGAAGTTTTTTTGGAAAACCTTCAGCAGTTTTGTTCTTCAATACTACTTTGATTTACGAGTAGATAGTTCAGTTAAGGACTATCTTAACCACTAAAAACAAAGTTTTGAAAATCGGACTTGCCTTTTTTTAGATAAAGCGAAATAATTTTGAATATATCGCCACTTGTAGTCAAATATTTTCAAAATTTAAGATGCAGTGCATACGAATTGCAAGGGTGATATTGCAGAGGCATTAGCAAAAGACTAAATCTTTTGAGTACAGCGCGCTCTATTAAAAACTTTAAAGAAGTTTGAATGTTCTTTATTGGTCTGACTGGTAACTCAAAAATAAAATATCAAACATTCTTAATAAGTGAAAAAATATTGACCAGATTTTAAAATCAAAGCTTTTTGAAGCAGTTTCGATTAATTTGCGGATTCAAGGTCCATTTCAATTCATCTATGTGTTTCAGAGATAACTTTCCAACTCCAATTTTGTCCTATGCTAGCTTATTTTTGGTATAAGTTTCACTGCGAATTTCATCGAAATTGTTTGAAAATATTTTAATGCCTTCCAATATTCTAAATCGATATTGAATCGAGGAAGGTCCTCAATTCGGTTCAAAACTTTTACGGTTATTGTAATTCCAATATACATCCATTAGGGTCGGTTTCTTCGTAAAATTTGAACGAAATCGTACAGAAATTTTGTCCTCGCCAATTACAAGTGTGAGCTGGGAAGCTCAAACAGGTTGGACAATTATTTTTTAGCCTCATGCTAAAACATGAGCAAAAAGCGAAAATAAAAAAATCTACGAAATTTTCAAAATAAACACCCTAACATATGAAATACAGATTTTTTTCTTTAATACTTACGGCTGAAATTTAAGTTAATCGATGCCGATACCTCGCCCAATTTATTCTTCGCCTTGACCTTATAAAGGCCAGCATCGGTCTCAACAACATCATCGAGATCTAATACTACGCTGAATTTATTATCGCCGATAGGTTGAATTTTAAATTTAGTGCGTGCATCCTCGACCAGCAGCGTTTCACTGCGATACCATTCAATGCTGGGTCGTGGTGATGATAGTAGATGGCATTCGAATATCAATCGATTTCCGTCGTCCTCTTGACGCAGTTGTGGCTTCTTAACAAAGCTGGGAGCGATATCTTCAGCCACCCCCATGGCTGTATCACGTTTAACGTATACCTAATGGAACGGAGGGGTCGTTGTACACTCTCGATACAGCTTTAAATGCTTGTTGACCTTGATGATGTTACTTTTAGTAAAAGAAGATAATATTTTTAGTCTAAATTTTTTTTTTTATTTATTTTTTATTTACTTTTTGGTTTTATCCTCTACTGATGACTTAACTTCAAATTTTTAACTATTCTATAATTTTGTTTTTGTTTCCTTTCGCACGTACAACAATATTTAAACGAATCGTCGTCTTAACTCCTATTTAAACTTTACACAAATAAAACGTTCTCCCTCTCTCTCTCTTTTGTGCGCTGGTTTGTGTCCTGTATAGAAAAGAGACAAAATATGGAAAATTTTAGTTTGATAATACAGGAATATATTTTGTTGAAATAAGTAGCTGTGCAATACGAACACCAGAAGTGAAAATTGACCTTAATCTATATAAGGGGTCGGCAAAGCAATACTACTTTCTCTTTCTCTCTTGTTGTATACAAGAAAATAATTCTGCCGTTTATGTGCGGCAAAATGCCGATCACTGATCTATATAAATAAAATGATAGCCGTTTCGATGTTCGCGTATCATGCTAAAACTACTGAATCAAATTTGATCAAATTTATATAGTTATATTCCTTAGAGGCTTGGTCTCAATCTCCAATAGAAATAATCACGATATTCCTATTAAGTATCAAAATATTAAAGTTTTAAAAAACTAACATTACACACAAAGAATCAAGCACGCATGCATAACAACCCAGTAAGCAAGGGCAGCACTGCTAGATAGCCTTCCTTGGTAAGTAGAAGGCCTTGTCAAACGTACATTCCTTTTAATATGAAATCAGCGCTTGACGTAGCAGGGCTTACAGAAGCAATTGGAAAAAAACTGAGAGACTCTGAGTTAATTTTTTTTATCCGTGTCACCTCACTTACGTTGATATTTTTAATGTTAATTTTTTGTGACTTTTTTAAATTTATAATTTGACACTGAATACACAACACTCCACCACTTTAACATAACATGAAATAGAAGACCAGCCTGACAACATGCACGCAGTTCTTTACTTCCATATATCTACTTTTGATTTCGTATGTGTACAATGCAGGTGATAAAAATGTAATGTCGAATCATAAAACATTGCAATATATGAAATAAAAAATACTGAAAAAGCCTTAAAATAAATGGAGTCCTTCTTTATTGCCGTCTAATATCAGGCCGGATAGCACGTCTGCTGTGAGAAGGCATAATAGCATTTCATGAGTACGCATATTTTTATTTGCATGAAAATCTAGTTTTGAAAAGGTCTCATACATTCGCAGCAGTGCTAGCAGGCCTTCTCCGAGGCAGGCCTTGCTCAATTGCCTGCTAGGAAGTCGTTAAATGGGAATTTAGTGTGTTTTTGTGGGGGTGGTGCCACACCCATTACAGGAAAGATTTGTTGTTTATAGTTACGAGTTTTTACGTAAATCGCTTCTACCTTTTGACACTGAAAACTCCGAAATTTCAAAACTTTGAAGGGCAATAACTTAAAAGTACGCATGCATTTGGGATAAAAAAAAATCAAAATCTTATAACTCGGCTAATTCTTTCAATTTCCGCGCAGCGCAAGAACCGTTTTGTTCGCTTTTTTTTCTAGTATTAGGAACTCAATTTTGACATCCGGGAATGTGAATGTGAAGGAGAATTAAACTTGAAGAAGTTGTACATAAGTCGTAATTATTCGAAAAAAATACGATAAGTTGGAAGAGATAAAAAGTTTTGAAAAAGTTAAGCAAACTTCAAAAACGATATATATTGAACCAGTCGACCTATGTTGAAGAAGTTAACTGCTAGTGAAAAGTCGATTAATTTCAAGAAATTGAGTAATGTTGCGAAAAACGAAAACAAGTCGAAATTTAATGAAAAATTTTAAGAATAATAAACAAGTCAAAAATGTTGATGGAATCGGAAAATGTTAAAACAGGCCAGTATGTGGCAAACAAATGGATAAGTCGAGTCAGGCTTTAACCAGACTTAAGTTAAAGATCGTGTTACAAATAACTTCAATTAGGGATTTCTGGGATGTAATTTAGAGTCGATATATGTGTACCCAAAGGAAAGAAATTCTCTGAGCTTTTTTTTATCAATTGCATATTCACTGTTTCTTAAAGATATTGCATTTGCATAGCATACGAATGAAATTTAAAAACATAAGTTTTTGCTCAAATTTTTCACACGTAAAAGTACTTTAAAACATATATCAAAGCCCAAATTTCAACCTCCTAAGTGGTCGAGGTCCTGAGGACAAGCCATACTTTATCGTTTTTAGTTCATTTAAAAAATGTTGGTTCTCAAATCCCACAAAACCAAAAATTACATACATAATATACATAAAAAAAATTTAAGCCCTTAGACCTTAAGATCATTTTTTGTGACCCGATTATGTAGAATTGGTCTTAGTAAAATATGACAACTTTTAAAGTGATGCCCAAAATCGAGATTTATTCATAATACTTTGAACAGGTTTTATTCTGTTTGTTCTTTATATCCTTTTAAATAAGCAGTTGAAACGGTTTACCAGGCCCGAAAGTATAAGACATAGATCGACAGCTTTCGCAAAAGAAAAACATTTTTTTGCGAATATTTCTATTTTCAAGGTACTTTGACGTGTCAAAATTGAGCAAAATCGGATATTTATCAACAGATCAGAACATGACGGGTCCCGTATTGTGTGGTATCAATAATAATACCGACAATAGACTTCAAAGAACAAACTCAAATCAGGTATAATATTCTCAATGAACGAATCTGTCATGAAACTTGGGAAGAGGTGTATCAAGAGAGTTATGTGTCCAAGGCTTATGCAAAGTTTATCCTTTGCTTGCAAAACCATGTACAAGAGCCTAGTTCAACTGTTAGATATAGAAAAGTAGAAAGAAGTTGAAACCTTGAATTAAACGTGAAATTTTGTCCAAAATTAATTTGCTTAATTAGTTTTAGTTATGGTCCAATTCGGTTTTCAGAATTAACATGTGAAGCCATTTCAACCCGTAATGTCTTAATGAGGCAGAACACCTGTCAACAATATTTAGCATTGAATCGATTTATAAATTGATTGTAAGATTCCACTGGGCATGTAACGTTTTTGAACGATTCAGAAACAGAGATGTTTCATTTAGCATATTGCCAACTGTTACAGAAGTCTTTTTTATATATTTCATATGTAATAATTCACATGCAATCAATCTGAAGTTTTTCTAAAAGGTTCCAGGTTCAAGGTTATGATAACTGCATATCAAGCACAAACGCAAATCATGGGCGGGTAAAATATAACAATAATTTAGAGTCCCGATGACTAAATTACATAGCAGCACAAGCAAGTGAGGCAGAATTAAAATATAGTCCAATGAAAAATGTTTTTTTTTTCCCCTTATTCTTACAAGATTTTTGTAGCATTTCAGTAGCACTAAAATTATATCATATTGATACATTGTAGAAAGTTTTCCGATATGGAAATGAAAGATTTCTGGAACATAACTGAAACTTTGTTCGAGTTCATCTGAAAGATTTCTGAAAGGTTTGCGAAACATTGCATGCTGCGTGGGTTGTTATAATTTTATCATAGTAAAGCGTGAGCACTTAACTTATTCATTTCGTTTATTTTTAAACGGAAACTAGCAGACTGACAGAAGAATAGAGGTAGTAAAATGTTCAGTGTTTGATATTTTTATCTTAAGAGTTCATAAGATTATAAAAAAATAGCTTTGGCAATCTTTTCTGTAAGTATACTATCGCATTAACGTAAAAAAATCAATTAAAAATAAACGTTAAGTGCTTGGTGTCATGCCACACTTCGGTTACATAGAAATTTTTTCGTGAGAAAATCTTTCTATATCTTAAAAAAACAGAAATATGCGAAGCTACACTATTGGTGAACTTGGGTCTACTCGATGATGAAAGGTCAAAAATATTTTTCGACCTGGGTATGTAAAAAAAATTCTGTATCACCAATCGATGGAGAAAGGCTGTACATTTTTTTTGAAATTATCATAGCCCCCAGCTTTACATTTTAGACTTTTATTGACATTCTCAACATGTTTCGACTTCTTCATTATTGTTCAACTTTTTCAAAATTTTCCGACTTTTTCATCATTTTCTAAATGAACACAATTTAACATCATTAGTTTCGCACCACACGCCGTGAGTGTTTACCCTCACCTTTTGTCTCTCTCAGTATATTAGACAAAATGTGAATTAGTTTTTAAAAGTTAGCGCGGCAATCCTACGAGAATAACACTAGGTGCCACCAGCAAACACTATGCAGAAAGTGTACCGACCTAAGCATTGGCAAAGAAAATATACAGAATTAGACTTATCCAATGAGTTCGGAAAACGCTGCCGCGTACGCTGTCGTGAGCAACAGCTAGTTATTGTAAAAAGAAAATGTCTTTGACTGGTCGCTTTGATACTTTATTATTAGAGTAAAAACATAACAAAAAATGTAAGAAAATCTGATAAAATTTAAAAAACTTTACGTATACATTGAAAAACAAAACAATACATTAACAAGTGCTTATACTTATGTGTATAATTCCACAGCATGAACACTGCATACCGAGAAAGAAGTCGCCTGAGTGTACAAAAAATCATTTCGATTTGCACAGTGCAAGCGGGTACAGGAATATTTATTTTCGAAAAAAAAAAAAAAAAACAGAATTAAAAGAAAACAATCAAAAGCTACATACAACAGCATTACAGCCAGAAATCATTTTGTTAAGCATGAAATTTGAAGACTTTTTCTTCAGAGCATCGTCTCCTCAATACAATTTAACAATTTTGTGGCATTGATTAGATAATTTGTCTTATTGCTACTCTGCTCGAAATATGAACCAAAACGTTGATCTATTTTTAAAGCAAATTGAGTGAATTATAAATAGAAGAAGAGCAAAGGAATTAAAAAAAAAGTTTGGTTTTATTTGTTTTTGGAAAAAAGTTTTAGGTTAAATATTTATAATGTGATACACAGGTTGTTTTAAATAAAAGAAAGAAAAAAATAGCTAACGCGAGTACATGCGCTGCATATTTTCATGTGCAGTAAAAAAAGTAGTACTGAGGCTGCATGTAGAAGAGATGTTTCATCTTTTTGTATTGAAAGTCTAAACAGCTGTTGACTTACCGGGAAAATTCCCGCCAAGAAAATGTATTTTTTCGCAATAAAATTTCCTCAATTCTGAGTAGTATTTAATGGAGCGTTTTTAATTCTGAAATAGTTCTGTAAGACTATCTGAACTATTTGTGCAGAAAAGTGTGACAAACATTTAATTTTCTTAAACATATCATTGGTCCGAAACATAAAACAAATATGTGAATAAATTTCTGCACAAATATTTAATTTAAATATTTTATTTTTGAAACAAACTATCCAATTTTATTAATTTTTTTTATTTCATTCATTTCTTTTATATATTTTATTTACATTATTAATTTTATTTGTTTTATATATTTTATTTAATTTATTTGTTTAATTTATTTATTTAATTTATTTTATTTGTTTAATTTGTTTCATTTATTTTATTTATATTATTTATTTCATTTATTTTATTTATTTTATGTATTATATTCATTTTATTTATTTTATTTATTTTATTTAGTTTATTTATTTTATTTATTTAATTTATTTAATTTATTTCATTGATTTTATTTATTTTATTTATTTTATTTAGTTTATTTATTTTATTTATTTTATTTATTTTATTTATTTTATTTATTTTATTTATTTTATTTATTTTATTTATTTTATTTATGTTATTTATTTTATTTATTTAATTTATTTTATTTTTTTAATATACCTTATTTATTTTATTTAGTTTATTTATTTAATTTATTTTATTGATTTTATTTATTTTATTTATTTATTTTATTCATTTATTTTATTTAATTTATTTATTTTATTTATTTTATTTGTTTTATTTATTTTATTTATTTTATTTAATTTATTTATTTTATTTATTTTATTGATTTTATTTACATTATTAATTTTATTTGTTTTATATATTTTGTTTAATTTATTTGTTTAATTTATTTATTTAATTTATTTCATTTGTTTAATTTGTTTCATTTATTTTATTTATGTTATTTATTTCATTTATTTTATTTATTATATTCATTTTATTTATTTTATTTATTATATTTATTATATTTATTTTATTTATTTAATTTATTTAATTTATTTTATTGATTTTATTTATTTTATTTATTTTATTTATTTTATTTAGTTTATTTATTTTATTTGTTTTATTTATTTTATTGATTTTATTTACATTATTAATTTTATTTGTTTTATATATTTTGTTTAATTTATTTGTTTAATTTATTTATTTAATTTATTTCATTTGTTTAATTTGTTTCATTTATTTTATTTATATTATTTATTTCATTTATTTTATTTATTTTATTTATTATATTCATTTTATTTATTATATTTATTTTATTTATTTTATTTATTTAATTTATTTAATTTATTTTATTGATTTTATTTATTTTATTTAGTTTATTTATTTTATTTATTTTATTTATGTTATTTATTTAATTTATTTTATTTATTTAATTACCTTATTTATTTTATTTAGTTTATTTATTTAATTTATTTTATTGATTTTATTTATTTTATTTTATTCATTTATTTTATTTATTTTATTTAATTTATTTATTTTATTTATTTAATTTATTTTATTTATTTTATTTATTTTATTTATTTTATTTATTTTATTTATTTTATTTATTTTATTTATTTAATTTATTTTATTTATTTTATTTATTTTATTTGTTTTATTTATTTTTTTTATTTTATTTATTTTATTTATTTTATTTATTTTATTTATTTTGTTTATTTTATTTATTTTATTTATTTTATTTATTTTATTTATTTTATTTATTTTATTTATTTTATTTATTTTATTTATTTTATTTATTTTATTTATTTTATTTAATTTATTTATTTTATTTATTTTATTTATTTAATTTATTTTATTTATTTTATTTATTTTATTTAGTTTATTTATTTTATTTATTTTATTAATGTTATTTATTTAATTTATTTTATTTATTTAATATACCTTATTTATTTTATTTAGTTTATTTATTTAATTTATTTTGTTGATTTCATTTATTTTATTTTATTTAATTTATTTATTTTATTTATTTCATTTATTTTATTTATTTTATTTGTTTTATTTATTTTATTTATGTTATTTATTTAATTTATTTTATTTATTTTATTTAATTTATTTAATTTATTTATTTTATTTATTTTATTTATTTAATTTATTTTATTTATTTGATTTATTTTATTTATTTTATTTATTTTATTTATTTTATTTATTTTATTTATTTTATTTATTTTATTTATTTTATTTATTTTATTTATTTTATTTATTTTATTTATTTTATTTATTTTATTTATTTTATTTATTTTATTTATTTTATTTATTTTATTTATTTTATTTATTTTATTTATTTTATTTATTTTATTTATTTTATTTATTTTATTTATTTTATTTATTTTATTTATTTTATTTATTTTATATATTTTTTATAATTTAATTATAATTTGTTTACATTATTTGGTATGCTTATTTTATTCTTAAAGATTATTTAGCTTATCCATATGTATCACATGAAACCAAATTAGTTCAAAATGATTGCATTAAAAATCGATGAAAAAACTTCTATAGGAGACCTATCATCACAGTAATCAAAACAAAAATCAATGGGAGGAAACAGGCTCAATGCAACTTAATAGTATACCAAAATGCGATTTTAATATTGTATTGTACAGTTTCTTACAATTATTTGCTTCTATTTCAATATTAAATACCTGAGAAAAATAAATTTTTAGTAGTAATAGGATTAAGATCTTGACATTCATTACCACTTTTTTTGCAGAATTTTGCATAAATTTAAATTGGCAAGTTCAGAATGCAATGCTTCTTAGTTCTGAAATGCTACAAAAATGTTGCAAAGAACTTGATTTCAGCGCATATTTTTAGCTATGGCAAATTAATCAACAAACTTAAAAGTTCAGGCTTTCCATAGAAATTCTTCTAGCACTTAAAATCATAGGAGAGCGCAGCCTGAACTATGAGCAACAAATTTTTTCAAGGTAAAGGATGAAATAATTCTAAATTTCAACGTGCTGGAAAGCTAGGTTGAAAAGCATGCAATATAGGTTTTCTACACAGAGAAGACGATTTGCTTGAATTTAACAAATGTATATTTTATATAGAGCAATCTTATATATTTTTGAGTCAAACATATTGTGTTTGAATCAAATAGTGGTGAATGTTGATTGCACCATTTTATGTATGACTCAATCAAATACTTAATTGCTCCATATCAAACATTATTTTCTATATTCAAGAAATGGTTTTTTCAGTGCATAGTTTGATACCTCAAAGGGGCGTGGCAGCTTCTCAAAAGTGAAGATTTTTAAATGCATTGCCACAACCATGTTCTTAGCTACTACGGTCGACTGAGACAAGTAATGCATAAAAAAGTGGGCAAATTTGAACAAAAACGCAACGCTGTACTGAGAGAGTTATATGAGATTATGGGACCAAACATCATCCAAATATTAAGAATAGCTTGTACAAGCATTAGGCTAGAAATGAGCAGATTTTGGCTAGTAGGCCTTTAAGCGTCCATACAAGCAACAGCTTAAGATCGCCATACTTGCGTATTTGCGTAAATGCTTTCAAATTCAAGCTTTGCCGAGTAGAAATTAAATGTGTGAGCCACTTTCGACAAATGTGTTTAGCACCTCGCATTTAAAAAAAAAAGTTTAAAATATTACCTTGAATAATTGAAGTGAATGCAACTTAACTCCGTAGAAATTTGGAACACAAGCTACTTAAAAAAATTTATTGAAATGATTGTGGCCTTCCTTTTAGCAAAGCTTAAAAACATAAAACAGTACTGGATGCTTTTACAGGTTCCACGCCTTTCCTACAAATTTTTTAAAACTATTTTTTTTCATCAAGCCTTTGACTTGCGCTTCTATTTTGAGTAAAGATAACTTTTATTTAACAACTACTATACCTACACTGAGAAAACAATTTGTTTGAATGTAACAAACGTACATTTAATATAAAGCAATCAAATATTTATTTGAGTCAAACAAATTGCATAGGGATCAAATAGTGGTAAAGTGGTTGGTTGAAGAATTTTATATTTGACTCAATCGAATATTTAATTGGTCTATATGAAATTTTGGTTTGTTATGTTCAAGCAGATAGTTTTCTCAGTGCATTACTTAAGCCTGAAAACCATTTGACTGAATTAGGAACAATGGTCTTACGCCAAACTAGCTACTGTTATGCCTAAAGATATGCAATGAAATATAATGTGAAAGCACTGTGACTAGTGAATACTACGACAATAAAACTTATGAAGTTCATTTTATGCTTGGCAAGTGGTAAGCGATGGTAATTGGGCGGACTTCGGCCGCAGCTCAGGATTTACATCCTCCAATATGTCCAATGCCAGCTTCGCGGCGTCCTTCGACCGCGGTTCAGTCCATAATATGTGCACCACTGACATCGCTATCCACACTGGCTTTTGCATTTAAAATAAATTGCATACTTTTAAGCGTTCAAATCAAATAGTTTGTCTTAGGATAAAATAGTTTGTCCTAGGATAAACTAGCTTATCCTAAAAATTAGTTTGGCCGCTAACCAATACATAGATAAAAAATAGATGAAAAATGTTGAAAACAAATTTTTATGAAAGATTTTTTCTTAGTTTTTGGAAAAAAATTTTATTTATTTATTTTGCTTATGAAATTATTTACTTCTCTATTGCCTATATTACTATTTCGATTACTGGAATTTTTTCTAATTTTTATTACTTCAATTATGTCCTACACAGAGGGTATATTCACTTTGTTATTCTATTTGTAACGCATAGAAGGGGGCGTTGCAGATATAGAAAAGTGTATATATTATTGATCAGCGCCACCATCTGAGTCGATATAGCCAGGTCTGTCTATCTGTCTGTTGAAATCACGTTTATGGGAAAACTAAGCAAGATCATTCAATAAAATTTGGCATATAGGTTACACTTTCTTACAAGCTGCTAGCATGTAAAAATGGGCAGAATCGGTTCACGGCCACGCCCGCCGCCCTTACTCTATATACCCTTGCACATTTTGAAAAAAGTTGCTGCGATTTTGATGAAACTTGGTGAGGTGATTTGGTGAACATGTGAATGAAATTAAATTTGGGCTAGGTTTCTAATTTGCAAAAGCTCTTAAAAGGGCGTGGCACAGCCCTATATTTTAACTTTAATGTCACCATATCTCGTTAACCGTGCAAGATATTGTAATGAAATCAATTACATGGATACAAATCATAAATATCTTGAATTGTGCTTAAAATGGGCGGAATTGTAAAAGTGGGCGTGGAACTTTTCAACAATTGAAAATTTTGATTTCATGTAACTCACAATTGACACTTTCGATTTTCGTGCAAATTTTAGTTAATTAATTTTCAATGTTTTTTAACATTTATTTAGAAAGTACTTTCAATGCTTTGTAGGGTATGTGAGTTTCGGCTTGGCCGAAGATAACACCTTTCCTATTTGTTTTCTATATAGAGATTTCATTTGCTTTATATACTATTCGATGTAAATACTGGAACTGGAATTAAGCCAGTATTCAATATTAATGAAAATCCTTTAAGGAGCTCTGTCAGGAAGTGTAATGCTGACAAATCGTAAAAATGAACAAAAATTTTTATGTTTCAACCGCTTTGTTGTACATGCCGAAAAAGTGTTTTCTTTATTTTTTATGTCTCTAAAAAATCCAAAAAATTAATATCACTTGAATATGAGGCCTTCATTATCAAAACGAAAGAAGTTGAACCTTGGGGTTTCTAACTAAGCTGAATTTACTTGTGGCAAGCATTTAACTACTTGATGATTTACTATAAGTCATTTCGGCATGGATCGAACTATTGTTCTTTTAAAATTTATAAAAAATAACAAATCTGATTTTTAATTCTGTATTTATCAACTCTACGATCGAAATTGATACAACATAAAATGTCAGGAACTAGTTGGTCTTATGAAAAAAATCCTTTTTTCAATGTTTTAGCTTAAGCAGGGTAAATGATATTTTGCGTTAAGTTTGAAAATAGGCCAAATCAATAATTGCAATATTGAATTTTTTGTATATTTGCTGGCGAAATTGTAGGAAATAAAAACAGTAAAATGCGTATCGAAACCTTATTGGGACTTTAACATCCAATAAATTATCTTAATTTTTGAACAACTTCATTAGAAATAAAATTTATCAAACACTCAGAAAAATAAAAGGTATTGAGATGTTTATTTCAATGCAACTGCAGTTAAAATGTATATATATCTGCAACAAATTTTCGGCTTTGGCCTATATTCAAGTTAATCTCAAAGTATCCTTTACCAAAGGCCAACCAAGTTCTTATGCTTGATATTTCACAAATTTTCTTTACAGAGTTGCTACTTACAGAGATTTTTCAAAATTTTTCTGATTTTTTTCAAAAAACATACATAAAAAATTTAGATTATATTGAGTTAAACTTGAAAATTGATTAAAAGTCAAAAGTCGATTAAATTTATTTTATGTATTTTCAAAATGGTTTGAAGAAACAGAAAAAATCGCAACAAAATAAATATAAGATCTCAATAATCTCTATTTTTTTCTAAAATTTTGAATTGTATTATTTGTGTTGAAAATTTTTGCAAAATTCTGAGTTCCTATTTTGATGCTGGCTCATTTTTATTTTGTTTGTGTACATTGAAATATAAAAACAAATATTAAAATACCGAAATAGGAGTTTTGGCCAGATTTCAAATTTAACTAAAAATATCAGTACATAAAATAAAAAACAATTTTTCCTAAGACCAACTAAGATTTTGTATGGACTTGATATTTACGAAGGTTAAAAAATATATTTAAAATTAATTCTTTTACTTTCGCCACAATGGTTTGGCTTAAGCCGAAATGATTCATGGAAAATCATCAACCCATAAAACAGCTGTAAATTTGGAGTACTCAAAGTCCAACTCCTTTCTTACTATTCACTTAATGTTTCTCCATCACATTCTTCCACTATATGCTTTGTTTTGTTTGTTGTTATGATTTATTATTATTATTTTTTTTTTGTTATATATGTTAAATATTAATATATATATTTTCTTCGTAACTTTTTTTTTGTTGCTCAGTATTTTCAGTCTATAGTTTTAAATTTTTATGTGCTAAAATCTAATACATGTACCGAAAATAGCAAAATTTTTATTTCAATTTATTGCATTCAGGTGGGCGTTTAGTTTTTTCTATTTCACAATTTTAAGATTTGACCATTCTGCTCGCAAACTTTATTTCCTCAAAATGCTTATGCAATTCAGCGAGCTACTTTTTTTTAAATGCTTAGAATTAAAGTTTTATTATGTCACCAAATCAACGTTTTTTTATAAATTTTTTGTTTTTTTTTTCTCGAAAAATTGATTTCTTTGGGAAAAATTGACGTTATTATATTTTTTAAAACTTTTTTATTTCTCAATTGATTTGCTTAAAACAAACAAGTTTAAAAAAATGTTGAGGGAAAATACAAATTTAGAAATTTGCTAAAAAGCAACACACACACACACACACACATGGTCACACCCGCGCACTAATAATAGTTTTATTTATTATGTACATATATTTGTGTTTGCTTTCACGCTGTTCTGCTTTCCTTGTGCTTTGCTCACTTTTTGTTGTTTTTTTTTAAGAGTTTTCGACTTTGGCGAATCCGTTGGATACTGTTACGAATGCATGTGTCGCCGGCAAAAGAGCGGCACGCACAGACACCACTTTAAAGAGCAACACACAGTTGCATGCATATCACATAGTGCAAACACTCAAAGATCTTCGCAAAAGCACAATTTGTTTTTTAAATTATTGTGGATATGTGCTATAAAATTTTTAATTTAACATTTGGATATTTAAAAATATTTTTTATTTTAATTTGCTTATGTATGTGTGTACATTTTTTATCACTTTTTTCTAGCTCATTACCAAACGTATTTCAAAATATCTTTTCGCACTTAATTATAAAATGCATTTATTCTACGAGTATTATTTTTTAAGCCTTCACATAGTTTTGTGTGAGATTTTTCTTTAAATTTATTATTTTTATGGAAACTATTTGATTTCTTTTGCTTATTGATTTGCTCGTACTGTAAATTTCAAAATTATTACTCTATAAGCTAGTTATTAATTCAAATTTACCGTTGAAATACACGTAATATTGTTAACGTTCAAGCAAAGTATTAAAACGCTTCGAAAAAATCTCGCACTCGAAATTTGTGTGCGCGTTGTAAGGAAAAACCAAAAAACGAAAACAAACTGAACGAACGAAAAATCTTGTCGCTGAACACGTACGAACGAATGAATGACTGACTGCTCTGCAATATGCGGCGGCAAGTATCTGTTCAATACAAGATACAAGATACGCGGCGCTCACTACGCAAGCCAAATGGATTTCCAATGAAGCTTTCAAACGCCAGCTGCTTTTGATTTTCCTTATACTTTTTGGTTTTTGCTTTTCGAATTTTCAAAAAAAAAGTTTGACAAACGCACACAAACGCGTCAACAGCGACGAATGCAAACAATAACTAACTCAATTTTGAAACAAACTGCTAAAAAGCTATGTGAAGTAGGCTCGTGACTGCAAGATATCAAAATAAGATCTATCCAGAATAATTGTTCCTCGCTTGCGCGTCATCAAAATATTTGAGAAAAAAGTTTTCGTGCAACATTTTTCGAAATATTGCTAAAAGCCCAAAAAAAAAAACACCTAATAATTTTATATTTTCTGGAATAGCAAACGCGAAACAATTTTTTTGCAAATATTTTTTGCGGAACTACTATCTTATTAGAGCTTTTCCGTTGGCTTGCAATTTTGCGAAAATTTTTTTTAAAATTTTTTGTACGGCAAATATTTCTGGATAAATTTTATTTTGCTATCTCGTAGTCACGAGCCTACTTCACATAGCTCTGTTGAATGTAGATCTATAAATAAAATTATAAAATCAAAAATAATATAAAACTAAAATATTTGATTTAATGATGATTGTTGTATTACCTGCTAAGCTGTGCAAACAAATTGATTTCAAAAATAGCCTAAAAACTAACACAAAAACCACATGTTCTTGAATTTTAAGGGAACGCTCAGAACCCGAAAACTTACAGCTTGAGAATAAAATTTCCTCAATAATTAATCTATAAAAAAATTAGTTAGCAAATTTTAATTTTGCGTAAAAAAACTATTTTTAAGTTGAATTTATTTTTAGTTTTATATAAAAGAGAACCGAAAAAAAATGTTTTTGGTACTCCTTAAGTGACCACGAAAGATTCAAAGACATATTGCAGTACATCCATACTTACGAAACTCATTGTCCGTCTGAATAATACATTTCTTTTACGCCATGGACGTACGATCCTCAGAAACTCTAAGTTGTAGCGAGAAAGTTTTACAATGGGATGCAACAAAATTTTGTAGTTGGGTACAAGAAAAATAAAGCGACGCTCAAATGAAAAGTGTGTGGAATTTATCATTCTACTTATCATAGAAGAAATATTTTGTACGAGAGCTGTTCAGCGAGCTGTAACTAAACTTTCTCCAAGTGTACAAAATAGCGCAGGCAGACTCCGAAGACTTGATAAAAAAGAGCGGTGTTCCTAAACTCCAGACGTTCCATTTTAAATAAATAAATTAAAGTGAAATTTCGAATCCTGCAGACACCTATACTTTATGACAAATTACAAAATTATCAATGTCCCACAAAATTGCGATAGGACCTGAATTTTTAACAAAACGAATTATAATTTGGGTAAAACATTCTCCATCGCACACATAAGCTGGAAGAGGATATATGTCCTTTGAACACAAAATAAAAGAAAGTTTGCTCTCAAAATGACAGAGTATCGAGGTTTCGACAGAAAACACAAAACATCTGTTGCTTTGAGCGGTATATTTGTGTGCAGCAGCACTTATTGTGGCCGTAAAGGTGGTTGTTCGCATGGGATCATGGTCAACTGCCTCTGCTACCTTCCAATATGTACATGGAAACATGTTTAGGTTACGTTAGCACGGGAGGTGACAATTGTCATCATAACTTAGGCAGCAGTTGGACCCATTGTATACCCTGTTAATAACTACGTTATCAAACTATGCAAACCATTTCGAAATTTTTACAAACTTCAAAATGGATTTCGCACAGCGATGTCTTCAAAAGACTCGAAGAAGTGGAATCCGAATACTTTATAATAAATCGATTTGTCAGCGCTGGGCATTCACAAAGATAATGAAAGACAGACTCTTCGACATCAGGATCTTTACAGCTTCTACAAAGATCCCCTACCTCAGAAAGCCCATGCTTGGCTGGAAAAAAAGTGTCCTGTGATAGCACCGACAAAGATTCTCTGGGCTATTTCACATGGCGATGTCATGCAATCTAGGACCAAGCGGGATTTGATATACAGCTTCCAAAAGCCAATAGCCAGGAATCGTCCAACAACCGTTGAGTGAAAAATGAATGCTGAAAATGGATGTTGAAAACAACAAGGGAGGACCACGACCCTTCAAAAATGGCGTTTTGAACCGAGCCTTCGAAAAAAGTCTGATTGCCTCAATAGATGGCAAAAGGCGGAAAATGGATTTTCGAAGAGACAACTATGAATTGATTTGGAAACATTATAGCGAGAGGGAACTAACTGCACTTTTTTAAATAACTATAACAGAGTTATAACTTTAACAGAGTTTTAAAACCTGGCTCATTGCGAGCATCGATGGAGAAAGTTCGAAAATGAATTTTGAACATCACTTGGAGTAGCTTCAGAACTTGAAGAGGACGTTTTTGACCTTTTTTCGGAAAAAAACTTTTTTGCTTGACTCGCAAACTGAAAACCAAAAAACGGAGCACAAGCTTTGGAATGAGCGCTCGCAGGCTTTTCCAATCCATGCTAAGAGCTTTTTAAAAAAGTTTTTAATAACTTTTATAAAAAATAAGTTTTTGGTCTCTTTTATTCTCATGACTTTTGCAATAAAATTGTAAAAGTTTCAAGGTCTGATTTACACTGATTTCTGTAAGACATATGGTAAATTACCACAAATGTGATTTTGTTTAAACTAAAGAAGCATTGAATTCTTGTAAACTTTGTCAGCTGGATTAAATCTTATTTATCTGATCGCTCATATCAAATATGATGTTCCAAAGTGTTTTCCTTTCCATTAAGCATACCACAAGGAAGCCATCTGAGACCGCTACTTAGTCTTCGAAAATATAACTCCTCAGTAAAATCTGGCAGGAAATAAATGTATTCCTCGAGTTATCTACATACCATAAGAAGTTTATCCGAGACTGCGCCAAGGTGGCGAAACCATTAAGGAACTTACACGGAGAAGAGTACGCCCAAGTAAGGGGAAATGCTTCCAAACGTGCTGGAATTCTCCTTGATGCGGTTGCAATGAAAGCTTTCCACGAGCTAATTGGTATTTCCTGACCTTCGAACTTTACTAGCGACGCTTCAGTCTATTCTATAGTAGTGGTTTGGTCCCAGAGGGAAAATGGGAAACACTGAACTAGCTCGTACATATCGCGAGGGTTGCTTCACAAACGAGAAAAATGCTAGTGATTGTATGGGCACTGGGTAACCTACGTTTTTTCAAATATGGGACCAGGCAAACTCGCATTTATTCGGAGCACATGCCTCTGATGATTTTATTTTGTAACTGGAACCATAATGCAAAGCAGAGACGAGTTCTATCGTGTGGCATTCATTTCAAGCTGTGATCTTGTACACAATTAATTAAAATAACAAAATTGTTCAAAATTCGGGCTTTGGCAAGGCAACCCTGGTCGGTTAGCTCACCAAAATGCATCACTACCTTTCTGGTACTTCATATTCTGTAATCTTAGACACTCGAATTTTCTACAGGAGGCTGTTGGCTTATACGCTAAGGACTCAGACGAACATCCTATCAAAATCATATACGGATGCAACATCTGATGAAAACTCCAATATACCAGCGAATGAAGAAAATTCGAAGACCATGCCCGCAAGTGAAGCCAGCACATGAAAAGGAGGGCTTCTAGGTGGGATAAATATCACAGTCATCCCTTCGAGACGAAAATACACCCGCAACAAATATACGTTGTGAAATTTTACACATAGAGGGTAACAAAAATTATAGTTACCAAAGGCTCTACGGAATCAAAGGAATTAGATTGAACAACTTTATCTGCCTCCAACTCAAAGTAGTCAAATTAATGGCCAAGCAGAGAATCATTGCAATATACTGCTGTCTTCAGAAAGCAATAAGGAGTAAGAATCCTGCAAAATTGCTGTATATGGCTGCATGACGAAGTGGAAACTACGCATCATTTCCTTTAATGGAATGCAGCGGATAAGCCATCAAATTTTAAAAACCTTCGCTGCAAAGCTTTCAATGATGTTAGGATTCAAGTCACTTATGTAGCCAAAAGGTCCAAAAAGGCACAAATTAGCAATGCATGTAAATACCAAAAAAATATTTGTAAGGATATTGTAAGAGCATAAAATTAAGATGATTATAAAATATGAAAAAATTCAATAGAATAGGCAAAATACATAATAAGATTTATAAAAGCACAAGACTTGGCGTCATGAAACACGCCCCCGACTATCTGCAAAACTCAATGAACCAAAGCATTTTTAATTTTACGTCATTTCCGATTTCAAATGCTGCCCTCAACAAATGTTTGCGTCCACTAATTAATTAATTGTTTTATAAGGAAATTAGGGGGCAATTTCAGTGGTGTGGGGGCTAATTGAAAGTAATTGGCAATGGTGCCACACTGTAAAAATGTGATATGAATATAGGAACAAAAAAATGCAATGTGAACAACTATTCGTTTTTCAATAATTTATACGTTATTAGTTATCCCTATTTTAATACAGAACTACAGAATTCGCAAATCGGAAATTATCTGAATTGGTTTCAATTCAAAATTTGGAAAATAAAGTTGCGGTCATTTGAAAACAATTTTTGACTACCCATTTGTTTATCAAATAATTAATTAGGTGGTGGACGCAAACATTTTTCGAGAACAAAATTTCAAATCGGAAATAACGCAAAAATAAATAAACTTTGAATCATTGAGTTTGGCGGAGAGTGGGAGGGGGGCGAACTTCATGACACCACAAAACTTAGTGTAGAAATTCGAATACTTTGATGAATAAATTAAAAGTTCTGTAGAAAAGAGGCATAAGATGTATAGAAATTTCTATATTATTTAATTGAATTTATTTATAGAGATATGAGCATAAAATTAAGCATTCAAAATTAAAAAAAAAAAAATTCAAGAAAGTGTGAAGCCCAAAATTATTTGTTTTATTTAAATTAATAATTTCAAGCAGCACATAATGCTAAGTTAAAAAACTTAAAGATTCACTGGTTAGACGGATAGATATTTATTTATTTATTTGTTTATTTGCGTAAATGTACATAAGACTTAAGTCTTTTGAGTATATCATCGATAATATATATCAAATAATACATGTTTTATTATCAATACATATGAGTTTGAAAAAATATATATATATTTGCATATATAAATAAATAGATTTAATTTATATTTTTGTTGAAAAATAGCATTACGGATTCACCATAACTGGAAAATGCATCATCTTCGCTAAGGGCGGACCTCATCTGGTCTAGTAGCTGCAGTGAAATATATTGATAGGCGGAGAGCCCGCTATAGAAAAGTTGAGTGTATAAGATTACAGAATAGGGCACACATTTTATAGCTCTTGGAAGAGTATTCCACAGACGAATAGCAGTAATGAAAAATAGCCAAGATGAGTAAAGGTACTTAAACGCTGGCGAATTAATACTCATTGTACGTGAAGAGTTAGAAAAATGTTATTTCTCGTACAAATACTGAGGCTTTCGTGTATTGATAATGTTGTGTAAGGAAACACAGTTTCGTATAATGAGATAATTTTGAGGACTAAAGGCTGAAATGTTTCGAATCTGTTGACACCATATACGAGTATATGGCGAGCAGCATTATTGTAAGCTACTTCCAATTTGTGCAATGAGCGTGAGTCTAACTCGCTATGCATTACTTCGGAGTAGGTAATTTTTGGGACAATAAGCGTCTTTCTGTCTCGGTTGGTACAAATAACGCAGTCAATCTGAGGTTTCTTAAGACACTATAAGTTTTATCTACCACCTACCCTGGTTTTCACACCTCAAGACAGAGTTTAATCGAAATCCTAGATTGCTAGCTTTGTCCACAAACCTAAGCTCAGTATTATTTAAGACAATAGTCGGGAGACTATTAACTAAGACGCTTGTTTTCGAATTTGGAAGCACTTTGATGGATTTATATTTAGTTTGTTTTGTATTGCCCATTTGTTAATTCTGAGGAGATCTTCATTAACACGATAGCACAAGTCGTCCAATAGACCAACTGGGTGCGAGAAGCGCAGATGTAGATCATCAGCGCAAGCGTGCATGGTAATATTATGGCAAATATAAAATATATCGTTGATAAAAAGAGTGAACAAAAGCGGACCCAATATAGATCCTTGAGGTACCCCACATGCCACGGCCTGTAAAGCTGAGAGCTTATTCCATACTTTAACTCTCTGTGTTCTTTTTAAATAAAAAAAAAACTGCTTCAAATGTGTCTGAATAAAAATGGCTAACAATAGTCTTTGAGATATCTCGTTTGAAAAAAGTAAAAAAAAAACAAGAACGACCGATATGCAAAACCATAGGTAAAAATTTGGATTTTTAAAAGAATACGGATTGAAATCAACAACAATAGCTGATGAATCGTTCAGCTAAGGAAAATTATAATGAGTTTTCTTAGGCCAGTTATCCGGGAAATTTAGATGTTTTAGGCGGGGTTCACTGTATGTGGGAAATGAACAACTATATTTGTTCGGATGATTGTTCAGAAATGCAGAATTGTGATGTCAAGAAGACCACCTTAATCGTGTGATCAACACAGCTGTACTTTTTTCTTTGGGGTTAAGTGAAGTGAAAGGTCTTCATCGATAAGCCAGCTACGATTCAGCACTTGGAACCCAACATTACTCGCGTGATTCGCGATATGCCTCGAAAAGTGGACTTTCCGAATGGAATCCCTATGGCATGGTCGCGGCCAACATTTGAAAGAGATTATCTTTAAAATGTAAATCTCAGATATTGTTCTTTCGGGTCATAATATAGATTCCAACATTCAATTTTATTATAAGTGTTTTATTTAAGATAAAAACAAAAATTATAGTAAAGGGTGTTTATTTAGAGGTTTGTTTTTCGAATAGAGATAAGACTGGCATTTTATGGTCAAATCTGGCAACTCTAATGTCATTTATGTTCAATTTGGTTTGCCATTTCATCATGAACAGGTTGACAAAAGAACAACGCTTGCAAATCGTGCAAATTTATTTCGAAAATAATGGTTCAGTTCGCGAAGTTTACCGCAAGCTCCGTCCATTTTATGGTCGACATAATCGTCCATCAGAGCAATTAATTCGGTTAACCATGGATCGTTTTCGCACTACGTTTACTCTATGTGATAATACGCATCCGCAGAGACGTCAAACAGTGCGCACCGAAGAAACAATTGCCGCTGTAGAGCAAAATGTTGAAGAGGACCCGAATGAATCGATTCGCCACCGTGCACAGCAATTGGAGCTTTGTCCATCAACTTTATGGAAGATTTTGCGCAAAGATCTTGGCTTGCGACCTTACAAGATCCAGCTTGTGCAAGAATTAAAGCCGCGAGACCATGCAATGCGTCGTGATTTTGGTGTATGGGCCGAAAATGAGATTGATCTCGATGCTGATTTTCATCGCAAAATTTTGTTCAGTGATGAGGCTCATTTTTGGTTGAATGGCTACGTCAACAAGCAAAATTGCCGCATTTGGAGTGAAGAGAATCCACATGAGACCCTTGAGACGCCATTACATCCACAAAAACTGACTGTTTGGTGTGCTCTATGGGCTGGTGGAGTCATTGGGCCATACTTCTTCCGAAATAATGCTGGAGAGTCAGTTACCGTTAATGGAGACCGGTATAGAGCCATGATAACCGACTATTTTGTTCCCGAATTGGATGGCATGAATGTGGATGAGTTGTGGTTCCAACAAGACGGCGCTACATGCCACACACCGCACGTCACAATCGATTTATTGAAGGAAACATTCGATGAGCGCATAATTTCGCGGAATGGACCTGTCAATTGGCCACCAAGATCGTGTGATTTGACACCATTGGATTATTTTCTTTGGGGATATGTGAAGTCGCTCGTCTACGCCAACAAACCAGAAACGTTAGGGGACTTGGAAGCCAACATTCGTGGCGTTATTGCCGACATACGGCCCCATATGCTCGAAAAAGTGGTTCAAAATTGGACCTGTAGAATTGGCTTTATTCGAGCCAGCCGCGGCGGCCACATGCCCGAAATCATACTTAAACATTAATGGCATAAAATTATCCTTCCAATAAAGCCAAATTGATGGACATTAAAACGATTGTCTTGTGTTTTATTTCAATTCGAAGCTCTATACCTCTAAAAAAAACACTCTTTATTACTACAATTACGTTCCCTTGGTTTCTCTTGAAGTTGAGCAGAATAAAATTCAGTTTTAAATTTAACTACAAAATAATTTAGTTTTTTACAAAACTTTGCAAGTCCCGATTTTATACTTAAGAAGTTATTCTCTCTGACCACAGAAATGTGTTCGCTTCGCAATCAAAGAGTGATTGAAGATGGATGTCACACATTTTGTCAAAGGACTATGAAAATTAAAGTAATGTTACTGATAATGCATTGCTTAGCCAGGTCAGCGGCTCAACACAGCATATTCTCATTTCTTGTAAAACTTACCCAAGAATTTAGTATTTTTAAAAATTTTTAACTCTGGTCCAAATGAGATTTAAATAAAAAGTTTGAATACCAAAAATTTTCCTTGTAAACGATAGCATTGTGTGTCCTCATCATATGATAAATAAGTCAAAATTATTTAGCATTCGAATTTTTTGATAAATCTCATTTGGATTGGCGTTTACTCATAAGGTGTTCTTGGACGCATATGAGCTTCCGATCCATACAACAGCTGATTTCCCTGAGCATTTTTGTCCCTTCAAAATTTGTTGGATTCTTAAGATTCTAAGGAGTTGTGTAACAAAATACATTTGCTCAGGCAAAGCCAGAGAGTAAAGAAAAAAAAAAAAAACAACCACCACAACAACAACGATTAGGTACGTACGTATAAGAAAAACTATGTTTCGATATTTTTCGATTTACGCTAAGTGTTTGTTAGCAAATTTTTGTTTTCAACAAAAACAGCGGCAATAAATTATTTAAATTTTTTTTTCTTTGACTTTCGTAAAAAATAGATTTCGCGTACCGTAAACGACTCTGTCGATTCGCAAACTGCGAGCGGCAGTTTTCACTACAAATAAATTCACAAATACAATTGTTTTGAGTCTCAGGGAGATACATCTGCAAGAGTGAAAATACTGACTGCAACGAAGTACTTGCGCGCCCGTAATTGCTTCCGCAAGTAAGCGTGTTCAAAATAGTTGCAGGACAGGGTAGTACAGTGCAACTGAAAACAGCAACTAAATGTCTATAACAATTACATGTAGGCATACAGTGCTAAAAAGACTTGAAATTAAATTAAACATTCAAAAAAAATTACAAAATAAACTAACCATAGGAAATTTGGCTGCACAAATACAAAGTGATCCAATGAAAATTGATTGATTCGTAGCCAAAAGTAGTCCTTTGTTATTGAACTAATGGTAATGGATTTTGAATTTGAAAATTTTAATTAGGATACTCAAAATTTCTTGGGATATATGTACATAGGGCATTTATCATTCCCTCAAAGTATATAGTACGTAGTTTTATGAAATCTAAAAACATCACAGCCGAGAGAAGAGATAATAATAGAAAGCCGAATGTAGTGGGCAGGGGGACTTTGGCTCCTTGTGAGTATAAAAAAGTGGAAAAACTTTTGTTTGATTTTGTTTTCGATCTCATAAAAAATCTTTATTCTTTTGGTAAAGATTGTTAGGTTTTAGGGGATCATAGTTTCAAATAGGAAATATCACAGATGATCATTTGAAAGCTCATTTCAAAAAGGAAAGATTGTACGCAAACATCAAACCTTTTTGAACACTATACATTTTCTGGAAAGTGAACAAAAACGTTATTTTTTAAGTTTATTTCAAAATTTCAATCTGATGATCCAGCTCTGAGGCCAGATTTGGCAAAAAAATTTCTTTGGAAAGAGTCTCATCTGCCCAACAACATTCATGAACCTTTTCTTCACATATCTGCGTTACTTATTATATAAATTCATTCAAACACGTTGGTGTGGATTCACTCATATGCAAGGAAGAGCTTTCAGTGGGTTACTGAAAAGTTACGAAAAACGATTTTTTCCATATTTTCCTACATTTTGTGTGTTTTTTTTTTAGTATGTTTCAATTTATTTAACTCACAAACCCATATGTTTGTCCGATTTTCCAACATTTTTGAACTACATGTGCCAATTGACATTTGCATCTTACAGTTTAATAAGCTAAAAATTTTGGCTCTTCCAGCTCTTACAACAATAACAAAAAATTTTGAGCTCATCTCAAGCTCATTCCGTTATTCGAACGTAATCATTTTGGTCCGGAATAACCTGTAATTTTTTCTTCAAGTTAAACAATTTCGGTTCGCTATCGTTTCATGGTTTTGCTTTTGGTGGTTTCACCTTCTACCCACTTTATTGTTTGTGTGATTTGCTCCTTCAACTTGAGATTTTTGTTTTTGGTTTCCTTTGTTCAGGGTCGTCACAAAGAAATTGTTCATGGGGGCCCAAACTCAAATAAAAAAGGTCGATAAATTTTTCTAAAAAAAAAATGAATTATTCTATACTTCAGAAGGGGACATAAAAAGATGGAGATGTTCTTTTATTCATTGCAATTTCCATTAATTAAAGATAAAGTAAGTTTTGTTCAAATGTTTCCAAAAGTGACCTTTCGATTTCTTCGCGAGATGAATTCTTTCATAACCCTTTGCAAATTTAAGGATGCATTTTTTTTTCTCATAGACATGAAGGAGCGTTGTATGGGTAAGATGTTTTTGGATCAGTTGTAAACGAAGATAAGTCTTTAATCGACGCAAAACGCTAAATCAACTTTCACAAGAAGCTGCTGAACCTGGCACTGTCAATATTAAATTGACCTGAAATGAAAATTTGCTTATTTGTCATAAATGCATGTAGGTACAGATGATTGTAGAAATATGAAGAATATTTTTATACACTTTTTGTATGGAAAATAAAATGAGCCTACTTTCAGAAAATTTATTATGTAGCGCAATTAAGGGAGGAGAGAGTATCGAAATTTTCACATGACTTTATTAAAATCTGCTGTTAAACTCATATCTGAAGATCTTCTTTGGAACATTTTCGGTACTTTCTATTAGTAAATAGTTGGATCAATTAATTTTTCATAATTACTGATTTTAACATTTCATCAGCTAAAGTTTATTAAAAGAAGTTTATGAAAACGCATTTTCAGTGCCACTGTGAGAGTTTTCGAAACCGATTTCGAATATTTCATAGGCGCCAGAACAATTGGTTTGAGCATCTCGTGAACTTCACATAAAAGAATTATGAAGAAAAATCTAAAACAAAATTTCTTTTGTTTATATCTAATAAGAAAAGAAAAAACAGTGAGCACATACAAAACATAAATAATACGAGTAGGTAAAGAAATCACGTAGGCAAAGATACTTGCACATATGTATATATGTAAATTAGTCTGCAACCACTTTCAACTGAATGAATTAGTCATGCCTGAGCAGGTGTCTTGCTTAATTTTACGTGAAATTTACAGATGTCAATCAACACTAAATAAAACGCTAAAGACTGCAACACAAAGTTCTGAAAGAATATTTCCTGGGGTGTCCATCCTCCTCCAGGCTTTATTGACAAACCAAGTTGTGCCAAAGATACGCTTTTAGACTGTGAAAACTTTTCGAGCACCATAAGCCATCGCTCAAAAAATTTCAAAGAGACTATCAGGCTATTTAAAAATAGATACTATATAGGATATCTATATAGAATAGGATTCTTCATACAATCTGTTGAAATTAATGCTTTTCCCAAATACTTGGTCTCAGAAACCAAAACTCGCTGGTTTTAGACATCATCTGGCTGCGATTGAAGTGCTATGCATTGCACTTTTAGTTATCCCTTCGTATGTCACTATTTTCAGGGACTGCTTTTGCTTTACCTATACTCCTATTGCTTGGAGATTGATCAATATCACCAAGAATAAAGCTCTAACATAAGTCCAAACGACTTTCAGACCTTAAACCCATCCGCTCTTCTTTCTCAAATAGTCAAAATACTCATGGAAACTAATGGCACAAGCATAAAAACGGGAAAAAACGTTGAAAAAAAAGAGAGAAACATTGAATAAGTCGAAAAATGTTGAAGAAGTCGAAAATTATTGAAAAAGTCGAGAAATGTATCTTAACATCTCGTTCAATCTTCTCTCTTCAAAAGTAACAAAAAAGCGAGAAAAGGGAGTTTGTTCATTGATCTTCGAAGCCAAATACAAACGATAAAATTGAGGAGAAACATGAAAACAAAAATAACGACGCAGAATTCAAGAAGCAGCATAAGCAACAAAAAATCAACCAACAATTTATGTGTAAGGTTTTGCAAAAACTTTAGCCTAAAAAAACGATATATATACATATATATAATTTATAAAGTTAAAAACAGCATGCAATTAGCTTGTTTTGCAGAAGTATGCTATTTTAAAAAAGAAATTTCTTAAATCGGTTCAATATATTTTGCGCCAAAGCGTTACAAACCATTTGCATACAAGCAATGTTACATAAATTCTACAGATAAAAAATATTATACTATAGTTAATAGTTACCACCTTTCAAAAAATATTTTTTATATTGATTCATAGCTATTATGCATAAGAATTTGTCTTTTCATTCCATATATTTTTACGTTTTGGGAAAGTTTTCAAAGAGTTTCTAATTTCTTATAAGTTTTTTTTTTGCGCAAATCGATGTGGTAGAGGTGCTTTCTATGATATCGCCAGAGGTAGTCCGCAGTTCTCAGTAATGCCTTATTTTGGTATAGTCTTGAAACAAATTTTTTCCTACAAACCGATGGAAAGAAGACGTCATTGAATTTTAGCCATTCATTTAAAAATTTTTTCTTGCACCAATCAATGAAAAGAAGTGAAAATTGGATTTGGTCATGACCGAAAATGATGTGGTCCCGGATTGACAAAGTGCCCGATTTCGGTCCATTTCCATTCTGAAAACAAAACTATAATACCTTATACCCCTAAAGGTGTAGTTGAAGTTTTCAAATTTTTTCGATTTGTATGAATAACAAAACGTGCTCACTTACACTAAAATATATCTGCAAGATAAGTAGATGCAAAATAAAATAAATACCTGAGCTATTTGAAAATATGTGTTTACGCTATTTGCTTCATATGAATTATTTTTGTGTGATGATTTACTTATTGCTACTTGTTTTGCGTTATTATATGATATTGAACAATGTGCCTAAAATAATTTAATGAAAATATTTCTGTGACAAATTCACACAGATAAAATAGCAACAGAAAATAAAAAAAAATAAAAGAAATATCAATCAAGAGTCATGAAATGTTGTACAAAAACTGACATAATGCTAGTCATAGTTTTAACATTAAAATTTTCCCTTCACCGCGGTAAAGGAGGAAGCGTCATATGTAAGGTGGGTGAAATCTTCTCGTACGAATTTTTCTTCGACAAGAAAACGTTTTTCTCTTATTTTGTCTAGAATTTTCGACTTGCAAAATTTTTTTATTTGGCGCTAGCTTTCCGAGTCATAGACGTATAGCGAACCAGCCGCTAATCAAATGATGGGCATTCTAAGTCGCTATTAGCTTTATGTGAATTTTCAAAAGAAAATTTCGTAGTACTTACGAATTTTCAAAACTTTTCCAAACTGCCTACATTCCAGAGTTTTAATCTTACGTCATGAGAATCTTAAGCAAAATCAAAAAATTTTAAAATCTATGCTACTTTTTAACCCTACTTTCTTGCAAGCTTTGTGAACGAAAAGCTTATAGTCCTATGTATAACGAGCATCGTCAAAATTATACAAAGGTGCCATGTTATTTTTAATATCACAAGCGATTTCTCTACAAAGCTTGGAAATGAAAAGTTTAGGAATCTTTCTTAATCTTTTTTTTAAGAGTTGTAAGGAGGCTTAACGCTATTAATAATCGTTAAATGTCATACCAAGTTTTAATTAATCCAGCGATTTTTTTTCCTGAATCATTAAATTAAGTTAACACAAATCATAATGACATAAATTCTATTTTCAAGAGTTGTTAGATTAATATGAAAATTCTTGTGCTACTTTTTGAGGCGTATGTGATACATATTTTTATACCCTACACAGAGGGTAAATACATTCTGTTTGTAACGCATAGCAGGGGGCGTGGCATGTATAGAAAAGTGCATATATTATTGAACAGCGTCACCAGCTCAGTCGTTATAGCTATGTCCAATGCCTGCCTGTCTGTTGAAAGCACGTTTACGGGAAAACTAAGCAAGATAACTCAATTAAATTTGGCACATAGGTCATACCTTCTCACAAGCTGCTAGCATGTAAATATGATTTACAGCTACGCCCACCGTCCATACTCTATGTAAATGTACCACTGCACATTTTGAAAAAACTTGCTGCGATTTTAATGAAACTTGCTGATTTGGCGAAAACGTGAACAAAACTAATATTGGGTTAGGTTCCAAATTTGTAAAGGCTCTTAAGAAGGCGTGGCACAGGCCTAAATTTTAATTTTAATAACGCCATAATTCGTTAACCGTGCAAGATATTGTTATGATCTTAAGTACACGGATATAAATTATAAATATCTTAAATTGTGCTTAAAGTGGGTGGAATTGGAAAAGTGGGCGTGACACTTTTCACAAATTTAAAATTTTTATTTCCCATAACTCACAATTGGCACATTCGATTTTCATGAAAATTTTAGGTAATTAATTTTCAATATATTTTTAACATTTATTTAGAAAGTACTTTCAATGCTTTGTAGGGTATGTGAGTTTCGGCCTGACCGAAAATAACACCTTTACTAGTTCTTTTTGAATTTGCTTATCAGTCAGGATTTTTAATTGTTCTTCCTAGAGCTATAAAGGCTCTAATTTTTATATTAAACTGAATGAAACCTTTTAATATGACATGAGATTTTTCATAAACGTACTCTGCTTTTTCGTTTTTTAAACTCTTCCTAAATGCTGCTGCCAAGTGTTGTAGAGAGCTCTTATGCCAAAATAATTATTTGAAAAGTTGTAGTATCTCATGATATCTTTCATTATATCATGCTTTGTTTTATTGTGAATCTCTAATTGAAAATTTTATCCATTGTGCAAGTTCTTCCCAAATTTTACTTTCAAGAGTTGTAAGAAGCTCATCGCTTTTATGATTAAATCAAATGAAATTTGTGAATTTTCAAATGAGTTGCAAAGAGCTATAGTGCTTTTAAGATTATAAGACAAATTATAAAATATCTTACAAATTTTTAATGTCTTATGAGATTGCAAAGAATTTTCTAAATTGTACCTCCTCAGAGTTGACGCTAAGCAATTAACATTTACATGCTGCAGCTATAAAGCTTATAACACGTTGTTATTAAAGAGAAATATCTCCGTAACAAAAATCATATCATGGCAATTTGAAAATATTACAATATTTGTTTGAAAAGCAAAAACTTTATCAACAAATATGTTTTGCCAGTTGAACAATTTGGTCTCAAAAGAACAATCTCATATGACACATATTTTTTTCACTATGTACATGATCCATAATACACTCAATTCAATTGTATTTTCAGCAAAATACCCTTATTTTTATCAACCACTGCGTAAGCTATATCTAATTTTAAATTTTCAAAAATTCATATACTATGACGAATAAATTATTTTCAAATCTAATTGTTAGTGTAGGAACATATTGAAAAATTTAAAATTTAAAATAAATACAAAAATATATACATATGTGTATATGCATACATATATACAAGACATGTACATATATATGTATGCACGTAAGAATTCGAAGGAAAAAAGTAATCAGAGTATAAATAAACAGCTGAAAAACTTGTGGATACGTGTGCACTCAGATACAAATACGAGCATACATGCACGTCAATACGAACATGCAATGAAAGAAAAAAAAAGGAGGAAAAAAAAGTAAAGAGAGAGCCTCGCAAGATTTATTTGTATTTAAACACAATTATTGGATTTTATGTATCTTTGCATACTTAGAAATAGTAGATATTTAAATTTTTGCACGCTTCATTAAAGTTTGTAATTTCACAAATATGATCGCAAAGAAAATTATACTGTCTACATACATACAGTGAGCGACAAACGTCTACATACACCCCCACTTTCTGCTATAACGAGAATCCCAAAACATAATGGAAAAAAGTAATGATGCAGTTTACAAAATAATTTATTTCTCTTGTACCTTTGACAAGAAGTTAATTTTCTTATGTAAAGCGCCGCACAATGGTCTTAATTTGTTATTGAAATCTCTCGCTGTGTTCGCCACTTACGTCACCAAGATTGTCCGGAAAGAAATTCAAATGCGAATGGAATTAATGAATTTTTGGAGACATATTTACACCTGATAAAAATTGGAATACAATGAAAAAAATAAACATTAAAAAATTAACAAGAATGAAATGAAACAATGATATTCCTTACACGTCTTTCTGTAGTTCTCCAGAAAATCGTTAATAATTGCCTCGTACCCAGGGAATTTATGGTTTCCAAGAAATTTTGCAACAACCGGCTGAAATGAGGTCTCGTTTTGAACAGATGTTAAATATGTTAGTAAAGCTGTGCTTTTGAGCACATGTGTGTGTGGATCAGCGAAGACGCCTTCCGTGATTTTAGCTATAGAAAGCTACTGTTCTTCTTTGTTTAAAGCCTTCACAAAATTGTTCATGAGCCCAAGTTCAATATGTAACACTGTAAGAATTATACTTTCTTTATTGACAAAGTGGCACACGTATTTTTTGTTGTCTTTGTCCACAGTGACGTTCTACCCTTCTGGCCAGTTTTGTTTTATATAATGCTGCTGCTCCCGAGCACGTCATTAAAATAAAAAAACACCATTTTCTAAAAAAGTTAATCAATAGATCAAACCATAAGTTGCTTAGTGTATGTATGTTGACCAGTGTTGGCATGTCACAAATGTCTTGCGAGATTTGCGACTTTTGCGACGTTTACGACCGTAAGTTGTAAACGTTGCCAACCTGCGAGCCTTTGTATCAAAATTGAGTTTGTGACAAGGACGAAGTCGAAGTTCAAACTGGGAAAAATTATTTCTAAAAACAAGGTATTTTTTCATTATGTTTCCGGATTCTCGATCTTGCAGAGAGTGAGGGTGTATATCGACTTCTATCACTCACTGTACATAAATGCAAAGGGTGCCCCAAGACACATGCGAAATTTCTTATAATTATTATTTAATAGTAGGTAGTAATAAAAATCTTATAAAAACGAAAACAAGAGAGATATACGAAAATGAGTTGTAAATAAAGGTAAACTTCCATTGCATACTTTTAGTTGTTATATAAAGGTAAATTTAAGTTGTCATATATGAGAAAACAACAAACAGAAATCTTGCGAACATTTTGAGCCACCCTTTAAATATCAAATGAATTTTTTTCAAAAACTTTCGAGTATTTGCGACTTGTAAAAATAAAAGTTTAAAATAAACAAAACTTTTTTTTGAAGTGAAACTTCTTTAGCGAGGGTGTGATTTGAAAATTAGGTGTGTATAATGAAACGCAAAACGTGAGGCCATTTTTTTTTTCTCGGAATCTGGAATTGCTACAGCAATAAATTATGTATCAAATCAATGTACTCCACAAGAAGAGTATCCGAAAACTATCAGCTTCAAGATCAGTTGACCAAAAGCTGAGACAAAGCTTGGACATCCTATTTTTTAAATTTTTCAGTTAATGCTCTACCAAAGATTTGCCATGATGGTAAAAACGCAGGTATCTTTTGACATTTGAAACCGTTGTCTTTAGACATCGTTGGAATTACTTTCTTCTCGATTGCTTGGTAACAAGTGTTACCCAGTAAATTATCATAATTTCCAATTACTACACGTAAAATTTCTTCATGCTCTGCGCGTGGTGTTTTCAAATATTTTTGGAACCACAAGCGATCACACACGGAGCACATATTGTTCAAATCTTTTTGCAAAATTCTTCATTGGCAACTTTATTTCGACGAAATTTTAACCATTTTAATCATTTTCATAAACATTTTCGTCTCATTCTATCGAGGTTTAGTTTTCTAAATGGCTTCACTTCTACCACGTGTGAGCTGCAGGCATGATTTTTTTTAAAAGTTTAGAAAGTTGAAAAAAACCATTGGCAAAAATCTTCTTCTTCTTCTAATTTTGTGAACACCAAGCTGAACAGAGCGCTTTAACTATTGCAGCCGTTTGCCTTTAACCAATTTTAATGAACTCCAATTTCACACGAAGCGTCCACTACCAGCTATAGGGTTTCATTTCATGACTTTTCTCGCAATACTGTGGCTCATTTTATACAAGGTGTATCCTATACTCTTCCTATTTTGTCTTCTTATTCACATGTAAAACGGCTAAATTTATGATCCCCGCAGTTGCTTCTGGATCGATATCATATTAGGCCAAAAAAAACTGAAAGATAATCCAACAACTACATTAGTTTACATATTTTGTTAATAAAGGGTGTTTTTTTTAGAGGTATAGAGCTTCGAATTGAAATAAAACACAAGAAAATCGTTTTAATGTCCATCAATTTGGCTTTATTGGAAGGATAATTTTATGCCATTAATGTTTAAATATGATTTCGGGCATGTGGCCGCCGCGGCTGGATCGAATAAAGCCAATTCTACAAGTCCAATTTTGAACCACTTTTTCGAGCATATGGGGCCGTATGTCGGCAATAACGCCACGAATGTTGGCTTCCAAGTCCCCTAACGTTTCTGGTTTGTTGGCGTAGACGAGCGACTTCACATATCCCCAAAGAAAATAATCCAATGGTGTCAAATCACACGATCTTGGTGGCCAATTGACAGGTCCATTCCGCGAAATTATGCGCTCATCGAATGTTTCCTTCAATAAATCGATTGTGACGTGCGCTGTGTGGCATGTAGCGCTGTCTTGTTGGAATCACAACTCATCCACATTCATGCCATCCAATTCGGGAACAAAATAGTCGGTTATCATGGCTCTATACCGGTCTCCATTAACGGTAACTGACTCTCCAGCATTATTTCGGAAGAAGTATGCCCCAATGACTCCACCAGCCCATAGAGCACACCAAACAGTCAGTTTTTGTGGATGTAATGGCGTCTCAAGGGTCTCATGTGGATTCTCTTCACTCCAAATGCGGCAATTTTGCTTGTTGACGTAGCCATTCAACCAAAAATGAACCTCATCACTGAACAAAATTTTGCGATGAAAATCAGCATCGAGATCAATCTCATTTTCGGCCCATACACCAAAATCACAACGCATTGCATGGTCTCGCGGCTTTAATTCTTGCACAAGCTGGATCTTGTAAGGTCGCAAGCCAAGATCTTTGCGCAAAATCTTCCATAAAGTTGATGGACAAAGCTCCAATTGCTGTGCACGGTGGCGAATCGATTCATTCGGGTCCTCTTCAACATTTTGCTCTACAGCGGCAATTGTTTCTTCGGTGCGCACTGTTCGACGTCTCTGCGGATGCGTATTATCACATAGAGTAAACGTAGTGCGAAAACGATCCATGGTTAACCGAATTAATTGCTCTGATGGACGATTATGTCGACCATAAAATGGACGGAGCTTGCGGTAAACTTCGCGAACTGAACCATTATTTTCGAAATAAATTTGCACGATTTGCAAGCGTTGTTCTTTTGTCAACCTGTTCAT
Organism: Meiosimyza decipiens; assembly: GCA_963680825.1. NCBI lineage: Eukaryota > Metazoa > Arthropoda > Insecta > Diptera > Lauxaniidae > Meiosimyza > Meiosimyza decipiens. Next base: position 11,083,317 of record OY804262.1, on the reverse strand, counting down.
GATGAAATGGCAAACCAAACTAAACATAAATGACATTAGAGTTGCCAGATTTGACCATAAAATGCCAGTTTTATCTCTATTCAAAAAACAAACCTCTAAAAAAAACACCCTTTACAAGCAAATCGGCTGATAGCGAAGATAGCTCAATCCGGAACTCAAAATGTACGGCCAGTGTACCAAAGAGAATAGAGAAAGATTACTACATAAAAGTGCTTCATTCGAGGAAGATTAGGTAAGAGAAAGGCATTAACTGAAAATGTCAACACCAAACAGGCGCGTGTTGTTCCTCACGTAAGCTGAACAGTGGCACAGAAGCTGCTTTGTCGACTTTTCTAACATTTTTGGACGTGTCATATTTATATGCATTTTCCGAGTTTCTTAAAATTTCTCAAAATTTCTAAACATTTCCCGAAATTTTCTAACCTTTCTCGACTTTTAAAAATTCGCTGACTTTTTTAACATAAGTAGTTCGATTTCCTTAACATTTTCCGACTTTTTAACGTTTCACGATTTGAATATTATTCGCGTTTATTTTAAATTTTTATTAGGTGACAACAGTTTTTGATTTTCTCAACATTCTACGACGACTTTTTATATATTTCAACTTCTTCTCAATATTTCTTTTCGTCAAAATTTGATGATTGCTCAACATATTTTGATAGTTTTTCGACTGGTCAACATTTTTGAACTTTTTAAACCTTTTCCGAATATTTCATCAATTCCGAATACGTCACTAACTCATATTTATTTGAAGCGATACATCAATTCTTTGCATTTATTATTAAAAAATTATTTTATGTAAGTCTTGCCCGCGGCTATGCCTGAGGTGGTTCATTCGTAAGCTCAAATTTTGGCATACTTTTTCAAGCATTTCGGCCGGTATCGCACCAATGGCAGTTGTATTGTTGTCTTCCAAGGCTGCAATTGTAACAGATTTGTCCTTGTACACAAGAGACTCCTTACAAAAAATAGTCTAGTAGGGTCAAATCGCATGATCTTGGCGGCCAATGGACTGTCCAAAACGTGAGCTTAATTGCTCACCAAACTCATCTCTCAATAGGTACATAGTTTTGCGTGCCGTGTGGCATGTGGCACCGTCTTGTTGAATAATTCGCTAGCGTGAAAATTATTATAATATTCTAAAATGTTGATATTGTCTAAAAAAGTTTGAAGGGTCGATATATGCATGCTGAAAAACTCGAAATATGTTGAAACATGTTGAGAAAATCTTAAAATTTTTAAAATTTCGAAATATCTCGGGAGCAGTGTGGTCTTGAACGCGAAACAAAAGATTCGGCTTAGTGGAATCGTTTCTTGAACGCTTTGATAATATAAAAACGCCATTAACGGAATCGGAGCTGATTGTCTGAATTTAGTTTCTGTGGTATTCACCCATTTTCCATTGAAGTAAATTGAGAATAAAAAAATTCTCTTTCCGGCCTAAGAACTAGGGAAAAATATCTTTTTTTGTTCCGTTGCCCAAAGCCCAAATAAAAATTTATTTTACGGTGTCAGCCAAAAAAGTAGAGAGAAAAAAATTAATTTTTCTGTATTTAGTGGGCTTTCAAAATATTTTTCACCAGACAGAACACTAAATTGTTTATTTTCCCCTTTTTTTTCATGAAAAAAAGTGGGTACCACAAAAAAAAATCATTAGTCATCGGAGCTTTTTTTTATTAGCAGAGCGTTCGGGAAACCAATACCATCGTAAGAAAGACAACGTAAAAAACTAAAAGACTCCAATAACATAGTTTTCTACTGCAAATCAGAGAACTTCTGACTTTCCGATGACAGCGGTCTTTTGTGCCAAAAATTTCTGAATTTCTTACCACTGTGCGACGTCACAGCTTCGAAGAAGTATCTTATGTTCGTCGATTTTGTTGCTAAGTTGTTGTTACATGAATTTTATTTTTGCAACAGGGTGGCAGTCGTCACAAAAAAAAGTCTGGTAATGTCTTACATTTTTTTTTTTTTAAATCTCTCGTACATAGGAGTAGCTGATGTAGAATCAAATTGAGGCACGGCTATGCTATTTGACTTAGAACTGGGACCATCGTCTAACAGCTGTCAAAGAGTACACGTGTCAGCAGCTATAAATAGCGCATTTTTCTTTTTCTACTCTCACAAAAGTTTCCGTGTGATTCACTGTGAAAAAATTTTGATATTTACAACAAAAGAAAAAGTTTCAATGAAATATTTTGCAAAAATTTTATTTTACAAATTGATAAGTTTGCAAAATATATAGTGCAAGTGGCAAATTTCACATTCAACAATAACTCAAGAATTGCAGCAGCTGCTCGAAAGATAGCAGACTGATGGACTTATGGGAACTTGGAGCGATTTGACCAGAATATGCTGCTGCCAGCAAGTACCTAGCAGGACTAACTGATATGAAAGCTTAAGAAAAACAAAATGCAATGGTCTGTCAACAACATTTCTCAAAGCAGGAAGTTTCGGCTGACGTTATGAGAAGAGCGAATGAGAAGTTCATGAGAGCGGCTGTTAAGAAATGTTTTGGGTTAAGCCAAGGGCAGGCACAGCCTAGATTATATCAGAGGTGGATACTTCTAAAAAGTATTGGGGAGACACAACCTTCAAAATTTTTTCAAGTGACATTTCATTAGGGGAGGGAATTGTAAAGTCATAATCATCAAAATATATATATAGTACATAATTCACAATCGTAATTTTAATTCACAATTGTAATCATAATTCATTGTTATGACAATATAAATGTTGTGCGTCTAATGTCACACCATTCTATGAATGATTCACGTTCACGCAAAATGCCAAATTTGGGTCATAGTACTCCTTAAACAAGTTCACAATCTTCTTAAGGTCGAAAGCGCAAGCATCAATTTGACGGATTTCATTCGTTCTGGTAAGAAATCTTAAACGTATTTATCACTTTTCAAAAACGTACAATGTCGTCGAATTTCTTATCGAAGATTTGCTATTGGAGCGCGTTTTTTGCAGTAAAGAGCATGTTTCTATGTAAAATTAGTCGTTCCTTGTAAATATCTCAACCAGAAAAAATTATAACTTAGTTTTGAAATTTGTCATTTTCATTTTCCTGACTAAGAAAAGTGAAAATTTCCGTGTCAAACCTTGCTTTCAAACAATTCGCAATATTATCAATAATAAAAAATAAATATAAAACTTCTGAAGTTTTTCTCGCGGTTTTGAAAACAATCTTCAACATTATTGTTCAAATCATCAAAAATTTTTTTAACTTTTCTTTGGTGTTTCTCATGTGATATTTTAAGGCCTACTCTAATTTTAACCATTCCGTTCCAAATCACTGCGAATTCATCTCTCAAGCTTGAAATAAGTAATTTCGCTTAACTTTTTGATCAGTATTATACATTGCCAATATGAATTTTTTTGTTCTGAAGAACCGTGTTAGTAGCATCTACGTCAGAAAACAACAAAAGGGTTACCTTGCCAAAGCCGATCCCTATGCCCGAATTTGAGCCAATTTTGCTGTTTTAACTAAAATTTTATAATATTTCTCCTCAAAATGTATGCCACCCGTTCTTTGGGTCAATTTTCATTAACGAAGCTAACAGCTTGAAATGTGTGCAAAATGATAGAGCTGGAAGAGTCTTAATTGAATATATAGGCCTTGTCGAATCCTAACCCAAACATAAGTTGTCACTCATTTAAGAAAAATTGACCCTAAAAACGGGTAACAACCCATGTTTAAGACAAGATTTGACAAAGCAACCTCATGTATTCTTTTTATGCTCTTAGCGATCTATCGTTTGGCACACCTCAAGCATTAATATTTATTAATGAAAAATTACTCAAAAAAAACTGTCTCAACTCTTTCGAAATTTTGAACTACTTCCAAGTTTTTGTAAGATTTTCAATCTCTTTCAACATTTTTTATGTTGGATCGATGTTATTAGCGTTTTTCTACTGTTTCAACCTCTCTCAACTTCTTTCAACCAATTTCAATACTTTTCGACTTTTTTTTCCGTATTCAACTTGTGTCGTCATTTTCAATATTTTATCGACTTTTTAGACTTTTTCAACTGTTTCAACATTCTTTTCAAATTTCTTCAACTTTTTTCAACATTTTTCATTTTTTTTTTCAGCTTTTCAAACCTATTCAATATTTTTTAAATGTATTCGACTTCATCAATCTCATTCAACTTTTTTCAACATTTTCCATATTTTTTCTCCTTTTCAACCTCTTATTTCTTAGAGATTAAACTTATTTCGAGACTTTCAACTTTTTTCGAGTCTTTCAACCCCATTCAAATATATTTGGAGTATGTCAACCTCATTGAAATTTTTAAGAGTTTTTCAACCTATTTCAACTGTTCCAACATATTTCAACATCTTTCCACAACATTTTCCATACTTTTTCGAATTTTTCAAGCACATTCAACTTTTTTCGAGATTTTCAACTTTTTGGAGATTTTCAAACTTTTTCAACTTTTTTAACACTTTACATACATTATCGACTTCATCAGCCTCTTTCGCCTGTTTCAACTTCTCTCAGCATTTTTCAACGTTTCCTTATTTTGTTGACTTTTTCAGCCTCTATCCATTTTTATCGACTTGCTCAACTTCATTCAACTTTTTTCTAGTTTTTCAACCTCTTTCCACCATTTCAACATTTTTCAACTTTTATAAGATCTTCCATGTTTTTTCGAGTCTTCCACCAGTTTCAAAATTGTTTCAACTTCTTTCAACTTTTTTTAATCTGTTCCATTTTTTTCGACTTTTCCAACATTTTTCGGCTTTTTCAACGCATTTCAAGATTTTCCATACTTTTTTGAACTGTTTGAACGTTTTTCAACATTTTCCATATCTTATCAACCTCATGCAACTTTCTTAATTTTATGTTCGGCTTTCCAACACTTTTAAAATTTTTACAAATATTTCAATATTATTAAACTTTTTTCAATAAATTGCATATTTTTTAAAATTTTTCAAACACAAAACGAAAAACCGAATATTGGCCGGTCTCCTGGTACTATACACACTATTACACAAATCTTCATTGTAAGCAATCAAACAAAAAGTAAATAGGCACAATGAAGTTAAATCCATAAAAATCAACCATAAATAATTTGTACTAATTTGATTTTATTTCTATATTTAGAAACAATGTAAAATTTAAAATATGAAAAGAAATAAAAAAACGCAATCTCATCTTAACGCATTCAACTTTCTTATCTATGAACAGATTCTTCTCAAATCAGGCTTAAAATCTCTGCAACAGTCCGAACTTTAGACTTCAGGAAGCAATTTGGTGGTCACTTGACATTTTTTAAGTTTTTCGGGCAGTGCTATGAATTTCAATTTATCAACTTTGGAAAAAAAACGAAGTTCCTACAAATTCGTTTACATTTCCAAAAATGCTTATCGGATAAGGACAAAATGTACAAAAAGCTGTAGGTAATATAACAACCATTAATTTTTTGTTATTAATAATAACATTTTTAGAAGTTGATTTTTGAGATCGGTGAAACATGAAACACACGAATTTCATAAAGGATTCCGTGCCATATTTGGACTGTAAGCTAGTGTTTAAAATATATAAGCCCGATGCAAATGAAAACGAGGAAGTCCCCACCACCGCACGCGAAGATGTAGTTGCAGAGAACAAAAGGTATAATTTTTATGATTCTGTGTTGAATCAAAATTATTTCTAAGTTTTGCAGCAATGACGACAATATTCCCACGAAAATGGAGTCCAAATGAAAATTTCGTCTACAATGTACCAGAAAATTAGGCAGCCGTAATTAAGATTTTTATCAATCTCTAATGGGCAAAATCAATAACTCGTTGAAAGGAACCGCAAGAAAACGCATCGTGTGATGAAAATAAGTTTTTATGTTCTTAAAATAAAACTAAAATATAACTTCAATTTACTTACGAATACTTATAATGTAACTTTAGCTCAAAGTTGCTTATAGGTTTATTAAAAAAAAATTTAAAGTGCTGAGCTAAAAGCAAGTGCTTCCACACAGCAATCAACAGCAGCGTTGCTACCACCACCAATAGTAACCACGTCTACCATATTATCACAATGGATCACATTTGGTCTAAGTGAGTCGGTTTTTTTCATAACTGACTACCACTCCCACCTAACCTAAACACGTCTACCACCATCACCATCATCATCAGCATCACTATCATCTCCAAAACCATCGTAGTCACCGGCAACAATACCAGAAACCAACGTGCCATCAACAAGAGCAGCAGCAGAGGAGTCCTACCAGACAGTTAGGAAAATTGCATACTTTTCCAAGACTGCCTGTAGGTTGTCTACCGATTCGACCTCATAAAATACGTTGCTTATATATGAAAATTTTTTCTAAAATAAACATAAAGAATGATCTCAATTGCTTAATAAGAATGATACATACATTGAATCGAACATCGAACTTCATTGAAAAAATTTAATATAAATATTGAAAAATCCTGAAGTTGATGGATAAAATTTATATGAGCTCAAGAGCATCGGAAAAAACAAAAATATCGGAAAGTATCGATAAATATTGATACAAGTTTTGCATTTGACTTAAGAAACTACAAGTTTTGCTGTCAAAATTTCAGACGATAAATTCTTATAATCTTTATTGTTACTATCGTTGTCACATTGCGAAATATTAAAATGGAAATGCATATTCGACTATCTGTTGCCCGCGGCTCTGACCGCGTTCAAACGCATATACTTATTCTTTACGGTTTCTACCATCCGAATTCGCAGTTTTTAATTGAAATTTACAAGAGATTGAAACAATCTCTCTCAACTGGTTTACGAGTGTGAGAAAAATTATGCTTTAGTTTATCAATTGAAATGGTATTTTTTGTTTGTTTTTGAGTATGATGAAGTGTTTTTGGTAACTTTTCGATTATTAAGCAAAAATATAGTCATTTTAAAGTGCCATGAATTTCATCACATACGACCCAACAATATAAACCAAACGGTTTCGATTTCAGGACATCTTAAACAGGCTGTAACTTTGCGAGAAAACATCACAGATGACCACTTGCAAGCTAATTTTAAAGTGCTATACATAGCCTTGAAAGTATACAAAAATTAACAAGTTTTTAGTACTTAACTTCAAACGTTTCAAAATTCTGACGTGATGGATAGATTTTGAGTCCTAATTCCGGATTCAGCGCCACAAATTTTTACGGAAAACGAGCATTAGCAGCTCAAGAAAGTTCATCATCTCTTCATTCATCTTTTAAATATAATTTCATTTTTCCATACAATTCGCATTAGCTTTCGGCGCCACCTTTTTTATTGTGTTTGTGTGAACATTTTCTTCATATTAGAAGCTTAATTTTTCCGCAACAGCACTTTGAAAAAACCAAAACAAAAATCTTAACCACCCTAATGTATGTACTTATCGTTCGTGCGTCTGTTTGTGATCGCGTAACTCCTGAACGACAAGACCGATTGAGGTCATGTTTTTATTTTCAAATGTTTCATTTGATCCTGGGATGGTTCCCTGTATAGTTTGGTTTAGAAAACATGCCTTCATGTATGAGAAATATCAACTTCATCATATGATATGATTCATATCTGATCAACTGTTTGACATAATTGAATGAAACTTGGAACATTTATAAAAAGTACAAGCAAATGTAAGTTTCGAATAAAAAATAGGCGGTATTACACCTCCCATATGAGAAGAACCGGAAACCGTATGTCTGTTTCATTTAAGTTTGCGAACTACTTAATGGATTTCCATTATTTTTTTTTTTGAAATGCTTCTTATGGCCTGTGAAAGGCTCTCAATAAAGTTTGGCTTAGAAAAATTGGCGATGAAACGCCTCGGCCTTGGAAACTCTTTGTTGCAGATATATGATACTTGCTACATACATAAAATGTGTGCAAAAGTAAACTTTAATGAAAAAATCACCGGTACTACGCCTACCATATAAGAAAAAATTTAAAATCCTCCATCAGTCGCATTAAAACTTCCGAGCTACATATTCAACGGAGTTTTATTTTTTTTTTAAAAATGTTTCTTATGTTATATGGAAAGTTCATTGTTTCGCTTGGAAAATTTGGCTATGCCACTCCCCACTGTATAATAAGATATATTAAATTCATCATACTCCATCAACTATTTAACGCAGATGAATGAGACTTGGTAAATGTATGTACATATAAAGGGTGTTTTTTTTAGAGGTATAGAGCTTCGAATTGAAATAAAACACAAGAAAATCGTTTTAATGTCCATCAATTTGGCTTTATTGGAAGGATAATTTTATGCCATTAATGTTTAAATATGATTTCGGGCATGTGGCCGCCGCGGCTGGCTCGAATAAAGCCAATTCTACAGGTCCAATTTTGAACCACTTTTTCGAGCATATGGGGCCGTATGTCGGCAATAACGCCACGAATGTTGGCTTCCAAGTCCCCTAACGTTTCTGGTTTGTTGGCGTAGACGAGCGACTTCACATATCCCCAAAGAAAATAATCCAATGGTGTCAAATCACACGATCTTGGTGGCCAATTGACAGGTCCATTCCGCGAAATTATGCGCTCATCGAATGTTTCCTTCAATAAATCGATTGTGACGTGCGCTGTGTGGCATGTAGCGCCGTCTTGTTGGAACCACAACTCATCCACATTCATGCCATCCAATTCGGGAACAAAATAGTCGGTTATCATGGCTCTATACCGGTCTCCATTAACGGTAACTGACTCTCCAGCATTATTTCGGAAGAAGTATGGCCCAATGACTCCACCAGCCCATAGAGCACACCAAACAGTCAGTTTTTGTGGATGTAATGGCGTCTCAAGGGTCTCATGTGGATTCTCTTCACTCCAAATGCGGCAATTTTGCTTGTTGACGTAGCCATTCAACCAAAAATGAACCTCATCACTGAACAAAATTTTGCGATGAAAATCAGCATCGAGATCAATCTCATTTTCGGCCCATACACCTAAATCACGACGCATTGCATGTTCTCGCGGCTTTAATTCTTGCACAAGCTGGATCTTGTAAGGTCGCAAGCCAAGATCTTTGCGCAAAATCTTCCATAAAGTTGATGGACAAAGCTCCAATTGCTGTGCACGGTGGCGAATCGATTCATTCGGGTCCTCTTCAACATTTTGCTCTACAGCGGCAATTGTTTCTTCGGTGCGCACTGTTCGACGTCTCTGCGGATGCGTATTATCACATAGAGTAAACGTAGTGCGAAAACGATCCATGGTTAACCGAATTAATTGCTCTGATGGACGATTATGTCGACCATAAAATGGACGGAGCTTGCGGTAAACTTCGCGAACTGAACCATTATTTTCGAAATAAATTTGCACGATTTGCAAGCGTTGTTCTTTTGTCAACCTGTTCATGATGAAATGGCAAACCAAACTGAACATAAATGACATTAGAGTTGCCAGATTTGACCATAAAATGCCAGTTTTATCTCTATTCGAAAAACAAACCTCTAAAAAAAACACCCTGTATAATCGTTGGTGTTCCTGTAAGTAACACAGTAACTTTCATGCTAAGCGTACCCTATAAAAAAAATTAAGTCCTCATATCTCATCAACTATTTGACTCAGATGAATGTAGACAAGGCTTAGTACAGATTTAGGTACGGGTAAAATAATTTTCTATGAAAAAATAGGCGGTGCCACTACTCCTATATGATATACGTTATGTTTTGGCAAATTTTTTACGTAGACGGAAAAGATTTGGTACATATACTAAAGGTCTGGAGTAAAAGTAAATTTCAGTGAAAAATTTTGCCGTTGTGCTTTTACATTCCAACGCATTAGTTTATATAAGAATGATCATTTTATATATTATCGTTGGTGCGACTGTTAGGGCTCTGCATGACTTGAGCAATTGAGGGCATGTTCCAACAACATATTTGTAACATCAAGACGGCAAGATTAGTTATCAAAAATTTATGAGAAATGTCACTGAAATGACATAATTACGAAACAACGAAAAGATCAGAGGACATAACGTTTTGCTGCCGCGCATTCCACTGATGCCCGACATACCAGATCAGTTCAAACGTTAACAACTTCCCACAAGTTTGGCGTTTGCGATTCGCAAAAATTGTTGTCCGAACTTTAAGTTTGAGTTGTCATTACCAATATTCCATTTTAAGCGTCAAGAATTGCAGTTTTCTTCATTCAAATAGACTCTAATTTTCTGTGCTTGATCATTGGCACTGCAAGGGACTTCACTAAACCAAACTCATCGTGCCGCCTACCGGAAAGGGGAGAACAACGTCTGCCATGCCAGCTAGTTTTATTATAAAAAAAAATTTACTAAGATTTTACTGTGCATCGATCCTTAAATTGAGCAAAAATATCTCCAAAATAAGGTAGATTTCAATTCTGAATTATTCTTTTGTCTGTGCGGTGTCCAACTTGACATCGATAATTTTTAAAAACATTCATTTATTTCATTTGTCATCTGCTATTTATGTTGCCACGAAAGTGTACGCAATGTTTAATATTGAAGCAAAGAAAAATCATCATCAATCAAATAAATACTTAAATTTAGTTTTTAAAATATTAAACAATAAGGGGATGATTAACTGTCTAAATTTACAAAATCAGAAATTTGCGAAAATTTCCTTGCAATCGTTGCCCCAAATCTCCGAAACATTCGTAGAATTCATCAACTAACGAGTTGTTCACATTTGGGTCACTAAATTTACAGCGTGAGTGCTAGTTGAAATAAGTAGCTTTATTAAAAATTTCAAATAACAAGATGTGGATTGTTTTGAAAGTGTAAATTAAAAATAAACCTTCTATCATCGAGTAAATAATTCAAATAATCTTTACGGAAACGTAAATGGGGAAATAATTACCGTTGGCAGGGACGGAATGGGGTAACAAAGAGGCCCAGGAATAATGAAACATGTTGTCCTCAAGCCTCTAAAAAAATGCTTAGCCTTATCGCTCCATGCTCAACTACTTTTTAAATCCTAAATCCAACTATCCCATGTTCACCAATTTCCAAAAAGTTCAAACAATAAAACTTTGAGTTTTATATCTAATAAATATATTTCTTATGGTCTGGGGAAGGTTCGTAGCATAGTTTGGTTAGTATAAAATGGGCGATGCCACGCCTACCCATATAAAAGAAAATTCATCATATCATATCACCTATTTGATGCATATAGATGAACTTTTGCACATATATAAAAAGCAGAGACAGATAGTAGAGACAGATTTAAGGAAAACATAGGCGGTGCCACGCCTCTATATGAGAAACAACTGTTCGACGCAAACGAAAAAGATTTGGTTGTTTCTTATAGTTTTTAAAATGTTGTTAGCATAAATGCAGATTTTATTTGACCAATATATTTTTTATTTTACGAAAAATTTTTTGTGGAAAAATTGTTCCTTAAGCTTTTTTGGTCATTTCTGGTAGATGAATTAAAAAACAAAAATTTTTTAAAACAATTTCCCGACGTTTCGCCCGTTGGATCCAGGCTTCTTCAGGGGCTTATAATTTATTTTAAAAAATTATTACATTAATACATTAATAGAATTTGATTTTAATTTATTACGTTAATCTGAAACATTAAACATATAAAACTTGCAAAACACCGATACTTTACAAGACAACACTGTAACAGGCACTCTTGTTAGCATAGTTTGGTTTGGAAAAAGTGGGCAACGCTACGCCCTCCCAGAAGAAGAACTAAATTCGTCATATCTCATAAACTATGAGAGTTCGTTTGGTTCGACTCAACTCAGTTCGTTAGATGTGTTTGTTCAGATTTTGTTTTTTTTTGCTTCGGCTCTAACAATCCGTCCGTAAGTTGAGAAAAGACACTTGCTAGTAGTTTGAGTTGGCGAATATGCTAAACTGACTTGGAACCTGCAAAGGAACGTTTTTGACCAACTTTCTGAACATTTTCTTTTGTTCCAATTGACTTTTAACTATAGTGGCATAGTATTCATGTTTTAGTGGACATTTTTAATACCAGGTGATTTTTTTTCCTATTTGTTTTTTCAGACTAAGGCTATTGCTCGGCATACGAGCTTTTAATTTTTGTCCGAATGCATGAGATGGAACTAACTTCGATGTTGGTGTGGTTTGATTTGCAGTCTTTTGCATAGGCTTTGCCATTCTGAATGATGATGTTGTCATTGAGGATGACTCTGGTATCGCAGGATCTAAGAGTTCTACAGAAAAAAGCACATCTTCATCATATAAACCTGCATCAGAGTCTGTAATTTAAATTTCTGCAGAGGCACTGTGTTTTGTAGATTCCACTGCAACATTCAATTTGTTGCGAAAGAGACTGTGAGGACGTTCACAGTGTGAACACATTTTTTTAAGTTTTTCTAAGTTAAAAAGATAAGAATTGTGCAAACTAGCAAATTGTTGAGGAAAAGGTTTACTTTACCTTCTATTGCCCAATTTTAGCTAAAGAACGGAGCGCTCGGGCAACTTCAATATTTTTGAAGCGTTGTACACAAAATTATACGGAACGCCATTTTTATGAAGCGCTTCAAAATTCTGATACGAACAAAGAGATTTTTTTTGCTACTGCAATACCAACAGCAGGAACTAAATTTTGGACCAGGGTTGTCAAGTTGAAAACGGCCATTCCAAAACAGAAAGAAAATAAATTTTCCTGGATATGCTAAATGTAATTTAAATCTGTTTGCGTTTTTGGAATAGATCATTATTTATTATTATATAGTTACTGAGCTTCATGTTTAGTGCTGTAAGTGGTTTTTTTATTATTATCGTGGACAAATGTATATTAATAAGTTTCTTATCTATTTGTTAAAATTCAATTGTATATTTTTAGGGAAAGCATTTCATTAGCAAAAAGACTTTTGTTGAGGTTAATGTAGTGTATTCTAATCGGGCTATTGCAAGCATATAATAATAAATGTTTACTTTTAGGCATTACGTGTTTTGCATTTATTCTATTAAAGAACAAACACCACAATAAAGGGTGATTTTTTTTTGACCGACTTTTTTTTAATAGAAAATGTTTAAGATTACAGCTTGAAATGCATGTTAAATGATAGAGTGCGATGAGTCTAAATATAATATATAGGGTTGCCTTTCTCCATTTATTTTATTTTTTTAAATTTTTTTTTTTTTGCAACTTTAAATTCTATTTTTGAAAACTTTTCTAGGTACTCCTTTAAATTTGGTATTATTTTTGAAATTTGGCTAAATTTTTTTTCTATACTACAATTAAAGCGAATAAAGTTGCAAGCGAAAAAATTCAAATTGTTCACAGTTCGAAAAAAAACGTTTTAGAAGTAGAAGACTTTTTTAAGAAAAAAATATTGTCAAATGACTCCCGCTTAAGCTATCAGAAAAATATTTCCCAAGCGAAAAATACATGTAAAATTTCCCTTTCAAGAGATCAGACGAAGTCGAGGAAGAAACGACTGATCCAACTGTGAGCGAGCTACTTGAAAATAGTCAAACCCTTCGCACATATTTTCTTCCTCACAAGAAATATGTCAATAAATTAGAAAAAATGCAGAGAAATCCTTACCAATAGACTGCAAAATTAAGTTCAATCGTCCATAACCGATGTTTTAAGCAAATTTAAGGACTAGATCCATGCATACATACTTTTTTTGTGAAATGCTACACATATCTAAATTTATTGTTAGTTTTATTAATTTTATCTTAAGTTGAATTGCAGCTCTTTTTACTTAAAGAGATATTTTATTTTTGTATGTGGTATAATTAAAAAAAAAAATAAAGTCTATTAATTAAAACAGAAAGGTATTTATTCAATAGTTTCTGATTATTATTTTGTGCTCTTGTGCTAAGGTCAGTAAAACACATATCTATTTTTTTTCTTTGCTTAATTAACTAAGCACAGTCTTCAAGTTTTAGCCACAGTGATCAGCTTTTCCAGATGGTACGTTTTTTGTGGTAAAATCTGATAAGTATTTATAAATATGTACCTTTTTTTCAGATGATACAGACCTAGTATACTTCAGGGAGCTAACATAGAGACCATACGTATGTTTGCTTATATTAAAAAAGTAGTGTTAATTAATTTAATTTTTTTACCACTCGAATGAAATAAAAAGTACAAAATAAATTTTTCTCCGTGTATTGTTTTGTTTTTCTACTTTTTTTATGCACTTCCTTAGATTTGGCGCCAATAAATAATGTTAATAATTTGTTGTTATACTTGATGATATTAACATTTCTTAGCCCTAAAGGTATGCAACACATTTTGCATTCCAATTTACATGAACTTTTCTAGAAAACTTATAGCTTTGTTCAGCTTGCGCAAATATGTGCAAAGCTTTTTGAATTAAATTGAAGGAGAAGATTGGCACCGTTATATTTCTTTACGTTTAGAGTACGTAGCTAAACGTAGGTAACTTGGTATTTTTGCTAAGAAAATTGCAAATTTTAAAGAGGCAATTTGATTTGCGCATATCTTCTAAATAATTTTTGTAATCCAGTTAATTTTTTTCACTTTTTTAAAGTTGTTTATTTAACACTTTAAAAAATCGAAAAAAAAATATCATTTTACTCTAATTCACATATACATACGTATATACATTAGTTTGTGCATATGTATGTAAATGCGACTGTATTCATTTAGCAGTTACCCAGCAGACAATTGAGCAAGGCCTTCCCCGGAGAAGGCCTGCTAGCACTACTGCGATGGGAAGAGGTCTTCTCAAAATTCATTTTTTGTTTTTTTTTTTATTATGATTTTTGTTTTTATATACAATCGGTTAATATTAACAATAAGTAAATTTTAGAAATAGTAAAATTTTAATTAGCAGAATAGTTGCGCTTCATTGAGTGTATACTCATGAAATGCTATTATGCCTTACCACAGCAGGCGTGCTATTATGCCTTACCACAGCAGTAGTGCTATAAGGCCTTCCCACAGCAGCACTGCTATAAGGCCTGATATTAGAAGGCAAAGAAGAAGGACTTTATATATTTTTTTATTTCATGCATTGCAATGTTTTATGATTCGACATTACTTTTTTGTCATTGCATTGTACATATACGACATCAAAAGTAGATAAATGGCTAGAAGTAAGGAACGGTGTGCATGTTCCTAGGCTGGTCTTTAGTTTCATGTTATGTTAAAGTGGTAGAGTATTCAATGTCAAATTATAAATTAAGAAAACGTCACAAAAAATAAACATTAAAAATATCAACGCATGATGGGGAGGTTGAAGCAGATAAAAAAAACATTTAATTAACACGACGCGTAGTAAGATTTCATTTTTTCAAAGTACTTCTGTGACCCCTTCTACGGTTAGCGCTCTTAGAAGGGCTCTTGAAGCACGCGATGTAGGAATACCTGCTTGAAGAGTATTTCAGGCCTGCTAAAGAAGGCCTGTTTTATCGGGACGTTTCATATAAAAAAGAAAGTAAGTTTGAAAGGAGGTGGTAAGGCCTTAATCTTACCAGGTAAGGCCTGCTAGAAGGCCTCCAAGCTCCTGCCCTTGCCTACTGGGTAAATAAGCAATAAAGAGGAGGAAACAACAAAAAAGGTGTTTAGGCAAGTAATTACACTAAGGATCAACACTTCAACTACGCTTCATTTGACATTTGACACTTTTGTGTAGGAATGCGACAAAAGAGTGCAAGATTGTGTGAAATTGCATTCGTATTATGCATGTGTGCCTTTGTGTGTGCAGTGAATATGTGGACGTGTAATTTAATGCTGGCAGGCAGGTGTTAAGTCTTTATCAATGAAATAATCCAAGGGATTAGTTTCAGTTTTAAAGTTGACTTGTTTCGATTTTATTGTATTATTTGACTTTTTATTCTCTCTGCTTTCCAAGAGTTTTCAACCCTTTACGCATACGGTTCACAATGGCTGTATGTACGATACCTTAAGGCGATTTTGATATATTGTACTTTTGCTGTAGATCTTTTAATTTTTTTATTTTTCCCGAACAGTGCCTGCGGTCCCACTTACCCGCCCCACTGCACGAGAGGCGCATACGTCTATCGTACGGATCGGTCACTCAGTATGAACAGCCCGGACTGCTGTGCTTTTAATCGGCTATACCGTACGTAAAGCACATCCATCTTACGCACGAATCAGCGACTGAGATTGCACTATTTCATTGAACAAAATGATGTTTCCAACAATTTACGATCACAAATCCAAACACAATATCTACTAAGCCCAAGGACTATGCAGGAGACGCATATAACAGGTAGGTTTGTATGTGAGTAAAAACTGAACTTTTTTTTGAAGCCACGCCACTGTGCCTATATCGTATTTGAGCCCAATTCGTAAGAAATACTACTTTTTCCTAGGCCAAACCAGTAGACTTGTATGCCTGAAAGTATGCTATGAAATTTTAATGCAAAAGCACTGTGGTGGCTAGCGAAGCTAGGGTTCTACAGGGTGGTGCATAAGTAACGTAAATGCGCTATGTATATACTGCATATAGGATGTAAACTATAAACCCTAGTGATACATCAAGTGGCTGAAGATGGTGCAAAGTATGTGATGGAAAAGACTGGACATTATCAAAGGTCTGATCAGAATTTAGATCCACTAAAGAAACTTCTTTTCTTTTGACGTTTGATTCTTTTTTATTTTTTACCAACAGACGTTAGCGTCCTACGCCGCGCAAGACATCTGCAATTGCTTTTTTGGTCGCATTTTTATCAATTGCACCTCGTTGGGCTCTACGCTTATAACTCCGAACCTTTTACTATGCTGCTATTAATTATAGTACTGCTGCAGTAAATGCATGTCTGCTGTGCAGTAGCTATACAGTGTTGTCGAGCAATCAATTTTTTCCAATTTTTTGCGACAAATTCTACATTTTACAAATGTGTTGTGAAATTCTTTCGGGTGAATTCAATAAATATCAGTAGTTTTAATTTTTCATTTTAAGAAAAGTTTCCAAAAACGTTTTTCAACAAAAAAAAATATATACTCATATGTATGTGCGATAGAGCGGTTCAAAAAATAAATAAATTTTTTAGTTTTTTTTTGGATATGTATCAGTGGATATCTATAGCGTTACACGTCTTGACAAAGCTCCTCAAAAGATTTTCATTAACATTGACAGTTGTTAAATTTTGGGGTGGTTTTCGGGCTATTTGCTGGCCAGGAATTCGAATAAGTGATTATTTTTCCTCATCTTTTGTTGTTCTAACAAAAAATTTGAAAATTGAACGAAAAACAATGGAGAAATACGGATTTTCTATTTGAAAAACAACGTAAATTCAAGAAGTTAGTGAAAGTGCAAAAGCATAGTAGCTGCGAAAACTATTCCACAGCAGCAACAAAAGAATTTGTCTTGCAGTCACTTTCAGCAGCACATGGTAGTTATCTAACGAAGCATATGCGCAGCAACCCCTAGTAGCATCAGGGGAAGTTATGAAGACAAAAATCGAGCTTACAAAGCAGTGATGTCTTTAAAATAGCTTTGTAACAAAATTAATAAGATAATGCGGCCTCGTAGCGAAACTTCATTTTATAATATCTTGCTTGAACAAGATATGAAATCATGATAAAGAGACCGCATGTCTCTTATGTCTTAATACTGTCACAAGTCACTTGAAAAACATGACGTCTCACGAGGGCATAGTATAGTCCATTTTTAGTCGCTTTACCAAAACAATTGTGAGAAAGATATGATTCGCTTTTGACATGTAATATATTAATGACAGGTAGCCTAGTGGGTAGCGCACAGGACTATGAATCACTGGGTTCGAGACCGACTTTGTAAATTGGTAAAGTAAATACAAATTAAATTCGATTCGAAATTGAATTCAATATATGTCGCAATTTTGCATAATAAATAAATTAAATAGAGTCAACAAAATTTCTAATACCGAAAATCCTTTTCAGGTTTTTGCATGGTGTCTTTTAAACAGCTCAGAAAAATACTTTACCGAGTCTTTTGAAAGATATCAATGAGGGGAAAATGTGTGCATACTTCATATGCTAAATAACTCTTATAAGCCCCTATAAAGAATTTTAAAAAATTTAATATGTCGTCTCTCGTCTTTTAAAGGCCTGTAAAAGAAGTTATAAATCCTTTTTTTGCTACTAGGGACAGTACATGTGCTTCAGCAAATCAACTACTGAAACAACAGCACATGAGTTTGTTGTGCTGTCATTTCATGCAGCACATGAAAAATCAACTACTGCAACATATGCGCAGCAAAAAGAAATGAGTTTGTTGTGCTGTTATACTCGGCAGCATATAGCAAATCGACTACTGAAGCAAATGCGAAAATGCAGCATATGAATTGGTTGTGCTTTTGTTTTTAGCACCAAAGTGATAGTATTTACGAGCTTTTTAAACTCTACTGGCAGAATTTTAGGCCCTGTATTTAGATAGGTTCACATGGTCTGAGTGGGTATGCTGAGAAAGTGTGAAAAGCTATGGAAAAATTACAAAAATGTAGTGTAAGCACTTTATAGTGGAACTTAAGTGACTTAGTGTTTTATTGCGTTGTTGAGGGAGTCCAGAAAAATTAACATAATTTACAAGTATACCATTACATACATATGCTTAAATTTGACTGTATTTAATACAGCGACGTTGCTTAAACTTTCCAAGCTATACTTCTGATGCTTTGAAATCAGTTATGGTAAGTCTTCCAGGAAATTTTTCTGCCTTAGCTTTCATAATCGGCCCCGAGACAGTCAAGTGTCAATGTATGTGTAATATGGTAAGCCCAGCAAAATCATGTAATTTCTACGTTTGAGGGAAGTTTTTGTTATATAGGAGTTTATACTGAATAGTAAAATAAAAACCACAAATTCTGGCATTTTCACCATTTATTTTTAAAAACTTGATTGATAGTTTAACGTTTAATGTTTGAAAAAAATCTAACATGTTGAAATGGATAAAAATATGTTGAAAAATGTTAAGAAATTTTGAAATGTCGGAAATTATTTTGGCAGTTGAAAAAAATATCGAAAAGCCGTGTGTGTCTCTGTCACATTTAAGCCCATTTTTTCCAAGATATAGTAAGTTCTCTATTGTAAAAGTTATTCTATACCCGCTAGCAAAGATGTTTACACAGTAAACTTTTTACTTGGGTCTATTGATTTTGTTGCTACAGCCCCCAATTAATAGAAATTTTTATTAGAAAATTTATTTTGTTGAAACGTTAACAAAAAAACGAAAAAAAAGTATCAGTACAGCTTAATGCTGAAGAGTTAAGTCAGTTGCGAATGGAGTATGCAGGCGAGTTGCGGGACCTACAGTAGACACATTCTGCTGCTAATCGGTTTGTTAAAGGGGTGGGCGGGTGTTATAATATGTTGGGGGGTGATTGGGAGCCAGACAGGCAGATAAATGATTTAACGCGTCAACTTAACTCAGACAGCAGGAGCAATGTTGGCGCAAAAAAAGAATAAGAAATCAAAAGCGTAGCAGGCAAGCGCTCAGACAGCGCGGCAGACAACAGCAGCAAAGTCACGACCAGACATAAGTTCAGCTACTGCACGCCGCACACCACTTAACGGATCGTCCAATCCAAACGTTTGACTGCATAGTTTGACTGACCGCTTGACTGACTGACTACTTCTGCGGTGCTATGCTGTTATAGCAGTCGCTGTTGCGTTTGCAACACAAAAAAAGTTATTTGTATTATTTTGCACTTCATTTTTTGTTGTTTTTGTTTTACTTTTGTTGTACTTCTTTTTTGTTTTGTATTGCAAATGCGAGCAGCTAACAACGACGACGATGCGTCTTCGTTCGGCGCATAGACGACGTGATAAACTTTTCTTATTGGCAGTTGCCTCCGGCTTTTTGACACGAACAGTTCTAACGATCGAACGTCCGAGTAAAGAACGCAAGCGTCAATCCGAGACTAAAATTCAAAACCGAAATTGAATCGTCATTTAAAACTGCATTCAAAAATGTAACTGAAATAGACAAAAAAAAAAATGAAAAAAAATGAAATCATTTAAGATTCTAAAACACAAAAGATATTGTTTGAAAAAAAAAAAAAATAAAACAAAAAAACAATAAATAAAACTTGCGAAGAAAACTAAAATGTTTTGTTTAAAAAAACAAAAAAAAAAAAAATAAAAACCTGGATAAATGATATTTGAGCGATATCTTCAAATTTTTTAAGGTATTTTCAAGCAAATAATTCTCGAATTCTAACGAATAAATTGAGTTTCTTGAACAGATTTTTTGAGTTAGAAAACAAAAAAAATATTAAATGCAAAACAAGAAAATTGAACCCATTTTGATTTAATGTGATTAATAATTTTCTAGAAGGTGTTGCAATCCAAAAATCAAGCTCAGGCATAGTTTGCTATAACTAATCATTTCCTTATTTTTAAACAAACTCTCATTTAATTTTTTAAATTGGATGTACCCCTAGACATACATAGGTGTCTTGTGAAAGATGATTTCACAAGCCGGTGTATAAAAATTTGCTAACAATTCCCTAGTTTTCCATTAACGTAAATTTTTTTCTAAGATTTCGAGACATAAAAAAATTTAAATGTTCCAAAAAAACTGTTGACATACTTCTATTTAATAAATGATTATTGAAATCAAAATAGAATAATTCAACAAAAAAAAAAAAAAAAAAAAAAAAAAAGAGTTTCTAAAAATTTATAATAAAAATTGCGTGTTTTTTTGTTCAAATATTGGTCAATTTTCAAAAAAAAAATGTTAAAGCAGCGTTGTCTTTCATAAAAAAGTTTAAAAAAAAAATTGAGTGATTTTTCATAAACAAAAATTCCGTGATTTGGATATAAAATAATTTAAAACATCAACGATATTTTATAAAGCCGATGAAAAACTTTAATACAAAATGCTATTTTTCCTAAAAATTTTTGCTAAAAATTATATTTTAAAAACTGAATTTTGCAGATATGATGCTCTTGAAATTCAAATAATAATATAGCGTGATATTTCTCATAAAGTCATTTGTAAAGTTTTAATAAGAAAATACAGAGAAAATCTAGAGAACATAAAAAACTTTAACAAAAAATCGACTGATTTTCATAAAAGTTTCATTTGAAAGCATTGCAAGTTTGTATAATAAAAACATTTAAGGAATTGAAATGAAAACATAGCGCAAGTTTTTAGTATAAAAATCGTGCAATATGTTTTAGCTTCGTTTCTAGAAAATTAGTTTTTTTTAAAAAGCAAGCCATTTTCAGTAAAATTTTTTTTCTGCTTGCGGCTTTTTTTCTTTCTCCTTTCAGAATTTTTTCGCTACTCCATAAAAAACTTTGTTTTTTCCTCTAAGCTTTAAGTTTTCTTATAAATATTATTCGATTTCTTTGTAAATTTACAAAAAAAGTTTTATCTAATCCAAATCCTGTTGTTATCAAGATATAAACAAATTGATTAATCAACACATTATTATTTGCATCAGTTTATTAAAATCCCCATATAGTCAACATATCAACCGGTCAATATTTGTATCAATATATGAATTTTCACATGTTCCAATATGTAATCCTGCTATATTCATTTTCACTAATAAGACCCAAACTTTATAAAATGGACGGCGTTTACACACATTTACCGACGATATGCACCAATATCTCAATATAACAATATTTTAATGTATCAACATGTCAATGTATCAAAACATCAAAACAGTACACTCTCGATAGTATTACCTAATTAATATTGTGCTTGTTCATAAAAATAAAGTTTATATATGTATGTTACCGGCCAAACTAGTTTTTAGGATAAACTAGTTTTTTCTAGGCCAAACTAGTTCATACGAAGCATGTTAGAATGAACCAGCTGAGCCTAGGTTGTACTAGCATTTTCATTTATTTCAAAGGCCTCTGCGTGCGTTGTGAAGCCAATGCTGGACATGTTAGAGGATGTAAGCCCTGACTCGCGGTCAAAGGCCGCACAATTATCCTTAAGTACTAAAATTTTCTAGGCTAAACTGGTCTATCCTAGCACGCTAGAAACTAATTTGGCCGGTTTAATATCTAATCAAATGTCCTCTTTGTACGTTCTGCTAAATTCAATTTTAAGGAAATATAAGATAACTTGGTGTTTTTTTTGTTAAATTAAATAATTAATTTAATATTTTGCTGGTAATTTTTTTTCACATGAGCACAGCCTTTTTCCCTAATCTCTGTGGCACTGCTATATCTTCAAAGA
Organism: Meiosimyza decipiens; assembly: GCA_963680825.1. Classification (NCBI taxonomy): domain Eukaryota; kingdom Metazoa; phylum Arthropoda; class Insecta; order Diptera; family Lauxaniidae; genus Meiosimyza; species Meiosimyza decipiens. Next base: position 11,061,245 of record OY804262.1, on the reverse strand, counting down.
AAGCATTATTTTAATCTGCCCAAGTCAACATGGTATTGAAGGCTTTCAATGCTTCTAATTGAGAAATCGGTTTTTGTGTATTTGCCCAAAAAATTAACAAAAGTTTTATTGGAATTAACATAATCGAGCGTACAAAAATGTACTTGGTAGATATATGCGAAGGTTCATACAAACTTTCAAGAAATGTCAAGGTGTGCTTGTAATCGAGGGCTTATATAAGCAAGTGGAAATATAACCGAGAGTTTGTTGTATATTAATATATGTATCACGCTAACAATGTTTGAACAAAACTATCAATCAAAGCATCCATCAATTTGTTAATGTGCAGATCAATATGCCAATAAATCAATAATTCATGTACTAACTTGTTGTAAATGTTTAATTTATAGATTTGAAATTGAAAAGTTTAAAAAATCACTTAAGTTAGGATTACTTTTCTATAGCTAAGCTAGTGACGAATTAGGAAGGGGGAAAAATCTTTGATTCTAAATTGATACAAAAAATCAAGCAATGTGTGTGCCAAAATTCAAAGCCCAACTCAAAGTTAGAAGTAGCTAGTTAACTGAATTTTGGTATTCCTAAGATATATTGAGCAACTTTGCATCTTATTGCTGTAAGACTTTTCCATAAAAATAACACTTGATTCAAAATCACTATTTCTTCAGGGGAGCTGAAAGTGTGCCTAAAAAAAGCTGTATCAAAGCTGAACAGGAAAAAAAACTTTCGCTTCAAAATATTCTCTTAACATAAGATTTGATTAAGCTATGATACTTAAAAGTTTCAAGTTTAAAGTAACAATCTCGCAGTAGGTACAGGCAAACGGAAATTAAAAAAAAAAATTTTAAAAAAAAATCTGCTTTGATAGCGCCAAACGTGCAATGAATTCGGACTCAGCGTTTCCATATCTATAGCGAAAACTAGCATGACACAAGAAAAATATCAAAACGAATCTGGTGAGTGCTAGCACTCGCGTCGTGATGTGTGAACTTGATGATAATCGAAAAAACTCTATACAAACTGGAAAAGTTCTGAATTTTTCGACTTCAAACGATCGCAATTAATGTTAACAAAATTTTTCATTTATTGTAGATAGAATTTCCGGAATACAAAGCTTAAGTTTTCAGCGGGATATTAAATTTCATGCAGAGAAACATAATTTCCAACCAACATAAAACTAAATATAAATTAAAAACCAAAAAATGAATTGAATGTGAATTTTCTAAATAAATCAAGTGAAAATTTTAATTATTACGAGTGTCCCTAAAAACAAAACAAAACATCAAAGATAAATCAATCATTTTATTTTTCTCAAATTCGTGCACAAATCTAAAACATTATCAGAATTGAAAACAAAAATTGCAATTTATTTGATATGAACGCAAGCAGCAGTAGCAACAATTGCAACTGCAACTAAAAGTACAATTCGCATAGCTTTTGTGATTTGAGGCTGAGTGCTGATGCAAATGAGAAATAAATGTGCAAAAATGTTTTAAAAATAAACAGCAATAGCAACAGAACAACAACAACAACAACAACAAAAACAACAACAACAATGACAGCAACAACAAAAATGAAAAAATAAGACAACAGCAGAAACATCAGCAGCAACAGCAACAGCAACAGCCCGCCGGAAAACAACGACTGCAAGCAATTGCATTTTTTATCCTTTTTTTTTTGTATTTTCTTGCGATATTTTTTCTGTCAGTGTATTCATTTTATGCGTAAATGTCAAACTCTATTTTTACTTCAACTTAACGAAATAAAAACAAGATAAAGTGACCAAAGGCAAAGCAAAAAAAAGTTTTAAAATTCTCGATATAAAACTGTTATTAAGAAAAGTATAAAAAACGTGAAAAATAAATAAATAAAAAAATAAGTACATAACATAAAAAATTAAATATAAAAAGAAACAGATAGAAAATAAAATGACTGCTGCTGAAAATGTTGCATATTGAACCAAAAAGTACGTGCCACTAAAAGTTCCAAGTCCTGCAAAAAGGTAATTATGTTGCGCTATTTTTTTTAAGAATTTAATTTAAAGAACACATAAAAAAGTGTCATGAGAAGTGCTAAACTTTTTCCTACTATTTTCCTCATATGCTTAATTCTTTCTTTTATTTGTATCTACAGATAACTACATTGTTATTTGCATCTCAGTCGTTGTAACTCCAATTTTGTATTTCTGTCTCTTTTGTTTTATAGATAGAGGGCCCCGCGTTTTTGCGCTGACAATCTTTCTGTCATATAGCGGCTTTGTGCATAGTTTCATAATGCAAGCTTATCATTTGAGCTTTCTGAGCTGTAGTGTAATTCAAAAAATGTCAAAAAATTTGAACGAAATTGGAAAATGTAGAAAAGGTCGAAATATTGCAAACTTCGACATATGTTGAAAAAGTCGAATGAGCTGGGAAAAGTCGTTAAAATTGTCGAAATTTCTCGATTTCGAAAAAGTTCGTTATTGTTGAATAATGCGGAAAAAATCAAAAAATTCGAAAAATGTTAAGAGATCGAAAAATCTTGAAAAAGTCAGAAAGAGTTGAAAAAACCAAGAAGTTTGAAAAAAATTAATGATGCTCAGCAGCAATGAAAAACTTGCCGTCTCCTGCTGTCGAAAGCCATCTAGAATGATACATACGAGTGTATGTAAAATGTCCTGCTCCTTTAATTTTATATTGATATCTCATCACTAGATCACTGTTTTCATTGCTTGGAGTTACATTTAATTTATATTAAGTTGCTTAACATATGATACGTGTCACTCAGTACTTGCATAACCTTTTACTTATCACTATTAGCAATAAGTTGTCCAGGATTGTAGTGCCCTTGTCGTGATAATAAAATGGAGATTCTAGGCTGTAACATGGAGTATTAAAAGAAAACTCTTCATAAATAATTTGATTGAAATTTTAGTGGACTGCATTATTTCTTGGTAAATGATCATAAGATTTTCTATTGATTCACAAATAAACTTTCTGAAGATATTAAAGGCCTTTTCACATACGACTCGTATTATTTAAAGTACACCATTGCTCAATCGTAAAGGCACCAGTGATATCATAAACATACTTTTATCAGACACACTTCTATAAGTCAAAACATTTCTGCCCAAATGATGAAATTTTGACATAATCAATGCAATGGGTAAACGTTTGCAAAATATGCGCTTACGTATAGAGATACAATTACACGTCTTCATATGTCATATGATTTTACTAAAAGTGGATGTAATTTGTATTTTACTCGAAGCATCTGCTTTTTTTACATATAAAGTAAAAGAGAAATTTCCAAATTAAAGGGTGTTTTACTCACTTTATTGAAGTTCTTTAAATTACATACTTTACATATCCACATTGTACATACACTACATCAAATATAAATACATGCTTAGAAGCATAGAACGATATCAATGTATCCAGGCTTGATCCTCTGTTGCTATTTCTTTCATCAGCGATTCACACTGGTTACTCATGTTTTCTATATTTAATGTAGTAATTTGTCGAAACCTTTTTTTATGGATAATCTACAACTTTTGTGTAACAAAGTTTTCACACTGGCAACAAAAACAGTCGGTTTCACGTTTCTCTCGTTTATGTATCACGTTTTTAAAAGACATAAGACGTAAGTGCTTCTTTTTGTTTGAAATTAGCTGATACCTTTTTGTTTGACGTCAGCTGGATCAGCTGTTTTACAAAGAAGTACAAATGAATGTAACAAAGATTTAAGTTCATAGGTGTGGCCAGGAATTTTTCGAATGGGTTCCAATACTGAAAATTGCGCCCTATACAAAGGTCTTAACCCTCTATATTATTATAATTTTTTTACAATTAAATTTTTATGAGATGATTAGAATTTATACTTTTTTTTTAAATTTTTAAACAAACATATCAAAATTGATTTTGATATACAGAACTGTACATACAAATAAAGAAAATACTAATAACACAGGCCGACAAAAATTATACCCAGAAACCAGATTATATATTTCCGTAGGTTTTCGATGCGCTGATTCCGAATCTGGTCGCAGAATTGCTCCATCACGTCAGGTTTTTGAGATATCCTAACCTAAAAGTGCCAAAAATGACGATTTTTCTCAATTTTGAGGTTAAATAGCTCTAAGGATTTGATTTTTCTTGGAAAACTATGAACGATATTTTAAAGTACTAGTCTTCCTCTTTGAAATGCCGTTGAGTTTGTTTGAATATCTTTTTTTTTTTCTCTGAGATAAGGCATTTTGACAAAGATTGACAAAGACACAGACACAGAAACAGTGACAGACATACACAGACAGACACTGACGCAGATAAAAAATGCCATATCTCAGAGAAAAAAAAGATATTCAAACAAACTCAACGGCATTTCAAAGAGGAAGACTAGTACTTTAAAATATCTTTCATAGTTTTCCAAGAAAAATCAAATCCTTAGAGCTATTTAACCTCAAAATTGAGAAAAATCGTCATTTTTGGCACTTTTAGGTTAGGATGTCTCAAAAACCAGACGTGATGGAGCAATTCTGCGACCAGATTCGGAATCAGCGCATCGAAAACCTACGGAAATATATAGTCCGGTTTCTGGGTATGTATTTTGATCAAATTTTGTCGGCCTGTGTAATTAGATCATGCATTGAAACTTTTAAATGCTCGATTAAAAAGAATATAAAGGGTGTTTTTTTAGAGGTTTGTTTTTCGAATAAAGATAAAACTGGCATTTTATGGTCAAATCTGGCAACTCTAATGTCATTTATGTTCAGTTTGGTTTGCCATTTCATCATGAACAGGTTGACAAAAGAACAACGCTTGCAAATTGTGCAAATTTATTTCGAAAATAATGGTTCAGTTCGCGAAGTTTACCGCAAGCTCCGTCCATTTTATGGTCGACATAATCGTCCATCAGAGCAATTAATTCGGTTAACCATGGATCGTTTTCGCACTACGTTTACTCTATGTGATAATACGCATCCGCAGAGACGTCGAACAGTGCGCACCGAAGAAACAATTGCCGTTGTAGAGCAAAATGTTGAAGAGGACCCGAATGAATCGATTCGCCACCGTGCACAGCAATTGGAGCTTTGTCCATCAACTTTATGGAAGATTTTGCGCAAAGATCTTGGCTTGCGACCTTACAAGATCCAGCTTGTGCAAGAATTAAAGCCGCGAGACCATGCAATGCGTCGTGATTTTGGTGTATGGGCCGAAAATGAGATTGATCTCGATGCTGATTTTCATCGCAAAATTTTGTTCAGTGATGAGGCTCATTTTTGGTTGAATGGCTACGTCAACAAGCAAAATTGCCGCATTTGGAGTGAAGAGAATCCACATGAGACCCTTGAGACGCCATTACATCCACAAAAACTGACTGTTTGGTGTGCTCTATGGGCTCGTGGAGTCATTGGGCCATACTTCTTCCGAAATAATGCTGGAGAGTCAGTTACCGTTAATGGAGACCGGTATAGAGCCATGATAACCGACTATTTTGTTCCCGAATTGGATGGCATGAATGTGGATGAGTTGTGGTTCCAACAAGACGGCGCTACATACCACACAGCGCACGTCACAATCGATTTATTGAAGGAAACATTCGATGAGCGCATAATTTCGCGGAATGGACCTGTCAATTGGCCACCAAGATCGTGTGATTTGACACCATTGGATTATTTTCTTTGGGGATATGTGAAGTCGCTCGTCTACGCCAACAAACCAGAAACGTTAGGGGACTTGGAAGCCAACATTCGTGGCGTTATTGCCGACATACGGCCCCATATGCTCGAAAAAGTGGTTCAAAATTGGACCTGTAGAATTGGCTTTATTCGAGCCAGCCGCGGCGGCCACATGCCCGAAATCATATTTAAACATTAATGGCATAAAATTATCCTTCCAATAAAGCCAAATTGATGGACATTAAAACGATTTTCTTGTGTTTTATTTCAATTCGAAGCTCTATAACCTCTAAAAAAAACACCCTTTAAAATGCAATAATAATTTATCTAAAATATATAGTCATAAAATATTACAGTATCATTCGTCGCTCAAATGGTACAATTTTTTTAAATTCTTCAATCACTCTTTCCTTATCAATATTCACTGCAAATTCTTGTTCTACAAATGGCACCAGTAGATATTCCAAACGGTCCTGCAACATTGTTGATCGAAGTTTTGATTTAATTATACTCAGTTTGGAAAACGTTCTCTCGCCGGAATCGACGCAAATTTTTCCATTAGATTATTAAAAACATATTTTTTGCGCCCCGCAAAAGTTAGTGTGGCCACGCCTATGTTTAAGTTGCTGTTGTATATCAAGGAACTTATATATATATTTGATGGCAAAATTGCGCACCTACCCACATGTCCTTATCAATTTGTCCGAAATCGTCTGAACACAAATAAAGCTACACTTGAACATAAAACTATTTACATCGCTTTAAGATTCCATTTTGTATTTGCTTTGAACATATGATTCCTTTTTGATCCTTTGTTTTAACAGCTCCTTGATGAATAAGTTTTTAAAACAGTGGAAATTATTGAACAGTGCTTACAATTCATTCACAAAAGTGCCGATTTTTTCAGAAAAATGGTAGATGATGAAAAAGTGTCACTTTTAGAAGGATTTTGGCTCAAAAACGTGATAAATGAGAAACGAGCTGTTTTTGAACCCCTTTGAAAGTTTTATAACATAATTTAACGTTTGACCGGAAGGTACTTGGAGATAAAAAATCATCATATTGAACTTTTGACATTAAATATCTTGGTTTTGGACTAGATAAGCAATGTTCTAACATCTACCACTTAAAAATTTTTGATTAGTCTACAGTATGAACTCTACAGTATGAACTTCGCACAAGCTCCATTTACTTGCGAGAGCGTATTACATGGTATCAGTTATGTTATTATGCGGTCATTTTAAACTCTAACAATCTAACAATGATAGGCAAGTCATGGCGTCGAAGCTTTGTTCATTCCAAAGCAGGGAAGCCAAAACACCGGTATGTTAATAGATTTTGACGACAAAAATAGATTTTTCTATCCTCTAATTTGAGACTCTTGGAAAAGCTATAGCCGTTTGTCTGATACATTCTCGAGTCATGGTCATAGACTTAGAGTCATAACCAGTGTAGTCGAAAACACTTGAAGAGAGCAGCAAGAAGACTGTACCAAAACTCACGCAAAAAGTAATTTTGATAGAAAACACAGGTTTTTACTTAAAAATCATAAATTCTTTATTGCTTCAAAAAGTATACAGTATAGGGTTATGTATGGAATATAATTTTGCCTCCGCGGATTGTCTGACACATGCGCACTCTTTTGTCTAAATTTGCCAAGACCCTTTTACACATATTTGGCTGTATTTCGTTGATACAATGCTCAATTTTCTCTTTCAAGGCTTGGCTGGTCATGTGCTTGTTGGCATAAATCTTCAAGAAAGCCCAAAGGAAAAGTTCAATGTCGTTAAGTCGCTTGTTCTGAGCGGCCAAATCTGATCACTAAAACAGAAATGATTCATGCAGTAATTGAACTGTTTCTCGAGCGGTATAGCATGTAGCTCCGCCTTGTGGACACCATATGTTGTCCACAGCTATATCTTATAATTAGGCACAAAAACTAAATTAGTGAGCATCATTAACTTTTATTGCCTGAGCAGCCGGTCCGATGATGCTTCCAGCCCGAAAGTTGCACAAAATAGAGGCTCGTGCATTTTTTGAGCATCAAATGCGACAATTTAAACTATTAATGAAGCCATTAAGATAAAAATGAGCCTCACTGAAGATGATTTTGTTGAAACTCAGCCTTCATTTGTTGAACAGATATTCTTTACGCTATCTGTGGCATATTTCGTTAAAATAAGCTGTAGAGAGCTTCTAATGTCCAATTCTTGACCACGGTAACGAACTGATGTTCTTGGACTGTCAGCAACACTTTCACGAACTGCTGCGATGTTTTGTAATGGACGAATTATTGAGGGACAGGCAGAGAGATTATTTAATTAATATATTCACTTTTAATGAAGTCAAATCACTATTCCGATTATATTTAAATTAAAATATTGCTCAACAATGAAAACGGTTTGATCTTTTTTCACTTTTAAAAACCCCCAGTTTTCAGTTTTTCGCTGTCTTTTTTTTCAACAGCAACACTTAACGCAAAAATGCTGCAAAATTTAAATCTTGCGTGAATTTCGGCACATCCTTTAAGTTGTGCATAAGATTTATACTTATAGCTCCGCAAATTACAACATCAGACAGGGTCCAATTAATTTGTTCTATTTTGGTGCTGAACGGATCAAGGTTTATTGATTTGCTTAGCCTGCAGATAGCACTTAGCATTAGTTTCTTGGTAATTTCTAAGTAAATATACTTAAAGGGGTGTGCCTCAGCCTAACCCAAAAATTTACATCTAACACATAAATTGCTACACCACCACTCACTCCCCCAACCAAATGCGATTGGTTTTATAGTTTTAGGCTTCAATATTTTTATTTATTTAATCATATAACTCTTTTCTAAATGAGCTCAGCGTTTTTCAATTTGTTACGATTTTCATTCAGATAAGCTAGCTCTATATCTCGATATTGCTATCTATATCCAAAGTTGAAAAACACTTTCGAATACACTTTCATTCTGTTGAGTTAAAAGCTAAAGACATAATTCAGAAATTTTGGGAAATCCGAAAAATATTGACAAAGTCATCAACACTTATCTCAGAACTTTTAAAAAATATTGAAAAGGTTCAACAATGTTGAAATAAATCGAAGTAATGCGAAGTCCAAAAATGTTAAATAAAATCAAAAATTTTTGAAAATGTTGAAAATCCCGTAGAATTTAAAGAATCTTCAAATATCTGGGTGCGAAGAATGTTGGAAAAGTTGTGAAGTTGAAGGATGTTGTCTTATTCCAAAATTTTGTATACATTGACATAGTTCGAAAATGTTGAAAAAGTTGTGGAGTCAGGGCCGTATCTAGGGAGGGGGGCTGCTAGGGGATAGAACCCTCTCCCGAAATATTTTGACGGACACTATATAGAAACGATTTTGCAAAGAATATACACTACGTAGAAAAAATCTCAAATCCACAGCCCACCTCCCCCTTCCCCCCGAAATAAAATCCTGGATACGTCACTGTGTGGAGTTGAAAGATTTTTACAAAGTCGAAAAATCTTAAAAGCCTTAAAAAATGCTGAGTAGTTCAAGAATCTTTGAGAAAGAGAAAATGTTGAAAATGTCGAGAAACTTTGAAACTTTCACTCCAGCGGTGTAGATGTTCTTTTTCATGCGATCTTTTTTACCCGCCAGTATAGATGTTTTGACATTTTAAAGCTTTCAACACAGAACCAAACTAATAAAAACTAATATCTATTGCTTCCTTTTCAGGGCGTCTTAACAATTCGCATCGTTCCACCCTAATTAAAAATAAGGTGAACGGCATGAATAAAGCTGTGAGACACGTCAGCAGTAATCACGCCCCAGTGACAATTAACTCATATCAGCAACCACAAGAACAGATACAGCAAAAATTTTTGCTTTCAAAAGAAACTGCCGTCAAGTACAGCAATAAACGGTGCAACTGTAAATGTTCGAAAACAACAGCAACGACCGCAGCAACAACAACCACAGATACGTCAACAAAAATAATGCAAAACAGCAAATCGCAATTGTTGGAGAAACAGACACAGCAACAAGTGGGCGACCTGTATCAGCAACAACAACAACTGCTCAAGCACAAGTCACAACACTGTAACGATTTGAACAAGCGCAGTTTCCAAATCGGCATTGATTGCTGCCGTCGAAAAAAATACCCTTTGACAGAGTCACTCAAATCAGCAGTTGCTCCCACAGCAGCAGCAGATCAATCGACAATCGACCAGTTACTGTCGTCAGCTGGAAATTGCGTTTGCTTTAGCAATGCACGCACCAGCAGCAGAGATTGCTGCAGCAGCATAAATCATAACACTCCAGCTCGTAGCCCCGTAAATGTTCCTAACGCAAGCAAAACTTCGCAACCAAAAGTACTGAGCAAAGCCAATAAAAACGTAATTTTCTGTGACATTGGGGAGTCGTACAGCAGTGTATTAGATAAAGATGCGCCTTATTTGTTGGCAGCGACAAAAACAAGTAGTAGCCAAGTACTGTCACAGCAGCGGCAGCGGCAGCGAAAACTGCAAAAAGTCGTTGTATGCAACAGCAATAACTTCTTAAAAGTCTGTTTATTCCTGCTACTGCTACTGCTGTTGCTCTCGAAAGCAATTTTATTCCTTGCAACAGCCATAGCATTTTCCTGCACCTCTTTATTGCTGCTAAAGCAGCAGCATCAAAGTTTGCAATGTGCGCGGCGTAATGCTTTGTGCAGTTTTTTGCTCAGTAGTTTGTTGTATGCCCAGTTGCTGTCGCTTACGCCACAAACTCTGGGCAGCAATGGTGACAGCAATGTAATTAACGCAAGTAACGTTAGCACCACTAACAGCAGTAAAAGCGGTGGCTCCAGTTCAGCGTTGCTTGGACTAGAAATAACATTTGGTAATGCGGCGGCCATAGTGCCGCATGATGATGATGAACACCAGCAAAAGAAATTAACATCCCTACATGACGTCACACAACTAATGGTCACACTTGACAGCAGCAGCAGTAGTGCTAGCAGCAGCAGCAACGATTTGTTCAATGCTAAGGCAAAACATGCACCCGATGCGCTACTTGCTGGCGGTGGTAGCAACATTGTCCAATTCATAAGCCGCGATCACGTACTTGAGCGCGCACATATTGGCACCGAGTCAGCACAAGTAACAGAAAATGTAGCTCCACAGCTGCTTAACAGCGGCTGTCATTCGTGCCAGGTTCGTGAGAAAGCCAAGCAGGATAATCTGGAGTCCATCAAAAACCACATACTGATGCGGCTGCAATTGACGAAGCCGCCCAATATAACGGCGCCTATTAAAGTGCCGTACAATATTATCGAGGATTTTTATAAAAATTTTGGTGCCAACGGTGGTGGCACTTCAGTTACAAAAGATAGCAGTAAGACAGTTGCGCACGCACGACACTACCACGCGTCCTATAGTGATAGTAGCAGCAGCAGCAGCAGCAGCAGTGGTGCAGATGCAGCTGACATGCAGAGTGATGACCCGTTCTCATATTCCACAGCAGCAGCTGGTGGTATTGCGCAACGCCAGCAGTTTCTTCATTCATATGGGTCAGAAACGGATGACGCTTGGCAGCCGCAATTGCTTGGTGAAATGGATGATGCTGTTGGTGGTGGCAGTAGCAGCAGAGCAAACGAAAAATCAGCTAAGGCGCAGCAATGGAACTTTGACGAAGCGCTGGAGGTAGAGGAGCCGGAAGATGAGGATTTTGAAGAGGAGTTTTATTCACGTGTGAACAGTGTCTACGTTTTTCCAACAAGTAAGTTTTTTATAAGCTTCTATGTATATTGGGGTGATTTATAGCATTAAATGTAAACAAAAAATTATTTTGTATGAATTTTTCAATGTATGAGTATATTCAACATAGATTGGGGGACTATCCATGAAACTGAGGAAGAACTGTAAAAGTACTTTAATTAAGCCAAGATAACTGAGTAGTCTACCTACTGGGATACGTACAAAATTGCGCTAAGTGTAAATGGGACGTTCTTTGTCAACGGAACAAAATCCTAGATGGTAGACCCGATAAGGCTTATGCTCAATAACCCAATCAATTTAATTGGGTCTGCTATTTTGAATTTTGAAAATCTAACCTCAGACTCCTAACGATCCCAAAAACCCCGGTACACAAAATTTGGTGCAAATTGGTTGATTTTTAAATAATACGTCCACCATATTGGATCCGCCATCTTGAGTTTAAAGTTTTGGACATATAATCTCTCAGTCGTATTCGGCGAACCTAACAGACCCTGCAAAAAATGCGTCCGCCATCTTGAGTTTGGCAATATAACCCTCGGAGTCGTTATCAATGACGTCCAAGAACCCCGTGCATCAAATTTGGTACAAATTTGTTGATATTCGCAAATTCGGCCGCCATATGAATTTTTGATTGCCATATTAGATCCGCTATTTTCAATTTGACCACCCAGATTTTAAGAGGCGTCCATCAGCTACAATTTGAGACAGGGTATGACCTTTAAGTTTTTGGTTACCCCACCACTGCAGCGATTTTCAGACAGATACGAGTATTTTATCTATAGCTAAAATTAGCATCCTGGTCAAGGAAAAATATGTATCCAAAGAAGAAACATATATTTACATAGCATTCACATCATCTGGATGTCTTAGGCATAGGGGCATTGATGGTAATTGCTAGGCAGTTGAAGTTGCTACTTCAGAAATTCCTCAGGATATGGAAGGTTCTGTACAAGCAAGATGCCTTTGAAAATCGGTATGTTAGAGAGAGGTAACAAAAGAGTTTGTGAATTTGGTTAGAACGAGACACCAAGCGGCAGAGTGTTTCCTCTGTTGTTGCTGTGGTAACTGGACACTGCCCCGCCAGCTAACTTACGGAAAGATTAGTAATTCGTTCTTTTGAACTCTGTAGAAGCAGTGAAGATGTTGTGGGGGGGGGGAAACATTCATCATTTCTTTGCGCCTATCTCTCAAACTGATGCGTACAGTATTCCTCAAGCTGAAGGCGACTGCCGTTACATGCTACCTAGACCGTACATACAAACATATCCATAAAACGTAGCGTCTGCTTGGTTCTTGCTTTGATTATCACTTACATAAGTCGGATCGTAACTGACTGCCCTGACTCCTACTCTCACCTAAACATCACTTACATCAGGCATTTAACGTATTGGTCGAATATGGCTTTTCGAGGCCATATCTGGTTTTGAGCCGTTGCCATCTTTCAGTATCTCATATTCATTCATATTGAATCATAAATTTTTGTCGTTGGCCTACCAATCTTGGCTCATCACCTGCTTGAAATTTTTGCTATTATTGAACCCTCTACAAACTTTTCATATAAGCGTTTTTCTGTCTACTAAATGTTATTGCTTATACACCCGAAATTTGCCTATATCTCCCTATAAATTTTAGCAATCTGAGATTCAAAACAGACTAAGCGTTTTTGGGCAGCTTCCGCGAAAAATTCAAGCTTTGCAAGATATTTCTTTTGATGCTTTCTTGATACTTTGAATCAGTTCGTCCTTTGATTGTGTGCATATTTAGTTTTTTCTAGGACACTTATAGCTCAGTCCGCCCCTAATTGAATGCGTCATAAGCTTGACAGTTACTTATACACATTACATCCGGTCGGCCCTTGGTCCGTTTCATTTCAAACCAGTCATCTGCGTTGTGCTAAAATGACAAGTGCCAATTGGATGGCGTTGAATGACGGACAGACGTATAATAAGTCTTTTATCTTATGTATCTGTTGCTTTTCCCCATTTGAATTTTATTTGTACATTTCAGCATTTCTTTTGCCATTTGTTGTGGAGTACTAATTTTCGGAAAAGAAAAAGTATAACCAACTGATGCTGCAATTAATATTTCAACACAGCGAGAGAGAGAGAGAGAGAGAGAGAGAGAGAGAGCAAAACTTCTAGCTTACTACTCCGTAAGCTAGAAAAATTCCCCGATGTCTCTGGTAGCCTTTGTAGAAACAACGATTTAATAAATTCTGACAAGTCTCCTCCTTTCTTTGTGGAATCTTTCCAATTATTTGACACAAGTGATCTGTTGTGGGAGATCAGACTTTGCCTGCCTTTTCTTCTCAAACCCGCAAACCATTGCTGTCGGATTTCCGCCACTTGAATAGATAGAATTATAGAATAAATTTGAAAACGAATTACGTAATCCTATAATTCCTAGTCTAAAATCGTAGAAAACTTTACAGTACTGACTGAATAAATCATCGATTTTGATGAAACACGGGATATTATGTATCAAGGTATAAATAATAAAATAAGTTGTAAAATATTTTGGTCAAATTTTTTTTTTTTTAAGCTGGGGGAGATAAAGAATAGCCCAAAGTCTCATATTTTAATAGTCAATAGCCCGTTTTATTAAAATTATTAATTTAATATTGCAGCGATGTTCATGGGTACGTAGAAAGCACCATTGGAACTGACTGCCATTCAAATCTGTTATACGGAATTTTTTCGGGCTCGTTGCGTTTTTTTCCCTCCTCTACAACATTATTCTGAATACATTTTTCTACTAATGGCTAATTTTCCGAATTATTCAGCGAAACTTTTTTTGTCGAATTCTCACAACCAGCCCCACTAAGGGCCGGTTTGACAGTGTTTAGTTAACTAAAGATTTGAAACTGACTATCCAATTTCATAATACAACTAAGCAATTACTTAAACAACTAAATTTGACAGTTTAACTAATTTGTAAATAACAGCTGGTTGACTAATTGGTTAACTAAGCATTGTAAAAACGACCCTAAGACTCTGGCGACTGACGCTTAATCCAGTTGTCAACAATACTTAACCCTGCATTACTGACGCCACTTGAGAAACGCCATCACTGACGTGGGTACAGTCCATTCATACTTCAACATGTTCACATTTCTAAAATTTGTTTCTTAAATCATAAAATGTTATTGCCATAAGCGAAAACACTAATTTTACAATGATATTCAAAAGTTTGGTTCTTAAATTCAGATCATTTCAGTTAAAAAAAAAATTAAATAAAATTATTGCTTAGCGAAAATTATGACAAAATTTCAATTAATACTGCAGTGTCTTGAAAGCTGTCAATTTTTAAAGCTGAAAAGACAAGTAAGACTAAACTATTTAATATTTTCTTTTTCTTTGGGTGCAAATTTTTCAATTAAAGCGATCCTAACATACCTCGCACAATTTAATAAAATGTGAAAAATTCAATACGTTAATTTAATTCATTTTTTCTTAACTGAAATGATCTACATTAAAAAAAACTTTAAATTATATAGTAAAATAAGTGTTTGTACTTATAATCTTGAAACAATAAGGCCCAACCTGTCCTGCTCTCATTCCTAGCTGGACATCGTTTTGTAACCAAAAACTTTTTATACTGCAAAAAAAAATTTTTTACTAAAAGCACAATTTCATCTAAAAACCGTATGCCAAAGTGGGTGTACTACACGCAAAATAAGTGTAACGCGATTACATTTGGTGTAAACCACCCAGAAAAGATACAGGGTGCGCCATCTAAATGTGGTCGGTGGAAATATTGAATAACTTTGCCAGATCTACACCGATTGACGTCGTCGAACACATTTCGGAAAGGTTATTGCATTACAATTTTAACCATGAGTCAATTCACGCCCAAAGAACGCGCGGAAATAGTAACAATGTTCATTAAATGTAATCGTTCAGTGGTCGATGACTGATGAGGCCCATTTCACGCTATCTGGCACTGTAACTAAACAAAACTGTCGCTTTTGGGGGAAACCAACGATTAGCTTCTTGCGTCAAAAGTTCCCAGAACGTGTGGTATCGAAAGGGGGGAATATTGACTGGCCACCGAGATTGCCCGATTTAACGGCACCGGACTTTTTTTTGTGGGAATTTTTAAAAAAAACAAAGTGTATGCCAACAAACCGAAGACTTTAGACGAGCTTAAGAACAATATTCGAGCCGAAATCACTGCGTTACCACCCGAGATGCTGGCAAATGTCATGGAAAATGCCAGAAAAAGAGCTGAATTTTGTATCCGCAATGAAGGTAGTCATCTTATCGATGTTGTTTTTGGAAACTGAATGGAAAAAAATGTAAAGCTTAAAATTTTATAAAAATAAATAGTTTTCCAAAATCGATTGAGAATTTTGTTCAAGTTATTCAATATTTCCATCGACCACATTTAGATGGCGCACCCTGTATTTTAGAATGAAAGCACCCTACAAACATCAATTCAAAAGTCAATATTTCTCATTATACGAGTGATTTAAAAAAAAAATCACCGCTTTTTGAGCGCGGAATCATTGCTATTAATTAAAAATCAAAATACACTTGAAACCAATGTTTTCCTATATCGGTCATACTTTTACAAACCGCACATGATTTTGGACTCGATATCTGAGAATCGCCTGAAATTTTCTTTACAGCCTACATACATAAAATTAGTTGACGCATACATTTGAATTTAGCTGAAAAATTTTTTTTTTTCGAAAATATCCACTTTTGAATTTTCGACAATTGGCTGGATTTTGTCAAAACTACTCATACTTGAGGTCTATCTCCAGCTGTGCTGATCCGCTCAATGTTGGACTTTCTTTTATTTCATGATTTATAGCATTGGCTTTTGAAACAAATTTTATATTGTCAGCAATCAAAAAATAAATGCAGGCTGTTCCCCAAATAAATTAATTGAAAATAAATAGTATTTAATTTTTTAATTTTTTATCTACAAAACGCATTTAACAAACTAGTGGCGTCCTTGTTAGATCGCAAGTTTTTAAATATATTCGAGCCCAAGTCATGTTGAATTTTTAGCTGAATTTCATTAAAACTATACCATTTTTTTGTAGACGTCTTTCGGGCATTTTGAAGCCGCCATTTTCTAAAATTTGATTTGATTAAATTTGACACTTGTAACCTTGAAAACTCTTAATCACAGACTTTCAGAGTTTTTGTCAACTTTTTGGTAATGAAATCACTATTTTTTAATTTCAACAAACGAGAGAGCGCCGTGGGAGATAGCGATCATGCCCATAGTTATTCTGTTTATGTGAATAAAAGTGCGGCGAAAAAGTTCTACGGCGACGAAATGTTTACATATTTCATATATAGCAACGATATATTTGTGATCCTTAGTTGCTGCTTCTTGTGTACCGAGTAAGTAATTATGTACTTGTGTTTGAGTTCTTCTTGTTCAGACGCCCTACTCTGGCTCTTCTTTATTTCCTTTTTACTTGCATATTATAATTTGTGTCTCGTTTATCTTACTTATTAAATTTTTATTATTGTAATTTTTTGTTGTTGCTGTTTTTGCTTTCAACAAATTTCATTCATTTATTACGACAACTGCAGCATCAACTGCGTTTCTGAATGTTGCACACTCTGGCGAGACGTACGCGCAATTGAGGAATACCATTCAAGGATTAGCGTGGCGGCTTTTTATTCGCAATTGATATTTTTTCATGTGTGAAGATCTTTACGAGGGGCATGAATGAAACTCTGGAGTGAATTTGCGGATATGTTTCGTTACGCTAACTTGTAACATAACGTTTTTTTTTTTTTGCTTTTTCAGTATTTTTCAACAGTTTTGACTGCTCCGTTCTTCCGTTATGTTCAAATTATCTTAGACTTTTAATCACTTTTTTTGATCATTGCATTTCCACTTCTTCAACTTTTTTCTATGCTTCTTTAACATTTTTAATCTTCAACTTTCACACATTTTTCAACTTTTTTGAAATTTTTTTTTTTGACATAATTCGAAATTCAACATAACGAAACATCATTAAAATCACAGATCACGGCAAGAGTCCTTACACTCACTTGCTTCAATTTTTAAGGAAAAGGATGTTCAAGACTAGAATGCATTTCAGCGACCAAGTTTACTAGAGCTTAAAATATATGAAGCACCGTTTACATAATGTTCGGTTAAAGTTATCCAGAACTTTAACTGAATGATTGTGTATGAGATCTTATGTCGAACTGCAGGTTCGATTTCCGTTTAAAGACTAACCATACAATGTGAAAGCGAATCTAAGTGCGCAAAACTCTGTGATTTTTGGCGACTTTAGAAACATCCGCTCCAGACGGCAATGTAATGTCTGGGTGATCTTGTTGCAATGATTTCTCTCGAGAGTTATAGTTTCTCCCTTTTCTGTCAATGTTTCAAAGCTTAAGTTCCAGCTGCCAGCTCTTTTCTCGCTAGTACATCAGTCAGTCACTTTTTGCTGAAGATGTCAACAACCTGCTCGAGCAGACTAAGTTTTTTTCTAATGATCTTATTTATAAACATCAGCAGTTACTTTCTAACTAATTTTGTGTTAGACGAAATAGTTCAGTAACTTAGTGGTTTGTTTGCTTGATTGCTCCACTGGTTGTTCTTGGTTGTTATTTATGTTTCTCTGAACAAGTGGCACTGGTGTGCCGTTCTGATAGCATGCCGAAATATATTAAACGATTCGACTTAAATAATTTTTTCATAGCTATTCAGATTGCGACATTAATTTGTTCTTGAGTGCTTGAGACTTCCTTAAAGCCGATCACCACTGTCTCATTTATCTGCGAATTCCTGCAAAAATATTCCAAATACTCTGACTACCATAGTTGGCAAGATATAGCGTTTCAAGGGTCTGGCTGAATCTCATACTCGGATAAACATTATAATACATTATCGTTGAGAACAAGATATCAGCCATACCCTTCTCGTTCTCGTTCTCGGTCATACGAGAAATAATTTTTTTCATATCATCTCCTTATCGTTATCGTTCTCGGTCTCGATAACGAGAACGATATTTATGGGTTTTTGAGGCTCAGAATTTCATGTCAAAACCGGCGGCCTGGTAGGAACTTAAATGTTTCTGAAATAGCTGGGAATGTGACGGTTTTTGTAACGTGTACTTAAAATTTTTGTCTAAGGAGCAAGAAAAGATAACTATTCGCACACGAAAATTTAACATTTTATCATTTTATGAATTATTTTTTTTAATATTGCTGACCTAAAAACAACAAAAAAGTCTTTTTACTAAAAAAAAAAATGTGTGCTCTTACTTTTTTTTTGAGGCAATTGCGTGCATATAACTATGCTGCCCTCAGAAGCAGAAAGGGCGTACTTCAAAAAATGCGTTTCGGAATACTTGATTTTTTGTTCATGTCAATTGGTTGAAATATCATAGATGTAATAATTAGGGGAAATCTCTCTCAGGAGATTTTTTACTGCTTTGAACTAAAATACCGGCATTTGGCGTAGTTGATTAGATGCGCAATTTCTTAAGCTATCCGATGCCATAAGAGTCACAAATTTGCATTTTATTAAGATACGCCTTTTCCGCTTCTGAGAGCGGCATACTGCAACCTCATTCTTTTCACATTTGCGACAAATGCCAAAGTTTATTTTTCGTTCGCCATAAACAAAATAATGAAAGTCTCAAAATGTTTTCGTGTTTTTATCGTCTTTGTGTTTTATGGAGTTAATTTTTTTGGCAAGTGGGTGGCTCATATGTTGAAAACTGTTGAAAAAGTCGAAAAAATTGAAGTAATAGTTGAAGAATTCGAAATAAGTTGAAGAATGCTGCAAATGCCGAAACAAATTGAAAAACTCAATAGTGTCGAAGAAGATTGGAAAATTTGAAAAATATTGATCAAATCGAAAAATGTTGAGAAATGCTTAAAGATTCAAAAAATAAAAAAAAAAGTATTCAAAAAGTTGAAACATTTGAAGAAACCTTGGCTAAAAATGTCAAAAAAAAAGCTGAAAAATAAGTTCGGAGCATGTTAAGCAAGTTGGAAAATGTTAAAGAAGGCTCAAAAATTCGAAAAATGTTGAAAAACTATTACAAGCGTTGAAAATATCGGAAAATATTCAAAAGTGGAAAAAAGGCCCAGAAGTCGAAAGAGGTTGCAAAAAATCGAAAAAAGTTTAAAGCTCAAGCTTGTGAAAAGTTGAAATAAAATTGATATAAAAAAGTTGAAAATGTTGCGAAATTTGAAAAAACTAAGGGAACGTTGAAAATGTTGAAAAATGTTGATTAAGTCCACAGAAAAAAAAATTATTTACAAAGCTCAAGAAATCAATTTTCACCACCATTTTGTTGAGTTTAAAAAAAGTGTCGAGTGAGAAGAAAATTCTTGAAAATTTAAGTCTATCAGTCAATTTTTTTGAAGTTGCAAATTATTGTCCACACCAACCCCTGCTTAATATAAAACTCAAATTCATACGTATTGTGTATATCATATATTGTTTGTTTTATTGTTATTATTGTTGTTGTTGTTGTTGTTGCTGTTGCTTCTGCTGTTGTCTTGTGCATTTATTGTTTCTACTTATGCTGCTGCTGCTGCTGCTGCTTCCACTGTTGTTGACAATGAAAAAATAATTCATTTTGTGGTTGTTGTTGCTGCTGCTGCTGCTGCTGCTGCCATCAGTCAGTCACCAGCCAGTCATTTAGTCAGTCTAGAGTGCAGCTAAGTTTGCCGCTGGAATATCGCCCACCGTCGCCGCTCCGCTCGTTAACTGTTGATGCGCGATCTTTGCAATGTGCGCGAGATCAAGGTTGAGTTCGGTCGGTGTTGCCATGATTGAGAGTTATTTTTAAATTGAATAAATCATTCACGCTGCAGATGATAGGATTTCTTCTTCTGCTGGCTGGCTGCTCGCCACCGAGTTGCGTCTTACGTTCATTTTTTTATAATTTTTTTTGATTTTTTTATTTTGTATTCTTTCTGTTTGCTGCTGCTGCTGCTGGTGGCTGTGCAAGTTTTTTCGGTTGCAACTTTTTTTATTTGATTTCGTCTCTTTTTCGAAGTTGATTAAATGTATGCCTACGTATCTTTGCGTCCGCTTTGCCAGAGCTCTGCATTTTATGCAAATTTATTTCATTTTAATTAAAAGTAGCTCACTGTCGCAGCACTGCACCATGGGAGTAAGTTATAGGGGTTTTCAGCAAATGAACCTGTAGATTTGTTTTTTTTTTTTGTATTATTTATTTGTTGTTTTCAGTACAGCAATGTAATTCGAAAATTGTAACGAAAAAGTTATTAATAAGTAACTTGACTGAATTTAAGCTGTAAGCGTAAAGCTAGAGCATATTTTTTAAAAAAAAAATATAGCGGTAACAAATTCGAAACCCTTAAATGCAAATCAGACAGAACTCAAATTTCGAGGCTCATAATTTTTTCAAATTTACAAATAAAAAGTAATAAGTTTGGATTAAAATTAAAATTAGATTACAGTACTTTCCATTTGGTTTTTTTATTATTTTCTAAAGATTTGATTGTTTTTTAATGGAAATTTCAAAAAATAATTCGAATGAAAAATGTCGAAATTCGGATTTTGTTCAATTTTCCAGTTTAACTAAAGTATACTTTACGTCAATAAATTGGGTGTTCTTTGAAATAGCAGTGCAATAACTTTGTAAGGTTTTTTTTTTTCCAAATAGCATGATTGAGAAATAAAACGATTAAATCTGAAAGGTAAGGTTGCGTAGTATGATAAACATCTACATTTGTTAAATTGAAATTCGCTTTAGGATTTAAAAGTAGGACGCGCAAAACATTGCACACATGAAACCCGTATGCTAATGAAAACCTTAATTTAAGAAAGAAAATCGTATAAATATATTCAATCCGAATTAGGTTGCTCAACAAAAATCATAAGTAACGCCATTAACTGTAAAGAAAGGACTGAAAAACGTGGAAAAATTAGAGCTACAACGGTCCGGGACGACTCGGCGATCATAAAGACTGCAAAGCGTAATTCTTTTGTAACCTACAAGAGAATCAAATAGGATTTGCAACTCGACTTAAATGCTGTAACTGTTAGGAAAAAGTTGTGCGAAGCTCGACTAAAAGCTAGAAGCCCGAGAAAAGTCACATTGGTAACAAAAACACAAAGAAGTAGTCGTACCAAAATTTTTTTTTTTTCGCTCGTTAAATCAAAATGTAAGTTCATTCCACAAAAATCGTACAATTCCCGGCTATTTCAGAATTTTTCGATTCCTACCAAGCCCCGGCTTTGGCATCGAATTCCGGGTCAATCACGTTCACTTCGCAACCCTGCCTCTTGTATAGTTGAAGTTATGTACACGGGAACATCTATTAATTGACGTACATACTACCAATGGGTAATCTCATATTCGAGAGGGCAGGGCCGTATCTAGGGGGGAGGGGGGGGGGGGTGCTAGAGGATAGAACCCCCTCCCCCCGAAATATTTTGACGGACACTATATAGAAACGATTTTGCAAATGTTGATTTTTCCCTGGGCCGCGCTTTTGAAGAGGACCACGTACATTTTGGAGTCGCATTTGTTCTTGTTCTTGTGTCCTTTATCTCTGCACGGAGCATAGAGCCTCGAGAAAACTCAACCATCGTGCACGATCTTTAGCGCGTGCATATTTCCAGCTCTAGAAAACGTTTCCACGATGATCTAGGAAAATCATCACCAATAGTCAGTATTTTTTTTTTTTTGGGAGCTTTTAATTTTTTTTTTTTTTTTTCATAAGTATAGGCTCAGGCAAGGCTTCTTAGCTGACAGTTGGGAACTTCCCAAATAGAACGGCAATATCCATTAAAAAATTTCAATTTTGGGAAATTCCCAGCTCAGTTAGTTGCTCCTGCATTATTTTTGAAAATATTGCCAAAAACCCCCAACCGAACATCGCGGTTTTTCAGATAATAGCATTTCGTTAGAATAATTACTTTACAATCCCTTGTGAAGTTTCTGCGAATTTCAAAATGGCGTCTGTAATCGAAAACTTCATGTAAAGTTTTAAATGTATAATATGGATGACTTAAGACATTTTTCGGTTTAAAAATTTTTAACTTTTGCGTAAGTTACAGTAGTGCAAAGTTGAAAATGAGGAATAAACAGCCTTCCAAAAACATTCTGGAGGGGCGGTCCACTTAACAAAGAATGACGAATAAAGCCTAAGTGTCAAAACAAAAAAAAAATAATTTGTTATTGGCATCGGTCATTTACAGTCATTAACAATTTAATTCATGGACAGATACCTGCGACAGAACGTGGCAAAAATATGGAAGCTACGAAATTGGCCTTTCAAAAAAACATGTCTGTGGACATTTGAGAAACAACTTCTTTCGATCTACGGCAATAATTCAACACAGCATAAGCTTCTGTTTCAACGCAAGACTTACGCTATATTGAACTGTTACCGTAGATCGAAAGAGGTTGATTTGTCAAATGTCCTTAGGCATGCATATCGCAATTACGCTATTATTTTGGCGTTAATGATCGACCAACTGATCTTACAATTCCGAATGTCCTATGACACCAAATTTTTCCAGAATTCGGCGAAAACAATTGTTGTTGACCACATGTAAGTGGTAGAGTACAGCACTGCTGGTTAACGAAATTTCTTAGCCATACAGAAGAAAAGACTGCACGTTTGACTCAAGGATTAAGAGCTTCGTTGTCATTGACACGAAGACTGCCAGACATTACAAAGTAGAGTCGCTTTGTTGACTTTATTATGGATTTCCCGGATCCGTCATATTTTTGGCATTAGTTGGGTGTATGGACATGGCTTTTGTCTTATTTATGTTGATTTTCAGAATTACTTCTTCCGAAGAACTTGACGGCAATGAGTTTTTCTTGAATGTCGGATTGCGTGGTGGCGGGGAGGCTTATGTCAACAAAATCTTCAGATGCTCCCTGAGAGTTCTTTTAGATGCTTGATTGAATGCCAGTCTATATCTCTTCTGAGAACATCTTACAGTACTATCCGAAACAAAATTAGTGACAACAAACAAATTTGGCACACACCCGACATGGACTAAAATTATCTACATTCGAAACCTTCGTTCTGAGCCTTTATGAAGTTGCTCCTCTGTAGTAGCTGAGTTTGTTTCCGGTTTTGCTGCTCTTTAGCCGATTTTATTTGCTCTTGTTGCCTGCTATATTTCGTGCTATTTAAATACCGCGCAAAGGTCTCTGATTTTTTTGGCATGTTGAGCTTTGGCTTCGAGGTCGTTGTATAACGCTCGTTTGTTATTTTTTGCAGCAGGATTCTACTTCCTTATATACGTTGTATATTTGTACGACATCTTACCCCTGGTCTGCCACGCCCATTAATTACATTTAATCCATTTTCAGTCTAAAAAGATATATCGCATAACTCAAATTTGTCATTTTCGAGCTAACTGGTTAAGACTTTTCATCAAACAAATATCTAACAGCACAAAAGAGATGCATGTTGCAATGAAAGAGAGAGAGAGAGAGTTAAAGCTGTTGTGATCGCCACGATCAAACCATATTCTGTTACTAGCTTCTTCTAAAGGGTGTTTTTTTTAGAGGTTTGTTTTTCGAATAGAGATAAAACTGGCATTTTATGGTCAAATCTGGCAACTCTAATGTCATTTATGTTCAGTTTGGTTTGCCATTTCATCATGAACAGGTTGACAAAAGAACAACGCTTGCAAATCGTGCAAATTTATTTCGAAAATAATGGTTCAGTTCGCGGAGTTTACCGCAAGCTCCGTCCATTTTATGGTCGACATAATCGTCCATCAGAGCAATTAATTCGGTTAACCATGGATCGTTTTCGCACTACGTTTACTCTATGTGATAATACGCATCCGCAGAGACGTCGAACAGTGCGCACCGAAGAAACAATTGCCGCTGTAGAGCAAAATGTTGAAGAGGACCCGAATGAATCGATTCGCCACCGTGCACAGCAATTGGAGCTTTGTCCATCAACTTTATGGAAGATTTTGCGCAAAGATCTTGGCTTGCGACCTTACAAGATCCAGCTTGTGCAAGAATTAAAGCCGCGAGACCATGCAATGCGTCGTGATTTTGGTGTATGGGCCGAAAATGAGATTGATCTCGATGCTGATTTTCATCGCAAAATTTTGTTCAGTGATGAGGCTCATTTTTGGTTGAATGGCTACGTCAACAAGCATAATTGCCGCATTTGGAGTGAAGAGAATCCACATGAGACCCTTGAGACGCCATTACATCCACAAAAACTGACTGTTTGGTGTGCTCTATGGGCTGGTGGAGTCATTGGGCCATACTTCTTCCGAAATAATGCTGGAGAGTCAGTTACCGTTAATGGAGACCGGTATAGAGCCATGATAACCGACTATTTTGTTCCCGAATTGGATGGCATGAATGTGGACGAGTTGTGGTTCCAACAAGACGGCGCTACATGCCACACAGCGCACGTCACAATCGATTTATTGAAGGAAACATTCGATGAGCGCATAATTTCGCGGAATGGACCTGTCAATTGGCCACCAAGATCGTGTGATTTGACACCATTGGATTATTTTCTTTGGGGATATGTGAAGTCGCTCGTCTACGCCAACAAACCAGAAACGTTAGGGGACTTGGAAGCCAACATTCGTGGCGTTATTGCCGACATACGGCCCCATATGCTCGAAAAAGTGGTTCAAAATTGGACCTGTGGAATTGGCTTTATTCGAGCCAGCCGCTGCGGCCACATGCCCGAAATCATATTTAAACATTAATGACATTTTTATGCGTTTTCTGTAAATTTCAAAATTTTGAGTTGTGTCTTCCAATTTGCGGAAGTATTTTTTTTTTGTTTTTTGAGTAATTTTAAAATTTTATTTACTTGATGTTAAACAGAAATATCATGAGAATTTTTCTTAGAGGCTAAGACCCAGCGTCTAATGAATAAAATTATACGAATTTGATAAAATATCGATGTCGTAGCTTTTGTGTGCTACGCGGACATCGATGGACATAGCTATCATTTTATTTATAAAGATTAAAAGCCTGTGAATTTGGCACTGGTGATGCATTCACGACGCTGAGAAGTGCTCTTTATTAGTTAAGTGCTTTCATTTATATTGCCTTGGTGGTTGGTCAGTGAATTTATGTTTGATTGAACCATAAACGCTTATGATTAAGCGTCAAAGCCGAAAATGTTTAAATTGAAGGGAAACATTTCTGATTCAGTTTCAAAAAGTGTTCACATTGATTTGAAGTGATTTCATGTATGATTCAAAGTGACAAGATGTTTGATGTAAGATAAAATTAAGAAATTTCAAGTAATTTGCAACTTCAAAATGCATTTTGAAGTTTTTGACGATTGAAGTAAAGTTAAAAAATGTTATAATGATTCTACTGAGCTAACTTTTCACTAAAGGGTGTGTCAACAAATAGCAAATTCCATTAAAAAAAAACATTAATTAAGAAAAAAAACGGCTAAGGATAGTTATACTAAGTAGTTTCATCCATTGCTAAATGGAATCATCAGTGACTCTTGAGCCGAGTAGTAGGAATATCTAATATGTTTTCATATTTAGTTAGATCTGTTGAGAACCCAAGCAAAAGGTGAAACAAAACATAGCAAAAGATTTTTTTTCTGTGGCTTATTTTTGTTCTTGTAACTAACATGAGATGACACTACTTTTGCAAGCGCTTCGTTGCAAGCTTACTTGACGAGTCAAAACGAGGTAGCAATCGCAAATCGTTTAATTAATCGGTGAGCTTTGGTGCTAACACACATTGTAAGCTCAGTTGAGTAATTATAAGCTATTTTCTGTTCCAATACAACACAAAAAAAATGCTTTTGTATGAATTTGAAGTTATTTATGTTAAAATTGAATGGAAAAATTTTTATTTTTACTATTTTCAACTTTAAAATTTGCAGCAGAGTGCTTCAACATTTTTAAAAACCGTCAACTAAACATATTTATTTAAGCAAAAAAAAAAAATAGTATTTTCTCATCATACAGCAACTGTAGCCCCATTACTACAACACATAATGTTTACGATCTTATCTGCTCTCCTGAGACTTTTAGCAGTTCAGCAGTAGCAAACCCTATTTTGGTCTGAACACAATTTTTTTATTTTTTTTTTTTGACCTGGGCTTCCTTGTCATTGTCAAGATGTTTGTTATGATTTTTTGCTTCTAGTTGTGGTGTGTCTTTTATCATCTCTTTATACGCAGTCCGACAGCTGCTGTAAACTTCCAAGTTTGTACTTTTCTGGCGTTGTTTCTGCACTTGTCATAATAAAACGACGACCTCTTGTTCGAGT
The DNA here is from genome assembly GCA_963680825.1 of Meiosimyza decipiens. Lineage (NCBI taxonomy): Eukaryota > Metazoa > Arthropoda > Insecta > Diptera > Lauxaniidae > Meiosimyza > Meiosimyza decipiens. The sequence continues at coordinate 11,034,644 of OY804262.1, read as the reverse complement.
GTTGATCATCATCAACATCGTCAACAGCATCATCAGTTGGTAACTGTGTACAGTGGTGTTTTCGAAAATTAATGTTTAAAAAAAAGTTTGAAGGCTGTATAGCAAAGCGGCCTGGATCGCATTACCCTTGTGTTAAAATGTAGACTTCAGTATACTAAGATTTTTCCAACTTTATTGACTTTTGAACATTTTGCGGCTGTTTACCATTAAGTATTTTAGAAAGATAGGATAGATCAATGAGAAAAAATTGAAGCTTACCGGAAAATTGGAAAGAAACGTTTATAGAAAGTTGATATGAAGCTCTTATAGAAGTGGTCGGCAGAAACGAAGTTAAATGATATTGGTGAAATTATAAAAAGTATCTAAAAAAGTAAAGGTGTTATCCTTTGCCTCACCAAAAATTACATACCCAACACCGCTTTAACAGTAAAAGTCTTAAATTTTTATCAAAAGGGTATCATCCCCTCTTTTTAAAGTTCCCCAACTTTTTGTCTGATGTTTGGCCGAACCATTTTTTGTATTTGTGTGAAATTTAGTTTCATTACTATAAACGATTCTTTCAGTGGAGCGTTTTTGTTTTCCATGAAGTTCGCACGTTGATCAAGTTCGCTAAGTTTTTGTTTGTGTGAAATTTGGTTCCATTACCTAAAATAATTCCCTCTTTATAGCATTTTGTAGTTTTCGTTTTCATGGGAAGTGTCAGGCTCTCTCGTTGAAATTTATCAACATCTTTCCAGAGCTTGTCTAAGTATTTCCTATTAGTTTTGAGAAATTTACTTGTATCAGCGATAGACGTATCCGCAGTGGCGTCGATCAGGTAGGGCTGAGGAGGGCATTGCCCCCCCAATGATCTGATACTAGTTAGTATTCAATACATCAATTCAATAAAACCATCTAATAGTCGTGGAATTATAGCTTCCGCCCCTTCAAGGTTTTGGTGAAGTGACGCTACTGCATGTCCGTGAACCGATTTCTCCTGTTTTCAATTTCAAGAGCCTGTTTGAATCTTAAATTTGCTTCGAGAAGATTTATACTAAATGCTCTTGTTTCGAAAACCTGTTCATAGTCTAAATAAATGGTTTTACGAGTAGCTCCTAAACGCCTCAGCCGACTTTATTTGATGACGCTTTATTGTTATTGTGTTACGGAGAAAATTAGTAAGGGAATATTAAAACTTCAAAGATAATATTTTTGTTATTACCTATATGATTTAGTAACATATTGAAAGAGAATGCCCCTTTGAGACTTTCTCTAAGTTTTGAACTTTTTGATGTTTTATTATGCCCTTCCTTATATTTTTCGATACTTTTAATTTCATCGATTCCTTTCGACTACGAGTATTATCGATTGTTTCATCTTTTTGCAACAAATTTTAAATTTTCGACAATTTTCAGCGGTTTTCGAAACCATCCGATAACTGCCGATACGATCATTATTAGCATTCATTATTTAATGCAATTTAGGAGCACTTAGAAACTTTTGAAACGCTATTAGAAAATATAAATAAAATCCAAAATGTAAAAGTCATAAGGTGTATTTTTTATATCCTCAAGCAAATAGTTCACACAATAGCGAACATAATCATCCGTTTTTGCACCTGCGTTATAAGCGCAGGATTCACCTAGCACATGTCCTTCACCGGTACCGCCTTCAATTGTCGCGTCACCGCTGCTTTGATGGTCTACGTTGCTTGAAATCACACGTTGATTTAGCAATGAGTGAGTTCTTTCTATTCCCAATGCTGAAATTGGTGCCTAAAGATTAGGACGAAGATATCAAAGCAGCGACGATGCGACAACTGAAGGCAGTATCATTTGAGGACATGTGTCACTCGCTTATATCATTATTAAGTCGCTGTCAAAAGTGCAGGTAGGGAAAAGTCGGGGTACTGAGTTCAGTTAGGTCAAAGTTTGAAAAAATAAGCGCTATTTTTGTGAAAACAGCAAATTTCAATGTCAAACATCTCTGAGCCTGGTCAACCATCTTCAATGCGTGGTATCTCATTCACAAGGGTATAAAAAGACAAAAATCTTTCTGAAGTACTATGAACAAAACCTCGATTTAGAGCAACATTTTCAAAGTTGTTATATTTTACTAATACCTATTTGACTTAATCGTGTCGCAAAAAAAGGTATTAAGGTCAAGTAGCTTAAGTTATTATTTTGTTTATTAGATGACATTTAAAAATAAATTGATATCTGTAATCTTATATTTTGATTTGTGGGCTTGGAGAACTAAAATTTTAAAAACGGTTTCCAGGACCCTGACTACCTAGTGAGCTGAAATTTGGATTGTGGTGATATCTATTACATATGCAATGTCACTAATAAGATAAAAACATGGAATTAATAAAAAGACGTATGGATTTCTTTTGTTTTACCATACATCTAAGTTACATCCCAAATGGTCACCAATTCAACTTTTTGTTGTAAATCGAAATTTTTTTTAAATCTTGTTTAAAGCCCAACGTGCTTTTGTACCAGAAATTCACTCTGTATTTGGCACTATGGTTCGAATTACAATTTCCTTTTGCATGAAGATTACTCCAGACATTGGATATTTGGAGTTGCAGTAGGTTTTTGCAAATGGTCACAAGCTCCGACAGATTTTGTACTGGGATCTCTCATCTCTCGCATCATCGAAGAAACATTTTCCCATTATCAAGGGCTTAGTACGAAATGTTTTTTAGTCAATCGATCGATTAAATTTTTTCTTAAGAAAACAAGGTAATTCGATTTAAGAAAAATAATCATTATTGATTACAATGTTCACATATAGGCACAAAGGGCATAATTTTTCGTCTCCATTATCATGAGTTTTAAAGCTTCGCGTGCATATGATGGAGATAGTAGGTGCAATTGTTATCTCTTTGTTTTTTTGTCAATTGTGCAACAATCATATTGATACAGAGTCTAATATGACATTTTATACTGAGTCATTCAGCAAGAAAGAAAAATATTTGTTATGAGTTGAAAATGTCCTAAATGACCTTCCCGGGACAAAGAAAATTGTAAATTTTATTCTTATGCGGATCGTGTGATGAGCTCTTTGCCAAAATTGATTTCAGTAATCAAATCAAAGCATATGGATTCTATGATTTCTTAAGCGATACATCACTTTATTGATTTGCTTTTTTTTTTTTTGAACACATGAGTCTGTTTTCCAAAATTGGTGATTTTTTTTTTTTTTTTTTTTTTTTTTTTTTTTTTTTTTTTTTTTTTTTTTTTATTGATCAATACTCAGACAACTATACAGTTGGTATAAGAGTAGTTTAAAAAAGAGAAATTTTAAGATAATAATGTAACAAATGAATTACTTATTGCAATTTTAACTATATACAACATTAAATTAACTATATACAACATTGAAATTTCTAAATTTTTTACATAATTCTTTAAATTTTTCTTGAAATATGCTAAATTATTGCTATTCGATAAATTTGTTGGTAACATATTAAAAACTTCAATTGCAGTGAAAACTAGTGATCACTAGTGCACAAATATCTAAAATGAAATATCATTTTCGTTTATAGTGATGACATAAATTTGCATCCCAAAATTTGTGATTTATAAATTTGGTGCACAAATGACACCAGAGGGATTCATATAACTAGAGTGCAGCGAATAACTTTTTCCAACTTTTTTAAGTCCTTCAAAAAATAGTCTGTAAAAAAACCAACTTTCGCACGAATACTCTCAGATTTTGAAGAACCAAGCCATTATTTCAGCATTAAAAGAAAAAAGGGAAAAATGTTACTGGGTGCCAAACACACAAAATAGGCTTAACAAAGTAGCAATTGGTCCATTTATAGCAAATATTGTTATGCAGTAAACTTTCTGCGCAACATTATCTCGAAATGTGCCACAAACTCTCAAAAAAATCTGCAGTGTATTTTTCAATCATATCTGCTGTGATGAACTCATAGATGAGCAGAATCATCGCAAATATAAAATCAAAGAAAGTTATCTAAGTTACTTCTTACGAAATGATATATCCTCAAGAAGAATTTAGAAGACATATTGAAACATTTTTATGAGTAAAAAAGTAAAAGCTTAGCATGGTTTCGTCAAAGTTGCTCTTGGAAGCTCAAAGTAAGGCTTTATGCAACATTTTTTTTTACGGAGGCTCTCATAGCAATTTCGTTGACTATGCGTCGTAGAGCGTTTTCATTTCCTAAAGGAACAATAGATCTGTACAAATATTAACAAATGATTGCAATGATCTTTGGCAATATTTTGACTTTGGAAAATTGTAAAAACTCCCACTGTGTGACGTGATTTATATGTGTCTTGTCTTAGTTGTTATATTTATTGCTGTTCGCGCTGTTGTTTTTGGTTTATTTACTTTTTTTGTGACCAACTGCGGCGCTTGCCTTCACAACCAAACAACTCGTACCTCTATCAATTTGGTATTCAATTTTTTTATTGACTAACTGTGATGTCAGCGCTTGTTGATAGCAACAATTTTGCACAGCAACAATAACAATATTGAACGCAAGTTATCTTAGAATAAGATCTGAACCATTTGGAATATGTCAAACTAAAAGATACCTTTAAAAGTCGCATAAGACCACTTGAGTCACAATGGATACATTTGTTGCTGATGCCATTTGAAAAATAATAAACAGTCCAAAATGGCTCGAAAATGTTGCAGAAACGATAACTGTTGATGAATATAAGAACTGTTGAAAAACTCAAAAAATATCAAAAAAGTCGTAATATGTTGGATAATTCAAAAATTGCTGAAAGAGACAACAAATGTTTCAAAACGAAGAAGATGTCAACATATGTACTTGAAATAAGTCAAGAAATATTGAAAAAGTTGCAAAATTTCGAAAAAGTTAACAAATTTTGCAAAAGTCGAAAAGTTTTGAGGAAATTCAAACAAAGTTAATTAACTCGAAAAGTGTTAAGAAATTCGAAATAGCTGTTAAAGTAAATAAATCAAAATAGAAGCATGTATTTTAAAAAAATACTAAATTATTAAAAACTTGGGAAAGTCAGCTAGATTTTCAAAAAAAAAATATAATAAATATGCACACCAGCATGCACAGAATTCAGAATAAAGATTTTAGTTGGTTCAGTCCTTGGCGGCTTCCTGCAGCATGTCAAATAATCCCGTCTGTCGTCTTGTCCTGCCCATTTTAGTTAAGTGCCCAAAACAATCGACAAATGCACATAGATGGTTGCTAAGCACTTGAGAAGCGTGTGAATTGATTTTTAACACAAAAAAAAAATGTCAACATGCAACAGCGTTCCGTATGAAACGAATTTCTATGTTTGGCAAACACTTGCAATAGCAAAATTATAACCGCAATCTGAAAATTCTCTTACCATTGCTATTATTCCATTAAGTTTTTTTCATATCCAGCACGGCCAAGCGTCCTCAACGAATATCTTTTTTTCAATGTACTCGTATCTCTTTAAATTTCAATGACTGACAATATGTTTAAAACTTTTATTTCAAATAATGTTATTGCTTATTATAAATTATATATAAATTGGTATATCTATACTATTTATACAAAATTGCTTACATGGAGATGGTTTGTAACGCTTTGGTGCAAAATATGCTGCACCGATTTTAAAAATTTATTTTTTAAAACAACATATTTGTGCTAAAAAAGGATACTGCATACTTATTTTTGAAGTTTTTAAGCCAAATATCTTTTATTTTAGTGCTGATGCTTATGCTGCTTCTTATTTGTACCTTTTGTATTTGGCTTCAAAGTTCAAAAAACAAACTCTCTTTCAATTGATTTTTATTTGTTACTTTTGAAGAGAGAAGATGGAATGAAATGTTAAGAGAGTAGTTCCATTATGGAAAAAAAAGTAACGGGTACCACTAGTGCATTATAATATATAACTATAAGCTCTGCGTGGCTCTAAAAACTTTAGATGATCTGAAAATAGATTTTACCGAACACCATTACTGTTCCTTACTGTCCCAAAATTGCTGCCCGCCAAGCAGAATGCCATATAAAAAATGAGTGTCACACTGGGTATCGGCCCGCTGACAAGGCCAAACCTCACGTTGAACCCAATTTTAATGATTGCGGTAGTTGGGATTCGGATAACCTCTTAGAGTAGCGTCCCGGTGACTGGTCCCAGTCTAACACAATGAAGGTAACGAGCACTTCAATAATGACTGCGTTGTGGGAGCTGAAACGAGATAGGTACTTGTCTATCACGTTGGAAAAAGGTTGTGCTTCGTGGAAAATTTTGCGACGGTAGCCGAGATGGGGTAGATCCCGATCTATCACCCAAAGGGGGCCAAAAAGTGTGCTGCTCTAACAGTCTTGTTGCTGCATTCTTCAACTCATCGGACAACGGCCAAAACAAGCTAGGTCCCAGTCTTGTGCCCTCACCGGGAGTTGAGCCGGTGGCGATGGGTTAAAGACACTGGCGTCAATTCAGTACTGCTGGGGAGGTCATTAGCCCCCCAAAGGGTATGATGCTAGTCATTATTCAATACATTAATTCAATAAACCCATCCAATAATGATGGAATTATAAGTCTCAATCCCCCAAGATTAGGTGAAGTAACGCCACTGGTTAAAGAGATTGATTTTTACTAGAGAATAGTGTCCGAGACGAGCCAGGATCCGGCATAGAGACCTCATCTGATTCATGATGGAAACCAATCTACCAGCTCTTGTTGTGATTAAAGGACTCATCTAGGGAACCTTTTTTTAATAGCCGCTTTGCCAACTTGCTTTAGTCGTAAAATTTATGGCAAAGAGTCCAAACAAATTGACTGACATAGTCTTGTAATTTTGTTTAAGTTTTTCAAATTCGGCCTTTACCATTGGGATGTGCAAGTCTCTGTGAACGCATTCATTTCCAATAAGCTAAGGAGAAGCTCCTGTAATACTTCTGAATATTTTAGATTGAGCCCTTTGTGGAATTTCATTCTTGATGCACTTGCATTACCATACTATTAGCTTTTTAAGGAAAAATGTATGCTCTAAATTTAGAGGGGAGCGTCTGTTTTATAAGACAATGCAAGCTAGCAGCTTTAAGTTTCAATTGACTCTTTTGGCTGCTATGTGCTTAGGCCATGTCAAACGCTGGTCTAAAAGAATGCCAAGGTATGGGACATGATCTATTTGTAATATTGCCGCAGACAGAATTTTATTGAGGGTAAGAGTAGCGTGGAGACATTTTTGTTCGTTGACTGTAATTCGCCATTGTGAAAACTAACTCTCGACCGACGACACTTAGGATTGAAGCTGGCGTGGAGCTGTTACAGCGTGCTTATACAAACTCAAAATTGCTCTATCGTCAGCAAATGTTAAGCGTATGTGTATCTGGAATTATTTAAAATTCATCGATTTAGTTTTGGATAAATTTTCTTCTGTGTGGTGTCAGAATGTACATGAAGAAATCAATTGACAAAAAAAAAAAAAATGAAATGCACTTGACGATGTTCGTTATGTTAATGTAGAAAAATTTAAAATAGTCCAAAAATATTAAAAACTCCAAAAATATTACAAATATCGAAATATTGGAAGAGTCGAAAAATGTTGTTAAAATTGAGAAATGTTGAAGAAAAATGTTGAAGAAGTCGAAAGATGTTGAGGACGTCCAGAAAACGTCGAAAAATACTTTGGCAATTACTTGCTTCATATGCTCATAGTAAAATATAACTTAGAATGCCTAAACATCCCCGAATAACTTCATAGCTCATACAATTGTTTGCATATATAGGACACCACTGATCAGAAAGAACATTTCTTCAATGATCATAAACTGAATGCAAGCCATGCAAGCGTTTAAGACTGCTTCCATCAATTTCATAAAAAATTAAGTTTCTAACTCACTGCAATGATAAAAAAACATCACTGCAATAACAACAAAAGCGATTGAAGTACAACAACAAAACGAACGCAACTTATGCGAGCTCAGTTATTTACATGGATTTGGGTCTAGATCAAATCTGAGTTTACATGATCAGTCAATGCCAGTTGCAAATGCTTAGCGGCAACGTGCACACGTCTAGATAGTCATCAACATCGTCACTTCAGTCGTCATTACGATTGTTTTCATCATCACTGCTTTCTTCATCATGATCACTGTCGTCATCATCATCATCATCATCTACATGATCATAACATCATTTCGTCTGACGGCCTAGTGACATTGGCCGGGTGATAATGAAAAATTTCGCTTAAGTCTGACGATTTGCTCATATTAATGCACGTACAAACATACATATGTATACTAAATATGTATGTACGTAATACGTATGCAAGTATGTATATTAGGATGGGCTGAGTATCACCTTTTTTTATTTCAATTTGTTATAGCGACAGAAAGTTTTAATCAAACATATGGTTGAAAGTAACCAAAGAATGTTTAGAAATATTATCGCTCAAGGCTGTTTTTTTTCTTTCAATTTTTCAAAAAAAAAAATCGGATTACTGATTAAAGGTAAGGCTGTTATAATAATGTTTTATATAAAGAAAATGATACGATATTTCGCTATTCACAAAACTTTGAAAACGGCTACCATGAACTCTCATCGGAGCATATGCTCAATTGTGCGTTACTTTTAAGCCCTGCGAGTCGAAGCTTTATTTGCAAAAATATTCAACAGCATTTTCATTGGAGCATAGGTGTGTTCGGGCTGTCGCCCTTATTTAATACTATGCCCACTACAGTCAATTTTCACTAAAAATTTTTCAAATCCGCGATGACGGCACTTTCTACGTCATCGGATCATTCATAATGAAATTCAAAATAAATTTCGCTTGAGAAAAAAAAAGTCGTTACATAAAAAAAAAATTGTAAAATTTTTATGGAAATACTTCCCAGATAGAAATTGTAAAGGGTGTTTTTTTTTTTGAGGTATAGAGCTTCGAATTGAAATAAAACACAAGAAAATCGTTTTAATGTCCATCAATTTGGCTTTATTGGAAGGATAATTTTATGCCATTAATGTTTAAATATGATTTCGGGCATGTGGCCGCCGCGGCTGGCTCGAATAAAGCCAATTCTACAGGTCCAATTTTGAACCACTTTTTCGAGCATATGGGGCCGTATGTCGGCAATAACGCCACGAATGTTGGCTTCCAAGTCCCCTAACGTTTCTGGTTTGTTGGCGTAGACGAGCGACTTCACATATCCCCAAAGAAAATAATCCAATGGTGTCAAATCACACGATCTTGGTGGCCAATTGACAGGTCCATTCCGCGAAATTATGCGCTCATCGAATGTTTCCTTCAATAAATCGATTGTGACGTGCGCTGTGTGGCATGTAGCGCCGTCTTGTTGGAACCACAACTTATCCACATTCATGCCATCCAATTCGGGAACAAAATAGTTATCATGGCTCTATACCGGTCTCCATTAACGGTAACTGACTCTCCAGCATTATTTCGGAAGAAGTATGGCCCAATGACTCCACCAGCCCATAGAGCACACCAAACAGTCAGTTTTTGTGGATGTAATGGCGTCTCAAGGGTCTCATGTGGATTCTCTTCACTCCAAATGCAGCAATTTTGCTTGTTGACGTAGCCATTCAACCAAAAATGAGCCTCATCACTGAACAAAATTTTGCGATGAAAATCAGCATCGAGATCAATCTCATTTTCGGCCCATACACCAAAATCACGACGCATTGCATGATCTCGCGGCTTTAATTCTTGCACAAGCTGGATCTTGTAAGGTCGCAAGCCAAGAACTTTGCGCAAAATCTTCCATGAAGTTGATGGACAAAGCTCCAATTGCTGTGCACGGTGGCGAATCGATTCATTCGGGTCCTCTTCAACATTTTGCTCTACAGCGGCAATTGTTTCTTCGGTGCGCACTGTTCGACGTCTCTGCGGATGCGTATTATCACATAAAGTAAACGTAGTGCGAAAACGATCCATGGTTAACCGAATTAATTGCTCTGATGGACGATTATGTCGACCATAAAATGGACGGAGCTTGCGGTAAACTTCGCGAACTGAACCATTATTTTCGAAATAAATTTGCACGATTTGCAAGCGTTGTTCTTTTGTCAACCTGTTCATGATGAAATGGCAAACCAAACTGAACATAAATGACATTAGAGTTGCCAGATTTGACCATAAAATGTCAGTTTTATCTCTATTCGAAAAACAAACCTCTAAAAAAAACACCCTTCAAAACTTTTTACCATTTTCCCAAATGAAGAAATTCAAGAAAATTATGCACTTACGTTTCTAAAATAAAACTTCGAAACTTTGGTGTTTTTGATTCGTTAGTTGAAATAAATTTTGTATACCAATCGGTGGGCAGAGATCGAAATAAATTTTGGCAGCCCATCGCCGACCTTCCCAAGTTGGTGTTTTGTTCACATCTTTGAAAAATTTTTATTGTTGCATCACTCGTTGCGAAAAAGGCCTAAAATGTATTTTGGAAGTCACAAGGGACTGATCCGACCCTCCCAAGTGGTTGTTTTGAACCATTTTTTTGAAACAAAATTGCATAGCTCCAACCGATGGGAAATTTAGGCATTCACTAGAGGTAGTCCCGGACACCGGAAATGCCCCTCTTAGATTAATGCAATCAGTTATTTCATAATTTTATGGAATTTTTTTCCTTTGAGAAAATTCTAGAACATTTTTTTTTAGCATTTTACTATAAAACTTCCAAAACTGCACGATATGGAAACTCATGTTGCACGGGTGCGGCTTTGAAAAAAAAGTAATTATTTTGCAATTTTCAAATTGGAAGTTGGTATTTTTCCCCTGTTGACTGGTGAATTTTCAAATTTTTCATAACAAAAATAACAGAAGAAGAAAAAATATGTATGGATTCGAATTCCTCACCTGAAAATAGGCCGAAAACCTATTTTGTTGGAAAATTCTATAGCCTCTATAGGTTATGCAATTTTTAAAATCAATCTTTTTCTTCAAAATTTGATAACTTGAAACAGGTGGCGCTTATCCCATAATCAATATTAATGAAAGTCTTTTGGGGACAAATCGTAAAAACAATTTATTTGTTTTTAACGCTCTAATAAACATTGCCTCATCAGAACAGTTTTGGCTAATTTTCTGCTTGGATTTGAGCCCGAACCTTTCCATGAACTAAATATATTTGAACTGACAGATAGCGTGTTGTGTGCGAAATGTAATAAATACGCAATACGTTGTACACCTCAAGGCCAGCGTCCCTTATAATTCTTGGAGGAAGCGTTTTCATCTGATCGTACACAGTATGAATATGCTGTGCGTTGCTTTCATGTGCTGTCAGGCCAAAGTTTTTCTTGCAAAAATGATTCTATGCATTTTCATTGGAGCTTACAAAGTTAAGCTCTGCTGTGCTTTAGTGCTGCTGGGCTCAGCTTAGCTTTTCTTTCTATAAATGTTTTAAAACGTTCTTATCAGAACATATATAATGAAGCTATGCCATGCTTTTAAGCGAAACTCATTATCTTTGGAGCATTAATAGTAAATCTATGCTGTGAGGTTATTTTAGTGATCGTTTCAAATAGCCAAAAACTGTTGCTGTCGTTAGTCAGATATTGCTGGCTGCTGTGTGAAATCAAGCAGTCGAGGCAACACACAGTGGATTTTTGTGGCCATATATAGGAAGTAAATGAAAGTGCTCATATATAATACTTTTTGCAAAATTCTTGCTCAAGGTTGTGTATTCTATGTGTGAAATATGCTGATTTTTTTAAAATTAGAGCTAAGAAAGTCGCATTTGATGTGAGAAAGTATGGGTAGCTAAAAGCCAAAGTTTTTTTTTAACAATTTTTTTTATGATTATTTTTCTACTGCAACATTTGAATGAAAAAATGTTTTTATTTCTTAACATCTTGCAACGCTTAACAATAATTTTATCAATTGTAAAAGCTCATAGTGTGAACGAAGTTGCTTGAACTTAGAAAGAAGTTTCTTTAAATAGAGGGGAACAGGTAAGGGCTATTTTTTCTCTTTATATCCCACTTGGGGTAAATGACAATGCTTTTCCGTGCCGTCCTGCGAGCTTCTGGAAAACTTTTTCAAGTACGCTTTTCACAAGAGATTTGAGTCTCGGCATAATCATCTACTATGTACTTAATTACTTATTTTTACACCATGGTCATATAACTAGGGCCTGGCATATAAAACTCGTGTGGAAATAGTTTGTAATTGAAAAAAAAGTAGAAAAAAAAACAAAATCAGCGTATATTTTATATTTTGTTCTTATCTAAGCAAAAATAGTCATAGTAGCAATTAAAATATTGTTTATTTAACACTTTAAATTGAAAAGTCACACACGTAGTCGTTGTGTTTCGCCGCCAGAAAATAAAACTTGGCTTACAAAGTGACACTTTGTTGCACAGTAGCTTTATATTGTTTTTGTTGCTACTATCGTGAGCTTTGAACACGCTTCGATTTCAATACACATTTTCAAATTGATAAGAGCATGATGACGATGTAGCTCATTCTGGCAGATAAAGCTACCAACTTTGTCTAAGGAAGGGAATTTAGTGTCACAGAGGTCTTTCCAGTGAAGAAACTTGAATTTTCCGTTTATATTTTGCAAGGTGCTTGATAGTTGGCTGTCAAAATGTAATGGATGGAGTGGCTAGAGTTTAAGTCCCAGTACATTGTCATTCATGGGTAACGATGACGATATGGTGCTCTAAAGACACATTTTAAAATTCAATTAAATTGAATTTAAAATGTTATATTGCGCTGGAATACGAAATGCTGCTTTTTTGTGCATTTCAAACAAAGTGTATGTCGATTTTGGGCCACTTCAAATATCTATGTTAGGGACACCAAATTTTTTCGAACACATTTAACTATATCGTAAACCTTTTTCCTTCATTTATCATTTTGATTTATATCGAAATCTTTTTTTTTGTCTGAAATATAGTCAATTAAAACTTATTAAACAGATCTGCATACTAACATAAGTTTCAGTATGGCAGCATGACTTCGAAAATGTTGAAAATTTCCAAAAAGTCGATAAATGCCGGAGAGTATAGCGCTGAAATAATGTCGAAAATAGTCTAAAAACATCCAAAAATTCCGAATAATGATGTCGAAATTTGTAATTGAGTCAAACACGGTGTTCAAATAAATGACTTTAATAAAAGAAACAGTAAAACATGAAATCACATCATTGACGATTAAAAATAAGTACTTAGAAATACGAATCTGCTGGAAATATCAATTTGCTAAATATATTTTCAAATTTTTTTTATTATATATTAGGTGCGCAACTAAGTTCTCGCTGTTCTTTGTTAGAAAATGCAACTTCATTGTGAAAAAAATAGTTACAAATGTATCAATCAAAGTATTGCCTATTGCTAGATACCACTTTTCCCCATCTTTCTGGTAGAGCTCGAATGCCAACACGGTAGGAGTGTTCGTCTCTTGAGGCTATCCATGAATTAAGCCATTTTTTGAGGTCTTCATAGGAGTTGAACTGCTGATCAGCCAGACCATGTGCCATTGAACGGAACAAGTAGTAGTCTGACGGGGCAATATCTGGGGAAAACGGAGGGTGGGGTAGGAATTCCCATTTGAGAGTTTCCAATGTATGTTTTCACTGGTTTAGCAACGTGAGGCCTAGCGTTGTCTCTACGTCTCTGGTCTCAAATTATAAGGAACCCAAGTTCCTTGCTTTTGAATCATCTCCAGAGCATGCAAACGCTTGAAAATGGCTTGTCGGGTAACTCCCAATACTGAAGCAAGCTCTTCTTTCGTTTGGGCCGAATCCTCATCGAGCAATGTCTCCAAATCAGTGTCATTGAAGGTTTTCGGCCTTCCTTCACGTGGTCGATCGTCGATGTCGAAATCATGATGTTTAAAGCGACGAAAACAATCTCGATACATTGTTTCGCTCAGAACACTATCTCCGTAAATTTTTTGGAGCACTCGACCTCCCGCAAATGACGATTATTTGGCACAAAATCAGTCATTTTCGAGCAACCACAAACAGACTATGAAAACACAAAATCTTAAAAATCTCAAATCGGTTTGTTTACCATATGTTTAGGCTAGATTCATAACGTTTCTATGTGAACCAAATTGACCAGCTCTTACCGCTAGCGCGATCTATTGACAAACAGTGAGAACTTAGTTGCGCACCTAATACTTTCTTTGATATTTTGACGCTGAACCGATATCCGGCATTAATTTTTTTCTATTTTGTCCAGTCGATTGAAACAAAAACACCGATTTCGATCATTTTCACGCACCTGCACAAAAAAAAAAATTGGGTACTAAACATGGATGTCAAATCACTCGATGTTTAGTTAGAGCATCGATGTTTTTAAGCATCGATGTTCATTGAGGTTGAAACCCTAGTACAGCAGCAGTACTGTTATTGAAGTATTTGATAGAATTGAAAAACCTCAAAAAATGTCGATAATTGTAAAAATTAAGAAACACGTCGAACAGTTCCGATAATTTCATATAAATCGATGAGTTGAAAAAGTCAAAAAATGTCGAATATTTCAATATATTTTGTAAAAGTCGATAAACATCGGAAAATCGCGGAAAAACGAAAAATATCAATCAAGTCGATTAATGTATGTACTATTTATATATAGCGCATGTATATAAACAATGTTCAGTATATGAAATAATCAAAGTACATATAAATATAAATTAAGCACGAAACTTCAGCCAAACCAATGTTCACTTCCCATAATTGCATTCTTCCACCCATTCAGTGTACGTTTTCAGCGTTAGTGTCGAACAGTGTCAGGCAAACCTACACCGCTGCATGTTACCAAACCCTGTCAATGTGTGCGTGGTACACAATATCCCAGCAGGCAATTGAGCAAGGCCTTCCCCAGAGAAGGCCTGCTAGCTCTACTGCGATGGTAAGAGGCCTTCTCAGAACTCATTTTTTTATTTTTTTTTTATTATGATTTTTGTTTTTATTTACAATCTGTCAATATTCACAATAAGTAATTTTTATATGTAGTGAAATTTTTATTAGCAGAATAGTTACACTCCATTGAGTGTATACTCATGAAATGCTATTATGCCTTACCACAGCAGGCGTGCTATTATGCCTTCCCACAGCAGCAGTGCTATAAGGACTTCCCACAGCAGCACTGCTATAAGGCCTCATAATAGAAGGCAAAGAAGAAGGACTTCATGTATTTTTTTATTTCACGTATTGCAATGCTTTATGATTCGACATTACTTTTTTGTTATTGCATTGTACATATACGACATCAAAAGTATATAAATGGCTAGAAGTAAGGAACGGTGTGCATGTTCCTAGGCTGGTCTTCTGTGTTATGTTATGTTATGTTATGTTAAAGTGGTAGAGTATTCAATGTCAAATTATAAATTAAGAAAACGTCACAAAAAATAAACATTAAAAATATCAACGCATGATGGGAAGGTTGAAGCAGATAAAAAAAACATTTAATTAACATGACGCGTAGTAAGATTTCATTTTTTCAAAGTACTTCTGTGGCCCCTTCTACGGTAAGCGCTCTTAGAAGGGCTCTTGACGCACGCGATGTAGGAAGACCTGCTTGAAGAGTATTTCAGGCCTGCTAAAGAAGGCCTGTTTTATCGGGACGTTTCATATAAAAAAGAAAGTAAGTTTGAAAGGAGGTGGTAAGGCCTTAATCTTACCAGGTAAGGCCTGCTAGAAGGCCTGCAAGCTCCTGCCCTTGCCTGCTGGGATAATACACAAAATAACATCCGAACGTAATCGAGACGTGCCGAATCGTATTTCGCAGCGTAAGCGACGAGTATACATACACGCTGCCTCTGCTTGAGTGCTGTCGCAGTTGCACGCGTGGGCAGAATGCCTGACACTGGTGTAGAATTAAAAAAAAAGAAAACAAATCTATTTGTAATATGCACAAGATTTAGATAATTATATTATTTCAATAATTTTCGTTGAGCGGTAACAAGAGGGTGAGTAGAAGATCAACAGAAGAATTTGAGAAACGTTTGATAACCTTTGCCATCCTGTTTGCGCTTGATTTTGCTTGTTGCAGTTTGGGCTAAATTGCCGCATTTAAGATGCAAAAATCGTTGACTGATAAAAATGAAAAATGTACTAAATTAAAAAGTCCAAAGTTTAACACCACCACCAACATCATTTGAGTTTCAAAATGAAGGTCTGTAACGACGCACTGTGGAAAATAATTTCTTTTTTTTTGTGTTTGGTGACACAGTGGGCTCAAAGTTAAACTTTGAACACCTAAAATGTTATATGGAACTTTTTATTAAGGGGGAGGGTAAGGTTAATTCGTACGAAGAAAGGCATGTTTTTGTGAACTTTTTGTGACGACTTAGTTAAAATCTCTTTACTAAAACCAATAGTACATTAAAGTATGACATTTGGAGAATATTTTATAAAATTTTCACGAAGAAATATTAAAAAAACACGGCAATGGCAGCAATTATTCGGATGTGTCTCGGAAAAAAGTAGAATTGCGGTGCCACTCATAACTTAGTGCTGGATCATCTGAAATCAAAATGTCAAATTTCATTCGTTACATAATAGTTTTCCCCAGGTAACGTTGGTAGGGTTTTTTCGAAATTTTAATTTTTCTCTTTTTTGGAACACTTTGAAGGGAAAAACGCTATTTTTTGCGAAAAAAATGGGATAATTTGTTATTGTAAAATAAAAATTATTAACAAATTTGAAAAAAACTCTCCAGCGTTACCTTGTAAATTAAGTACAGGAATAGTGTTTAAAATTTCAAAAGGATAGGTGTAGCAGTTTTGAAGTTATGAGGGGCACCGCCTTTGAAAACGTGAGTTGTGGGAAAAACACTTTAAAGTTTTGAACACAAAAAAATCAGGTATGAAACGTTCATCTGACAGGTATAAAAATACTCATAACTTCGTCAATTTTGTTTCAATCAACTTGAAATTTTGACACAATATTCTTGAGATATTATGCATTCAATTAAAAAAATTTAAAAAAAAAATGCAAAAAAATAAAATTTAAAACTTTACCCCCCCCCCCCCCCCCCCCCGCTTAAAGTAACTGTTGGATAGAGCGCTCTAGCTAACTTGTTTGAAATAAAATTCGGTAATATGGCTTACTGACGTTTTGTCTTTATAAAAATCATTTCGTTTTCTTCTATCTGCTATATGATTTGATCGGATCTTTCAAAAATTAGAGTGAAAAACGGTGATAGTGGCAAATTTGCAAACTTTTTTTTATCAAGTTTTTTCTAACGTAGTCTTAAAAGGAACTAAATATGTATATTGATTTTTATAAAATGCTCTTATTAAATTATTTATTTTGAAATTTACTAATTTTACTATTTTTGAAAAAACGGAAAAAATATTTTTATTCCTTCACCTTTTGCAATCCTTTACTGTAATTGTATCAACTGTTAAAGCTTACGGTTTGATGGGAGGTGCTTAACCGTAGACTGATCTTAGAGTCGTTTTTAATGCACACAGTTTTCAATATATAAAATTCCATGCTTTTATACAATAAAACGAGAAAACCAAAGTTATAATAAATTTCAATAATTTTCTTTTCTTTTAAGCATCGCGCCTGCGTCACAATCGAAAGCTTGAAATACTTAACTTTCAGCTGGAAGACGACCAGACGCAATCTGCGACCATTTCACATGCCTTTGTGCATGTTTACATACGCGGACACGATTGGATGCGCAAGCATTTGTTAGATTCACCAGTATTTCAGTCCTTTTCCACTGAAAATGATGGCGGCGGTGGCGTTGACATGGACAACGACGAGGTCGTCATCACGATACATCAGGCGGTGCGACGACAAAATGCTACAAACTTTACGCATACCATAAAACTAAGTGAGACACGACATAAAATTCCAAACGGCACTGGTCAATGGGTGCGAATTGAGTTAAAACAGTTGGCCAGTTTTTGGACGAACAGTCGTAATTCAACGCAAGGCATTGTGGTGAAGGGCGCGGAGCCCTGGATGCGTACGTATGTTGTTGCCGGCAGCGGTGCGAGTGGCGATAATGTTCAGCAAAATAAAACTAACGTAAGTACAGCCACAACTTTTTTATTAAGCTATTGATGCTGAGCCTTGAATATTATGATGAGGCTAATGCATGTTAAGAATATATATGAGGCATTTCATGACAACTTGCCCTTACCCACTCCCGAAAACTTGGCGTAACTTGAAGGGACTTGTGAACGTTTCCGGCCTTTTTAACCCATTTCAACCCATGTCGATATTTTTTAAATTCTCTTGGTGTTACCCAACATTTTTCATATATTATCGAAGTTATCAGCCATTTTCAACTATTTCAACCTCTTTCAGCTTTTTTCAAGTTTCTTCAATTTTTTCGACTTTTTCAACCTTATCAATTTTTTTCGTCATTTTCTTTATTTTATTGACTTGGTAGTTTTTCAACTGTTTTAACATTCTGTTCAACTTTGTTCAACTTTTTTAATTTTTTTCGTCTTTTTGACCCTTTTCAATATTTTTTAAATACTTCCGACTTATTCAACTTTTTTCAAAGTGTTCCATATTTTTTTCGACTTTTTCAACTTTTTTCGAGTTTTTCAAACCCGTTCAACTTTTCTCAACATTTTCAATATTTTTTCGACTCTTACAGCCTATTTCAACATATTTTCAATTACTTTCAACTTTTTTCAATCTGTTCCATTTTTTTCTGAATTTTCCAAATTTATTTAACCACTCTTGACGTTTTTCAGCATTTTCCATTTTCTATCAACCTCTTTCAATATTTTAAATATTTTTCGATATCTTTAACCTCATGCAACTTTTTTCAATATATTGCATATTTTTTCGACTTTCGAAAAACCGAACTATGGGACCACAAAAATAAAAAAAACTTACTGGTGTACATATATTGTTCGCATTTTCAGCTACACAACAAAAAATATGGGCGAGGTTGGCAAAAATTAAAGCACCCTAGTGTACGTATGTAGAGGTTAAGGGAGGGTAAGGGCTTTAAAATTATAAAAAACGTATTCAGTAATTAATTTACAGGCCCTAGCTAACTAATTAGTAAAAAGTTGAAAATCATGTAAATCGATCATATGGTAAAAAATTATTTTAAGGTTTCATTATTCACACATTTTTCATGTAAAGGGTGTTTGTTTTAGAGGTATAGAGCTTCGAATTGAAATAAAACACAACGTTTTAATGTCCATCAATTTGGCTTTATTGGAAGGATAATTTTATGCCATTAATGTTTAAATATGATTTCGGGCATGTGGCCGCCGCGGCATGCCATCCAATTCGGGATACCGGTCTCCATTAACGGTAACTGACTCTCCAGCATTATTTCGGAAGAAGTATGGCCCAATGACTCCACCAGCCCATAGAGCACACCAAACAGTCAGTTTTTGTGGATGTAATGGCGTCTCAAGGGTCTCATGTGGATTCTCTTCACTCCAAATGCGGCAATTTTGCTTGTTGACGTAGCCATTCAACCAAAAATGAGCCTCATCACTGAACAAAATTTTGCGATGAAAATCAGCATCGAGATCAATCTCATTTTCGGCCCATACACCAAAATCACGACGCATTGCATGGTCTCGCGGCTTTAATTCTTGCACAAGCTGGATCTTGTAAGGTCGCAAGCCAAGATCTTTGCGCAAAATCTTCCATAAAGTTGATGGACAAAGCTCCAATTGCTGTGCACGGTGGCGAATCGATTCATTCGGGTCCTCTTCAACATTTTGCTCTACAGCGGCAATTGTTTCTTCGGTGCGCACTGTTCGACGTCTCCGCGGATGCGTATTATCACATAGAGTAAACGTAGTGCGAAAACGATCCATGGTTAACCGAATTAATTGCTCTGATGGACGATTATGTCGACCATAAAATGGACGGAGCTTGCGGTAAACTTCGCGAACTGAACCATTATTTTCGAAATAAATTTGCACGATTTGCAAGCGTTGTTCTTTTGTCAACCTGTTCATGATGAAATGGCAAACCAAACTGAACATAAATGACATTAGAGTTGCCAGATTTGACCATAAAATGCCAGTTTTATCTCTATTCGAAAAACAAACCTCTAAAAAAAACACCCTGTATAAATGTTATTTTTTATATATATTTTTTTTCTTTCTTTTCTGCCTACAGCACGTTTTTATCGAATTGCTTACAAAGCAAACGCGCAAAGGGCGCCATAAACGTAGTACTTCACTAGACTGCTCGGAAAGTGACAACGAGGTACGTTGCTGTCGTTATCCATTACGCGTAAATTTCAGCAATTTTGGTTGGAATTGGGTGGTAGCGCCAACAACATTCAACGCCTACTTCTGTAATGGAGAATGCAAGCTGGGCTTTCTTGAAAAGCACGCTCATACGCATCTAGCTTCCTTGTCGACATCAGCACAACCATGTTGTTCACCCACTAAAATGAGTCCACTACAATTGCTGTACTTTAATAATGATAATAATCTGGTACTAAGTACGATACCAAATATGTCCGTAGAAAAATGTAGTTGTTCCTAAAACCAAAATGATAACTACGCAATGAAAGTGTAAGCAACTTAAGCGGGAAGTGTTACAAAAATGGAAGTAGAGAGCGAGTAGCGATGAAGGTAAGACTTTAACTTACGTTCGGATCTCCCAAAAGATTTTTCAATCAAACAAATGAACACAACACTAAAGGCCAAAAGGCGCAGCTTTTCAGTACGCGTGTTTTTTTTCAGTCTATGGTTTTTAACTAAAGAGCGAAGTTTTATTTGAAAAAAAAAAAAAAAAAACAAAAAAAAAACAGCTGCCAGTATCATACGGATTTTGAAATGCAGCTTAAACGCTCAAAGTATATCGTTTAAGCTACGATTAAAACTAATTTAAAGAATAAGTGGCTGTGTTTAAGCCAAGTCTAAGCTAGCAACTGAGTTAAGCTACATTCCAGATAGCATATGTGCTTTTTTTCAAGTAAAATTCTCTTTCTTGAGTTGAACAACGCTTAAGCAAGCTTGTTTTAAACTTTAATTGTTAAACTTACCTAAAAGATTTAATTTTAACAATGACGCCATAGGTGGCATAAAATAGTGAATAAATTTATATGAAATCTTAGCATAGTTTCTTAAAGAAACATGATATATATTGTGTATATTTTTATTTGATATACATAAATAAGTGAGAAGAACTATAAAAATTATAAGTAATTAAATAATTAAGAATTTTTTATTATATTGTAGTTTCAATATTATTTTGTATTATAATATTATTTCAATGCCCCAATACATACAAAGCATAATATAAGGATATCACTGTTTATTTTGGGTTAGGGATTTTTACCATGTTAGTAGTTCAAAGTACCAACCAACGCGTTTATGTTTTCTTCATTGCCAAATTGCAATGTTTACAATGAGAAAAATTTATTTTTGATTCAGAATAAAAATATGTAGCTACTTCTGTGCTTTTTGAGCAGTAAGGTAAGCGCAATTTTAGTAAGAAAAGTTGTACATAGCATTTTTTTTTTTTTTCAGACAGAACACTTATTAGAATTTATTTCTAAATTCATCTTGCAAGCTTAGAAAAATAAAGTTTTCAGCAGTGAAAATTTAAGTAAAAAAAAAAATTGATTCAGCCAAGTTGATTACCCATTATTTTTCCTTAAGAAATTCATATTGAAATATACAAGCGTTAAGTTTTTTTCAGTTTTGAAATTTTTTTAGAAAAATATTTGGTAAGAAATATTTTCATTGGCATTCGTAAATTTTCTTAGACGCCATAAAATCAATTCTTTGGCTGTGCGGCATGGAAAAAACATTTTCTAAGGGCTAGATACTTAAAGAGACAACATGAAAAGAATCATTCACCCACGGTTTCTAGTTGAGGCTAAATAAATTGAAGATTCTCCAACAAGTTTTCGATAAAAAATTCCAATTTTCAATTTGCTTAGCGATTTCACCTACAGCCGCCTTATAGTTAAGTTCTAAATTGTTCGTATATAAATTATTAAACATATATACATACATATGTCCAAAGAAAAACTTAAGTCAAAAAGAGTTATTTTAGCTAGAAATTTAGTTTGCTCAGAGCGCCCATTTTAATACATTTTCTGAAATGATAGCTCTTGAGCAAGAGTAGATTAATCACGACTTTGATAAGTCACTTAACTATGTATATTTTCCCCAGAATAAAAACTGCATTTTTTATATATATAAGAAGTATATATACCTTTAATTATGAAGATAACAATAATAAAATATAATCGTCTGTACATATGTACGTACATATATGTTTAAACCAAAGTTAAACAAAAAAAAATAAAATAAAGCATGACGTGCTCTCAGTACGAGCAGGTGTGTTTGTGTAACAAAGTGTAGAGAGTCACCTTAATACGTCCAGCCTTGCATATTATCTATTTTTTGACTCGTGCCAGGTGGAAACGCGAGTTTCGAGTTTCCACAAAAAATGTATTACGATAATCTTTGCTCACGATACGTTGTCAAAAAATAGCTGGCTTCCTCGCAAGCCCCCATTCAAGTGAAAGCTTGATACTAAATGTGCCTCGCTTACAAGCTGACTGCTCACAAATTGGCGAAATGAGGGGGGTTGTAACCCCATACTCATGCTATAACCACTCCTAATTCGTACACGCGGATATTAAGTAATTTAAAAAAAAAGTAAGTTTTGTTTAGTTTCTAGTAAAATAAGCATCACCCCGTTCCGACTTTCCCTCTGTGATAAACAATCAAAAATATTTAGCCCATACGATTTTGCACTACACACACACAACTAATAACTAACACTTTCTTATTTTTGTACCCTCCGGACCTTCCCTCACCAATCCCAATAAGTATCAATATAATCCTCATACATACATGTGAATCATTTTTTTTATGACAGCGGCAACACTGATCAAACTGTCCAACTGTCATTGCTAATTCGTTTGCATTAGGGGTGTTCCCGTAAACAAGCTCTAAAACTTTCGATTTTTTGCGCTTAGATAAATACTCTTATTTGCGTTTAAGCTCGAGTCTTAAGTTAGCAATAGCTTTTTAACATAAATATCGTGGAAACTGCTAGAAGCTGTTGCTTACTTAAGACTCGGCTCTTAAAATAATGCGATTATGCGCCGGGAGTGCTTCGAAAAGCTGCTGTTAACTTTGGACCCAAGCATTTATGTACGCGCCTTGCGAGCTAAAAGTGGAAATGAGTTTAAGTAATATGATGACAGAAGCTAATTATGCAGCATTATTTGTGAGAAAAATATTATTGAAAAAAATCAGAATTTATCATTTATTCCTATAAAAAAAAGAAGTTAAGGTCCAATTTTGAAAATATAATTTTATTTTTTTAAAGTTGGATACTTTTTTTTTAATAATTTGAAAAGAAAGGCTGACTTTTTTCCTACCACATCATCAATTTTCAAAGTGGCAAATTCATTAGAGTCGAATGAATGCGCCCTACTTAATTTTAATCAATATTTTCTCCTAAATTATCAATGTTCAGTAAAAAAAGCGCTGCCTTAAAATTTCTTATAATTAGTCGAACTATTTTTTTTGCAAGAGTTTTTTACCTATGACGCCAATAATTGTTTTCGTCTAAGAGCAATTTGAATGAAAAATTGTTGGGAGTAAAAAGTTTTAGAATTGGTCAAAAACGATGAGAAATAATGTTTTTATTATTTTTGTGAATACTTTGACCACATCTAAGAACTTTTCACATTGTTCGACTTTTACTGAATTTTGACCTTCAAAAGTTATGAAGTTACGGAATATAAATAAAGCGCTCTCAAAATATTGAATTCCCATACGAAAAAACTAGCGCTGCAAGCCAACAATTTGTGTTCCTTAAAAATTGCGTTAACCAAGAAAAGCCAACATTCGGAAGGACATCATTTGAACGGAAGTAGGAAGTATTTTTCCAAAAAAAATTAACCTTTTTTTCAGAAAAAGTTAATTGGAAACTTTGAGCATCGATTTAAAATTTTTAAATCCATTATTATACAGCATGTTATATTACTTTCGCATCAAACCCATATTATGAAAAAAAAAAGTCCAGAAGTTCCCAATCGTAATAATGATTTTATTAAAAGCTACAATCTCGACATCCGATGTCTGTATCTCCGAAACTAGATGCGCTAGATGCAAACTTTTGATTCCGCGCTCGTTTTCAGCATTTAAGGACTCGTAAGAAAAATATGAAAGTCGCACCCAAAGTAAACTTATGTCATGCTGACTATTGTACATACACTTGCTGAGAACAACCCCAATAATAATATATTTCAAGGTCAAGGTGATCGGTCATGTGTAACATTTTCCGACTAATTAACAAAAATTTAATAAAAATAAATGAAACATACCTAAAGATAAATGTTTGGCCTCTAAAAATATATCGGGCTTCTAAAAAAAATGCAATTTCACAAACTTAATTTTCGAAAATGACTTTTCCCATTGGAAAGTATGTATATCGAAATGTAGATATATTTAAATCCTCATAGAAATAGCTTTCCAGAGAATTACATCCAATTTAGCATTTTTTTATGGAATCTGCATAAAAAATATTAAAAAATGTGTTGAAACCCAAATGGCATCTCAATGCCTTCCAGGTTTTTAAGAATGTTATTTTGATTAAAAATTTTATAAGAATACCGATCAAGTAGAAGGTGCTGAAGTCCCATTTTAATTTTGAACCATTATTTACTATTTTTTTGTGTAGATTTAAAAAAATAAATAGAAAAAAATGTTAAATACTCAAACTTGGGTTTGGGCCAAATTTTAAGCTAAGCTTAAAATATTGTTCATCCAATGGAAGACAGGAAGCTGAAAAAAATTCAGCTTGAATTTCGGAACTGACGTGCATACAACCTCGTCTTAGAGATTACTCTGTTTACACAAAAGAAAAAAATTGTTGAGTTATTAAATTAATTTTTTTGTGTGATTTAATTCCACTGACTTCTGAAATGACCACAATTTTTAAATTAAATTCGATTTTTGAAATATTTCTAATTTGAAAAATGCGTGGGCTTCATTTCTGCTAAAATCTGTGAAAAACTTTAATTCAAATTCGATTAGGTAACTCCAATATCTGGTGGATATTCCCACGGGAAACCTTTTAAAGAGGAAAGAAATTTTTTGGTCATTTACTTGAAAGTATGTTTTCAATAAAAAATATAGTAACGGAAAAGTTTTAGAGGAAAAAAACATATTTATTTGTTGTACAACGGACCCATGTGCGTTGGGATTAAAAAGTGCTATGACGTTGCTAAATGTATTTCGAGTTTCAGCACCCATTATTATTTTGCATTGAATAAAACTTTTATTTTAACTTCAGGTCCTATTTGATACAAAATTTTTTGGTTTTTTTACTAATTTATTTTTTAAGGCTGACGAAAGCCTCAGAGCTTGTTGCTAGGCATTAAATATTTTTTATTTAAAATCTAAAATATATTTGCTATAATCGAATTTTTTAGTAGCTATATATTATTCTGGAAAGTAAACCCTCGCCTTAACTAAAATAAAAAAAAGTACATTCATTTTGATGCTGTGGTTGAGAAATTCCATATATAAATCAGATAGCAGTTTCAAAACAAAGAAATAAATTCAATAAATAACCGTCATTAGTAAGATCAATGGCATATGTCTTATACGTCCGGCCTTAAGCTTCAAAGCAGGCAATCAAAGCTGCATGTTATTCAAATAAATAGTGTTTGGGGTTAGTCGCATAGTTTTCAAGTACAACTTGTTCGCAAGATTAGAACAGGAATCAACAGTCCCTTTCCAAGTTGCTGAAAAGAACTTTTATAATCAAAATTATCGCCAATAAATCCGTCATAGTTTTACATATGGGGTTTCTCACATATGCAAAAAAACATTCATTATTTTCATAAAAAAAGAAATATGAAATTCCAAGAATTATCTTGCACAAAAAATGTCCATAGCCATGAAATGGATCTGGTTCAATTTTGTGATCATTCGGAGGTTAAATTGTAGAACTCATACCCATACTCATTTTTTGTCGTACACTCGTTCCCTCTAATAGGCCCTTGTTATAAAAAAATTTCATTTTTATAAAATGAATTCACTTTATTTGTGGTTCAGTAAATATGTAAGTAAATAATGGGTGATTCAAATCGATGATTATAATTAAAATTTTAAACTGCATTGAATTTTAATAAACTGTTGAAGTGGCATAATCATTGTGCTTAAAAAAACCCCGTGGCTTAATATCACACAAACTTTTTGGCCAAGTTTTAACGACAAAATAAAAAATGATGTGGCCGGGAAATTTTGTAAGCATTGCGATAGCTTGAATAGCGTTCCACAATTAAAAATATTTAATACTCAGCTTTTTATTCTTAAGGCGGAACAAATGTTGCCGGACTTATGTAATAACCTACAATTGAATCACCCTTTACATAGCGGTATATCATAGTTTTAAAAAGAAAAGCCTTTTACACGAAATTGGGCAACTATTACTTTATGAAACTTTGAATATGATCAAATATGTTATTTATAAATAAAATATTTAAATAATTATAATTAATTACTAACATATTCACATTAATATTATATTTTTTATACTTTTGTTATGCTTAACATTTTGAAAAGTATAAACACATTTATACAAAAAAAAAACATGTAATCAAAAATAAAAAGATTTATGAATACATAAGTTATCAGTAAAAATATATGTTTATATTTATATATATATAAAAAACAAACTTATTTATGAACACAAATATATATATATAGAACACGAAAAACCCATAAGAAAGCATTTTTATTTTTTTAATTTTAGTTGAGTTAGCAAGTCTTTTTTCACGCCGTTTTCTGATTACTCAGCTTATAACGGGTGATTTTTTAAGCGTTGGCTTTTTGAAAATTTAAAAAAATATCAGAAAATTTGCAAAACTGAATAAAATGTTTTTTTGCTACGATACATCGATTCCCTTCATATTATTTTTTGAAATTATTTCATGTAAACGTTGCCCGCGGCTACGCCTGAGGTGGTTCATCCATAAGCTTCAATTTTTGCATACTTTTTGCAGAATTTCGGCCAGTATCGCTCATCTGTAATGTTGTCTTCCAGGGCCGCAATAGTGGCTAACTTTTCCCTGTACACGAGAAACTTCGCGTAGCCCCACTAAAAACAGACTTGTGGGTTCAATCACATGATCTTGGCGGCCAATGGACTGCTACAAAACGTGAGGTTAATTGCTCACCAAATTCGTCTCTCAATGAACCATGATATCCCATGTCGTATGACTTCTGGTACCGTCTTGTTGAAACCACATGTCAAACAAGTCTAATTCTTCCATTTGGGTCCAAAAAAAATTTGGGTCCAAAACAAATTGATTAACATCGCACGGTACCTTGCACCGTTGGGTGTAACGTTGCGATTTTCATTATTTTTGAAACAGCACGGTCCAATAATGCAGCCGGCGCATTTACAATGCACTCTTCAGGGTGCATTGGCAGCTTTGGAACTGCTTCTGGCTGCTTTTCAGACTAAATTCGGCAATTCTATTTGTTCATGTACCCATTGAGCCAAAAATGAGCTTCGTCGCTGAAGAAAATTATTTTGCGAAATATATTTCTCACAGAGCACAAATTTTAATAATGAAATTCAAAGATTTGCAAGCGCTGTTTGTTTGTTAGTCTATTTATAGTGAAATGGCAAAACCTCATTGAGCATTTTTGCCGTTGACACATGCTACATATCACGTGTGAGATGTCAAAAAACTTACACTGAAAAAACAAACAGCGAAAAAATCACCCTTTATCTTAACTGTAGTTTTTTTTATGTAAATGCTTCATCAAAAAGTGGCAGAGTTTGATCAAGTTGAGTCAAAAATTATCGATTTATAGTTGACACAAGCCTTAAAGTATCGTACAGTTTCAAAAATTCGATAAATGGTAAGACATATTATACAGTATTGAAAAAATCAAACGTTATGGAGAAATATGGAAAAAGTCACTAAAAGTCTGCAAGTATTTACTATCGAATCGAAAAAATTCGATAAAAATCTTAAAGTCGGAATAAAGTAGCATCAAAACTATTTTAAAAATCCAATAAGAGTTCAAAGCTTCGAATAGTACACAGAAAATCGGCCGTAAAGTAGCGCATGGTATGGAAATAGTCGATAAAAAACTTAAGGTAGCGAAAAGGGGGAAACTGAAAAGAAACCGATAAAGTTTTGAAGTATCATACAATATCGAAAAAAGTCCATGGTTATCGGAAAATATCATTGGATTATGGTATCAAAAATTCCATCAATAGAAGGCGTAAAGCTTTAATAAGTATGGAAAAATTGACTAGTACCGTTTAGTATTGAAAAAGACGGTTGGAGTAGCTACTCATTGAATTATGACTATTTTCCATTTTGAATGAAATAAAACTAATGACACGGACTTTTTTTTTTTAATGGAACATTATATGTAGGTATGTATACGTTATGATTCTGAATATGTTTATAGTAAAAGGTGAATAAGAGTGGCTTGATGATTTCTTCAAAACAACACCACCATGCCAGCAAAACAGCTTCTCCTATAAGCGAAAACCATTTTTTTTGAAAAAATGGCTCTGTGGTTAAAAAATGGTTCTTTCAAATGCTCAAATGTGACAGGAGGCTACGATGATTATTGCAAAATAGTCAAGCTGCGCCTTAACATCCAAAATTGTTGGATGAAAGTAAAAATATGTTGACTGTATTTTTAAGATTGAATTCATGCTATCGCCAAACTCTTTGAGACTGATATGAGCTCTCTAGACCATTAATATAGCCTTGAGCTTCCATTATTCCTTTGATTTTACGAAGAACTCGTCGTTTATTGTTATAAAATCAGTGTCATATCGTCAAGGAGCCTCCAAACTTTAAGGTCTCCTTCTTCGCTTCTACAGCGACTCAACTGTGATTCAAATGCCTTCTCGAGCACAATATGCATGTCAAAGCTGTTTGAATGGTATTAGTGCATTCGCAATCGCATCTCATCGGAATTTAATTTTTTTTTTTTTGGAAAGTATGAAGTCGCATGGTGTTAAATCAGGTGAACACAGTGAATAATTCAGTACACAGGCTTGATTTTGTGCCAAATTAGGGCCATCAAACTGCTTGAACAGTTGCGACAAATTCACGGTGCCCTTGCTTTCGAAGAACACATTGTCTTGATTTTTGATGGGATCTTTCAGCTTTTCTTGGCTTCGTCCTACAGCGATCGCTTGCATTCTAAAAATTATTTATGCCATTTGAAAGTTTTTAACCGTGATAGACAATCACCCGCATATGCTTCTTGCATAATTTTGAACGTTTCTGCGTTGTTGTTCTATACAAATAGGTTCGCACATAAGTACTGGATAACCTACTAACAGCAGATGGGCGACAACAAGGCGATTCAGAAAGAGTGTTATCATGTTAAGTAAAAGTCACACCCGTTTTCGAGAAAATCAGCCTTTTTCATATATTTGAAAAAGTGTAAAATTTCGTCAGTCGCTTTGATACCACAGTCATGGAGGCTCTTTTAACCATTTTTCTTATCTAATGTTTTTGAATATCGATGCTACAAGATATGATTTTAAATTGAACCCTAGATACAGTTGTTCTTTAAAAAATAAATGTTGAACTTAAAATTTTGGTTTTGGCCTATATTTTTTTCAAACTTTAAGCTGGTGTGGTGTAAAAAACTTTATGACAAGTTAAGTGGCCAACTTGTGGAACATTTTGATACAGAATCTAAAATGGCAAATTAAGCTATGAGATTTTATGGTTACAAAGATATTGCTATTTTAATGGCAAGGAGCCTGTTTTCATGGAACTTAAATTTAAAAAAAAATCATATCATTAGTTGTGTTTTTGGAACAAAGCATATCAAATTCGAGCTTTATTTTGTTATTTTATGTAGGTATTTTTGTACTGATGAACGATATGTCATAAAACTGACATAGGTAAGCCGATATCAATAATAGAATTTAGGGCTTGCTCAGAAAAGTCAAAGATCTAAAGTGACGAATAATTTCTATTGATGTCGCTTCTATTGGCTGAGATAATACTTCAGTCCCGGAACATAAGTTATTTCATAACTGCCACGCCCCCTTATATGCATTACAAACGGAATGACAAAGTGAATATACCCACGGTGTAGGGTATAAAAATTGTCGAGCTATCAGATATTCAGTAGGGATTGATGTTGAAGAGTCATTCATGGGGTTTACTTATTGCTCTACTAATAGAGATGCAAAGAGTTTGGCTACGATAATTATTGATTTTTTAAAAAAATGTACCTATACTTGCAAAGTCATATGATGGCGCGAGATTGATGTCAGGAAAACTCAAAGGCCTTCAACCAATCATTAAGGAAAATTATCCCAATGCTACTTATTTATGTGCATTGCCAATCTACTTAGCTGTTGTTGACACATGCGCTAAAGTGTCACCTGCAACTAATTTCTTTAACAGTCCGGAAGCACTATATACCCATTTTTCGCATCTTGGTATTCATGCTCATTTCAAAAAATTGTAAGATTCTTTTGATAGATATAGTCTGGTCGTGAAATAGGAAGGTTAAGTGCCACAAGAAAGAGCTGTTGATATCAAAATTGCAATAATCAATTATGATACACTGGACTGGACAGCACTGGAAGAAGAAATATGGCAAAATAAAGATAAACATGTGTTGTAACATATAGGCTGATTAACTTCTATTTCAAAGCCAGAGCCTATATTCATTATAAAGAGCTCATTTCGCCATCAACTTCAGCACGACTTGTTCGCGTGGAAGTTTCATTTCGCTTTGGCGAAATATGAAGACGCAGCTAAGTCGATAAGCCAGCCTATAGGAAATCGCTTGGAGCTATCGTACCTGATGAACCAGCTTGACTGATAGAATACTTAAACCAAATCGTCCAAGCACCCAATTTGACCAAAACCATTGCCTTGAACGATATCCGTACTGCTAAAAAAAAAGACAATGTAATCTTGAAAGTAGCTAAGACACGTCCTTGCAACGTTTGCTAGAAGCACCAATCATGCCAATGAGCCAAATGTAATGTTCAGTTGCATTGCCAGAGCTGTCCACAAATGAAGAGAATCGATACTCAACAATATTGAATCAATAAAACTTTTTTTTTTGCCATACAAAAACGTGTTCGTTCACTTCAAATAGTCTTTAATATCGGTACCGAATCACGCCAAACCAAAACTAATGTATGCTAGCGTAGATTCAAACTAACATATTAGCTGAGCGCTTAGGCGATACCACTCTCTGGCTCAGCTGGAAAAAAGGTGAAAGTTACTGGTCAAAAAATCGAACGCAGGGACTTAATAGGTCAACTTGGTACCTATTGGTCTGACTTTAATTTATATTAGAAAAATTTATAGAATATCTATTTTTGCAAAAAGTTTGACAAAGTGTGACCAGCCGCTTTTATGATAAAAAAATTTTTTTCATAAATGTGTCCGAAAATGCCTCTCCCGGGGTCCGGGGCCTTTTTAAATTATGTTAAATATCCATTTTCTCCTTGACTCACCGATTGCTTCAAACAATTTTTTTTCGAAAATCGACTCGTCAGGACGTCTCAGAATATGTTAAACATTCATTTCCATGGAAGGTCTCTTCCATGACCGTCTCAAATTATATTAAAAATCCAATATGTTGGATATTTCTTCATCGATTGGTGGAAACATTTTTCTTTTCGCAAATGTGTCCAAAACAGCCCCGTCCCGAGCTCTGTTGAGAATCCGTTTTCTATCTTTGGGTCCAAAACGTTCTCTTCCGGGGTCCGGGGCCGTTCCAAATTATGTTAAAAACTCATTTTCGATCCTTCCGCATTGATGAAAATCCATTTTCAGCCTGTCCTCATCGGAATAGTGTCACAAACATTGACTTTCACGTACTATTTATATTTCGTCGCTTATATTTTGGTTGTATTTTACTACACTGAGAAAACGATTTGTTTGAATATAACAAACGTATATTTCATATGGAGCAATTAAATATTTGATTGAGTCAAATATAAAAAGCTTCAACCAACATTTAGCACTATTTGATCCAAATGCAATATGTTTGACTCAAACAATGATTGCTCTATATGAAATATACGTTTGTTATATTCAAACAAATCGTTTTCTCAGTGTACTATACAGTCCAAAAGGTACTATTATTCTTAAGTTGCTGACGGCCTAATGTGAACTCATCCCGTTTTAATTTCAAAGATGAAGTTTTAATTACTCCAAGTCTTGTACAGTTAATGGCAGCTTTTATAAATTTTATTAGAGAAGCTGATATTGAAACCTTAAACGAAGAATGACGAATATTCATAGATACGGTTTTTTCAAAAGATATGGAGCTTGAAAGTTTTTGGAAGAATGTTTCCATTAGAACAAAATGTTATTGGCTATAAACTTTATTTTAACGTCCCTTAAACGATTTCTTGCTCCAGTCCAACATTTTCTATGCTTCTGACTCGTAACTTTTGCTTATGGTACCTCATATCAGCGCTGCTGTGATCGCACAGCGTGCGACAAAAACGACGAGTTCAAATGCGGGCAAAACTTTTTTTGTCAATACACGTATTATTGCAATATGCGATTTTATGACCTTGGCATCAAATTAAAGTCCCCCGAGACTTAAAAAATTAATCAAATGTGAAGAAAAAAAAAAGAAAATAAGAATCAAAGCCCCACACTAACAATTACGTGGCCACAAAAAGGAGAGAAAAGCAAAACACCATACCTACATATGCACAACAAATGAAAAAAGCAATGAACGACCCCATAACTTGACCTTGACCTCAATAGAACAGTAACGAACTCTCTTGACTAGCGTGCCATTGCAGTGCATTTTTGTTGTATTTGTTGTTGTTTTTTTTTATTTTTTATAGTCAAATATTTGTTTTCATTAAGAAACTTCAATAAATAACACTGTAGAACAATTTTGGGAGACATTTAATTGACAAAAAGGTACTTTTGAGCTGATTAACTTTCCGAACAAAATAGAAATGTACATCACATTATATTTTTTTTACTTAAATGCATTCTGCGTTTTAGATTTTTCATACAAAAATCTTAGAAAATCAACATTCGCTCGTGCAAATTAATATAAATTTGATTGTAAGAAGCTAAAAACAAAAGTAGACGCTTTAAAAATTCAGTGGTGTGCGTTTCCAAAGATGCTGATGCGCTGATTTTAAATCCGGCCTCCAATTTGCTCTGTGATGTCTAATTCTTTGAGATAGTGAGTAAAGTCTCAAACTTTTAGCTAAATATAATGCTTTTTTGATCTACCGTGTAATTAGCTTACGAGTAAGCAACAAAAAGAAAAAAATTCGAACTTGGAAAAGCTATAAGATTTATATTGAAAATTTGACAAGATCTTGGCGAAAAAAAGCAGATCAGTGTGTAGACTTCGTGTTGTTTCGTTATTTAAGCATTGAAAATGTTGAAAAAACATCCTTTTTTTTTACAAAAGTGCATAGAAGCAAGTAAGCGTCATATAGAAAAATAAGCAGATCCCAAAATGATTAAAGAGATGAAAACACATCAATTTCAGGTCTCGAAAACCTTCAACTTCAACTTTCAGGATAGACAAAATTTTTTAAAGTTTATTGTGTGATAGTTCATTCACTTGAGTTTTTTTCTCGAACATTTGCCTTTTATCCATTTGCGCAGAAATATTGAATATTTGCGCTATTATTTTAAATTGTAAAAAACTGTAAACACCGTAATTCACCCCACTGTGCAATGCAGTATTTCAACTTTTGCTATTATTTTCAGAACGCAAACACTGCAAATTACAAAAAGTTACTGCTATGTTGCATCGGGAGTAGAAACTTCAACGTGCATTACTCAAACAAAAGTAGCACACAGGAAGATTGCGCCTTCTTCCATTAAAAAAAAATTAAATAAAATAATATAAATAAAAATAAAAGCTACATTAAATTTTGTTTAAATCGCCAAATAAAAGCTCTATATACAGAGGTTGAGCCCAACATTTCAGACGATCCTACAGATATTTTGTAAGTCATATTCCAATTATAGTTATTTTACCAAATTTTCTACAAAAAAACTACCCATTATTGATTCAATTTCAAAACTTTGCATTTTATTGCTGAAGGCCACTAAATTATCTTTCTTATGACGCTCATATTTTGGAAATCAATACAGGGACTCCCAATTTATAGCAATTTTTATAAAAGATTTATTAACGACTTCTGAATGCTATTACCCGAAACCAGCTCCGAGCGACACTTTTTGATTATATATTTACCCTTAGAATTAAAAAGCACATAAGACAAGATAAGTTTAATAATCATTTCCGATTGTAAGCTCAAGTTATTTAAGCTAAAAATATATTTAGATTGTATCATAAGGTTGTTCAGATGTGTGTTTTTTTATAGTTTTTGGAATATTCGCTTATAATGCAGTACTAAAATATTGGTGCCTACTTTCCCAATTGTGCACTTAAAATAATTAAAAAAAAAGGAAGCACTTACCACAATTAAAAACCCAGAGCGTTAAATTTCGGACTTAAGCATTTTGAGAACACTTGCAATTCACGCACTCTACATTAAAATGATTTTCATAAACATTTTTAATTATAAACCAAACAATTATATAAAAAAATTTGAAAATAATTATTTTCGTTTTCTAACACTGATCTACTTCTGAAGCAAATGAAGATTTACAATGAAACAACAACAAAACACTCCACTTCACTTGCGCCGGCAGCTCTGCCGACGGCGCCACTCTTAAATTTTGCATTTTCTTCCAATTTCGTCGATAAACAAAAGTTATTGTACTTTACTAATAACTACAGCTTTATTATTTATTATTAAGTCACACTTTTGATATATTTTGTTGACTATATTAATAAGAAATGTAAAAAAATCTAAGAACCGAACAAAGAACACTCACGCACATTGAAAAAAGAGTTGCTGAATAACGGACCACCAGTTCAAATGCATTGCCACCTGATGAAGTGGAGTTAAGTTTGCAAGAGTCTTACAACTTAGAACACAACTGTCGAAAATGTGTGGGATGCAATTGACAAATTTTCTTTTTTGTATTGATTTGTTTTAGGGGCACTAAATTGAAATTTTTTAGTCATATATGAAGTGGAAAAAGTTAAACGCAAATACTTATTTGAGTAATCTTGAATAACTACTTTTTAGTCTTGTATTTTTTACTGAGAAGATTAATTTGGAAATGGTAAAGTTTCAGAAATTTGGTCATAAGAAGGTAGTGCCGTCGCTTGTAGGATTCATAAGGCAATATCTCTTGAATTTACATTATAGTTTTAATACAAATTTGTACGTTACTATTTGACTTTTGTCGATTTTTTTTGAAATTTTTGTTGCTATTCCAAACGTTTTGAATTCGATATATTTGATTAGATTCTATGTTTTGTAAAATTTTCGGTTCATATCGTTTTTTCGATGCCAACCAATACCCTTAAAGCTTCTCCACACTGAACGCATCCGCGTCAGCGTCTGCGTCTGCGTCCACGTCCAGCGTCCGCGTTCAATACTTCACACAGGGCGCGATATTTTTGTGTGAGCGATTCAGTCTGTTCGCTTAATTCTTTGCAAAAAGTAGTGCGTTTCGAGTTTTTTTATTTGATATTGACTATGAGCTCGGAAGAAGAAGAACTCCTTTTGCTATTAGCTTTGCAAAGCAAAAAGAAGAAAAGACGATATTGGGTTCATGAAATCAATAATTGACTTCTTTCCCAATCTCGTTCCATGCCTCCGACTTTTTTAATAAGTTTTTATAATCTTCGTCAGATTTGTCGAATAAAAATCTATATTTACGCACACTTTCAATTAAAATTTCAATTTCCTCACTCATTTTGCTTATTAGATAGCACAGCGTCAACGCGATATTCTGTAATTTTGTATAACTTGAACGCTGAACGCTGCGTCCCAAAAATAACACCGGCGTTCAATCGCGTTCAGTGTGAAGAGAATGATTCAACATTGTGTAATACAACGTCATTTTGGGACGCGGCTGATAATGCGGACGCGTTCTGTGTGGAGAAGCTTTTAAAGCCTTTCCACACTGAACGCGTCCGCGTCTTGTCAGCGTCCGCATCAGCGTCCGCGTCCACGTCCAGCGTCCGCGTCCAATACTTCACACAGGGCGCGATATTTTTGTGTGAGCGATTCAGTCTGTTCGCTTAATTCTTTGCAAAAAGTAGTGCGTTTCGAGTTTTTTTATTTGATATTGACTATGAGCTCGGAAGAAGAAGAACTCCTTTTGGTATTATCTTTGCAAAGCAAAAAGAAGAAAAGACGATATTGGGTTCATGAAATCAATAATTGACTTCTTTCCCAATCTCGTCCGACTTTTTTTATAAATTTTTATAATCTTCGTCAGATTTGTTGAATAAAAATCTATATTTACGCACACTTTCAATTAAAATTTCAATTTCCTCACTCATTTTGCTTATTAGATAGCACAGCGTCAACGCGATATTCTGTAATATTGTACAAATTGAACGCTGCGTCCCAAAAATAACGCCGGTGTTCAATAGCGTTCAGTGTGAAGGGAAAGATTCAACATTGCGTAATACATCGTCATTTTGGGACGCTGATGCGGACGCTAACGCGCACGCGTTCAGTGTGGAGAAGCTTTAAGACTCTTGCAAACGTAACTCCACTTCATCAGGTGGCAACGCATTTGAACTGGTGGTCCGTTATTCAGCAACTCTTTTTTCAATGTGGGTTGTGTTCGGTTTTTAGATTTTTTTACATTTTTGATTAATACATCCAAAAAAATATATCAAAAGTGTGATTTAATAATAAATAATAAAGTTGTAATTATTAGCAAAGTACAATAACTTCTGTTTATCGATGAAATTAAAAGAAAATGTAAAATTTAAAAGAGATGCCATTAGCAGAGTGAAGTGCTTTGTTGTTGTTTCATTGTAAAAGTTTTCATTTGCTTAAGAAGTAGATCAGTGTTAGAAAACGAAAATAATTTTTTCAAAATTTTTGACGCTCATTGCGTGGCCGTAGCCTAAGGGTATTGGTTGGCATCGAAAAAACGATATGAACCGAAAATTTTACAAAACATAGAATCTAATCAAATATATCGAATTCAAAACGTTTGGAATAGCAACAAAAATTTCAAAAAAAATCGACAAAAGTCAAATAGTAACGTACAAATTTGTATTAAAACTATAATGTAAATTCAAGAGATATTGCCTTATGAATCCTACAAGCAACGGTACTACCTTCTTATGACCAAATTTCTGAAACTTTACCATTTCCAAATTAATCTTCTCAGTAAAAAATACAAGACTAAAAAGTAGTTATTCAAGATTACTCAAATAAGTATTTGCGTTTAACTTTTTCCACTTCATATATGACTAAAAAATTTCAATTTAGTGCCCCTAAAACAAATCAATACAAAAAAGAAAATTTGTCAATTGCATCCCACACATTTTCGACAGTTGTGTTCTAAGTTGTAAAACTCTTGCAAACTTAACTCCACTTCATCAGGTGGCAACGCATTTCAACTGGTGGTCCGTTATTCAGCAACTCTTTTTTCAATGTGCGTGAGTGTTCTTTGTTCGGTTTTAAGATTTTTTTACATTTCTTATTAATATAGTCAACAAAATATATCAAAAGTGTGATTTAATAATAAATAATAAAGCTGTAGTTATTAGTAAAGTACAATAACTTTTGTTTATCGACGAAATTGGAAGAAAATGCAAAATTTAAGAGTGGCGCCGTCGGCAGAGCTGCCGGCGCAAGTGAAGGGAAGTGTTTTGTTGTTGTTTCATTGTAAATCTTTTCATTTGCTTAAGAAGTAGATCAGTGTTAGAAAACGAAAATAATTTTTTCAAAATTTTTTACACGTTTGTTTGGTTCATAATCAAAAAATGTTTATGAAAATCATTTTAATGTAGAGTGCGTGAATTGCAAGTGTTCTCAAAATGCTTAAGTCCGAAATTTAACCCACTGGGTTTTTAATTATGGTAAGTGCTTTCTATTTTCTAATTATTTTGAGTGCTAGGCATAATTGGTATAAAACTAGTTATTAAAACTCACATCTGAAAAACTTAATGATACTACCTAAATATATATTTGGCTTAAATTACTGGAGCTACTGACGGTAGTATAAAAAGACGCAATGTCTGTGGACTCTATAAGGAAGGTGTTGTAAAGATACTAGCCATGTTTTATTCGCTTTGTATTTTGGCACTGACCACTAGGCGGAATGACAGTGTTTGACAGAACTTATGGCTTAACA
This sequence comes from Meiosimyza decipiens, assembly GCA_963680825.1. Lineage (NCBI taxonomy): Eukaryota > Metazoa > Arthropoda > Insecta > Diptera > Lauxaniidae > Meiosimyza > Meiosimyza decipiens. The sequence goes on along the minus strand of OY804262.1, from coordinate 10,996,548 downwards.
TCAGAGCCGGAATTATGGCCTCAAACTCGTGTAGTTAAACGGGGCCTAGTGCGGTAAGGGGCCTCACGTGTCAGTACGTAATTGTTTTTTTTTTTTTTTTGTAATATTGGAATCGAACTATTTTCAACTGTTTTTGTAGCATCATAGACGCTTATACCAATAAAGCTTCACTTAACCACCACATTTTTTCCGGATCGAACACTTTTTCGGGTAAATAAATATTTATTAATACATACTTTTTTTTCGGCTCGAACATACCTAATATTAAGCCAATGTACGGTGTAAGAACATTGGTAAAATCAGCCAAATGTTGGAAAATAAATGGGTAAAATCAAATAAATTCTACTGTCCTAATTGTTACTGCAGACATCTATCAATTTCCGGCGACATTTGTTCCCAACAATCAAGCATTTAGATAGATTTTCTCTTTTGATGGCTTGCTTGTTCAGGTATCAGCCATTTAAGGTAGAAATGAGTTTTTTTTAGGAAACTCCATTGGTTTCGCTAAGGTAATCTCAACTACGTTTCGACAAAACACTTTAAGGTGCTTTAAAATCCCAGTCATAATATATGTAAGTAATACCATCCGGAATTTAGTATTTAACAATATTTACAATAAAACAAATGCACAAAACTCATGGATGACAATAAAGTTTCCATGGATTTTTATGGCTTTGAATACCAAATTTACTATAAAAATTCCAATAAAAACAATCGAATAAAATCAAATGTTTACAAGGAAAACACGCTCCAAGACATACAATAATTTTACTGTAATTTGAGTCATCGTTCATCGTTTTAAAAATTCCAATAGGAACTATTATTTTCAAAAAAATGTTGTTTTATTTCAAATTTTTCGAGCTATGTTGCTTTTTTAAATCTAAAAACCATATATCTTTTTAATTTTGGCATGAAATCGTTGTCTTTTTTACCTCTCCTACAATTTTGGCCACATACTGTTTTTTAATTTGAGAAGCTTAATTTTCAATTTGTTATTGAGCAAATAACTTTTTTCGATTTCTTTAAAACTCGATAAAAAATAAACGTAAATTTTTCTTGACTTTTACTAACAATAGCTAGGCTAAATTCTACTAAGTCCATCTGAGTGCTAGGAGGTAAGAAACCAAAGGCTACCTTTGTTCCAGCTGACTGTGTTTTTTTGTGGGCCTTAAAAGAGGCATAAAAACTGTTTCTGCTCATTAAATTGAAAAAGTATCACCTCAAATTAAAAAAAAAAGTGATTTAATCATTTATTTTTTCAACTACAAGCCCTCATAAATAGAGAAATTACATGTGCCGATTTGTTTAAAAGTAGATGAAATATTTCCGCGCTAACGGCTGACCTCTTCTGGTCGGGTAGATACCTGAAGGCGGCATTGATAATGTAGGCACAAAACTGCGCTATTGGCAGACCTTATACGGTCGGGAAGATGCCTGAAGGGAGCAAAGAAAAATTAAAGATTTAGGATGCGAAACAGCATTGCACCGACAGCATCAGTGGCTGCAGAAGCGTTCATCCATCCACATTTCATAAGCGTCTAGATCAACTAAAACAATTAATTGTTATGTAAAGGGTGATGCAATAAGAGAATCCTAGTGAATTCTGTGAGTCGGGAAAAACCTCGAAAAATGCAAATATTTTAAGCAGCAATCAGACCATATCCCCCCATTTTCGAACACGACGGCATTGTTTTATATTCTCTTGGAGTTGGCCCCACCCCCAGAAATGGCCAAAAACTGGAAAAATCGTATATTATGTGTGTTCCATCGGTAAAATATTTGTCGCCACCCATTTTCGAGGATGCTGAAAACGATGGTGGTATTTGAAATTCTTTTGATGTCGACCTTACCACCAAAAATGCCCAAAAAATAATTTTCCCTGTAGCGTGTGGTCTTAGACAATTTTGGTGGTGGAGTCAAGTCGAAAATAATATTAAACAGCGTGTCAGTTTTCGTAAAAATAGCGTTTTTTCGAACTTGACCTAGCATTACTCAGGATTCTGCCTATGTGGCTATCTAGTGAAGTTTTTTGACTTGTGAAAATTTGAACAAAATCAGATATTATTTAACTCTAAAGTTATTTCTTTGATTAATTGTTAAAAAAAGATTTAAAATCTACAAAGTTTGCAAAGATTAAATTAAATAAATACTTTGGATCGAAAAAGTATGCGTGTTCACAAATCACGTTTTTGAGTTATGCCAGTCTTGAAGTAAATGAGCGATATGGAATTAAAAAAAGGTCTAAGCTTTTTTTTCCTTTTGATTTATATCGACCATAAATAACATCCCAAATAATACCCTATTCGAGTTTTTGTCGTAACTCAACTGGTCATTCGAACTTGGTTAAAGCCTATAATTAAGAGCTATAAGTTTCTTTATGTCTATAAGTTGAAGTAGTTACATCTAAAACAGGGGTTTGCAAAAGCTAAGAGAAAGAGTAAAAAGTAAATACGAATTCACACACGTATTTATTTAATTAATACATACATATATTAAAATATTTTTTGTAATTAATTTTTAGTGCTATATATTTCTTTACAATGTACGTTTAGTATGATTACACTGAGAAAACAATTTAAATACATATACCAAAATTTGGTGATAATTAACAAATGGTATATTGTCAAATATTACAGTGAATTGAATGATATTATTTGATCAATTATATATTTGGTAACAATTACCAAATCATATTTTCGTTGAAACAAATATTGTGGTTGCAGTAATCATTCGATTGTTGATAATCACTAAATCATTTATATGACTAAAAATATATTTTCTTTTCGCAAACGTATAAATTAATTAATATCGGTTTGTGCTAAGAACCGATGACCCAAAAACGATTTTACATCCTTATATAGGATGTCGTTTGTATTTATACTATACAATCATAAATACCTAAATTGCATACCAAGCAGAATATACTTAAGTAGTTTTTACTTGAATATGTTGTGAACTGCAAAGTTATCATGTTAATAAGAAGTGAAATCAAATAAAAATAGGATTAACAAATGTAAAATTCAACCAAACAAATTTTTTCAATCGACTCAAACTAATAGAACGTTTGGCTCAATAATACCTCATTATGTTTCAATTATAAACTCCAAAATAATTTTTATGTTATATCTAAGTCTTATATGTAGCCCGCAGACCATTTAGGTTGACCACCGCTGATCTAAAGGGCATAAAATGTACTGCATCAGAAAATTAAAATTCTAAATCATTCGTTGCCATGGTTTGACCCGGCCAAGCATGGAATTTCATGTCAATGCCGGGTTCAAAAATTGAGAAATTTCTGAAATTGCCGGGCAAACAGAATCTTATATTGAATTTGTAATTTATATACATAAATGTAATCTACCCACTTTGTTATCTTATGCTGTGTATTATAAATGAACTTAGTTTTTATTATGCATAAATTTAATAGAAATAAAAAGAAATTGGAATTAAAGGATTTTGGTCATGTGTGCCTAATTTTTGCATTGAAAAAGCAAAAAAAAGATCAAGTTTTTTTCTGATTGCCATATTAAAGGAAAAATTCTTCATTTATTAACTTGGCAATTCTGTTCGTTGGCCGTAACTTGTTTTGAATGAACCCATTTCGAAAGACTTAATGTTTAAATGGTGATAGCAAAAATTCCTTCATGTAAAAAATAATTGTAATGTTTTTGCACTAAAATGAGGTAATTTTCTTTAACGCAATTAGGTCCTCTTTTTCGGTGTATGTACACGATTTATTCGGCTAAAACTACGGCCAGTTTCAACAAAAGCTTGAAACTTTTTTGCACAGTATTATCGACAACTGCCCGCGTCTGTAGCATCAGCACAAACCCAACAACAGCAAAGGCTTATTATAGCTAGCGCAACAAATTTAGTGCAACTTTTAGAGGAGAGCTTTGGATTAACAGGGCTTATCTGCGCGTATCTATGTTAAAAAAGCTATAGCATGTAAACAGATGGTGTAAAGTTTCATTCATGCTAAGGCCTCAAGCATGCACTTTATATTAAGGGGGGGGGGGGGGGGGTAAGGTATTAAAATTTTATTTTTTGCATTTTTTAAATTAAGTTACGTGTATTTTTATACCATGCCCATGAACGTTTTATACCAGATTTTTTAGTGTTCAAAACTTTAAAGCGTTTTCCCCATAACTCACGTTTTCGAAGTTGGTGTCCCTCATAACTTTAAAACTACTACACCGATCCTTTTGCAATGTTGAACACTATTTCTGTACATAATTTAAGAGGTAGCGCTGAAGAGGTTTTTTTCAAATTTGTTAATAATTTTTATTTTACAATAACAAATTATCCGATTTTTTTCGCAAAAAATAGCGTTTTTCCCTTCAAAGTGTTCCAAAAAAGTGAAAAATTAAAATTTCGAAAAAACCCTACCAACGTTACCTGGGGAAAACTATTATCTAACGAATGAAATTTGACATTTTGATTTCAGATGATCCAGCACTAAGTTATGAGTGGCACCGCATTTCTACTTTTTTCCGAGACACTTCCGAATAATTGCTGCCATTGCCGTGTTTTTTTAATATTTCTTCGTGAAAATTTTATAAAATATTCTCCAAATGTCATACTTTAATGTACTATTAGTTTTAGTAAAGAGATTTTAACTAAGTCGGCACAAAAAATTCACAAAAATATGCCTTTCTTCGTACGAATTAACCTTACCCCCCCGCCCCCCTTAAATATGCTACGCTATCGAATGCTGAATGCTTGCAAGAGCAATGATGAGCTAACTTTGCTTGTGGAAAATGCTTTTTAATATATATTAATTACAATCAGTCCTGGTTAAAGGTCGATGTCAGATTCCAGGAAAAAACGTATTGTTTTAGACTCACTTCACATTAGTTAGTTTGAGTTCCAAAACCTCTCTTTAATATATAATTATTTTTTTAATATATTCAAAAATGGTGTTCAAGTTCAAGAGTAAAATGTTGGGTTACGGGGTAAGAGATTACTAATGAATAATAACAGTTACTAACAGTTACGAAATGTACCGAATGTACTGACGACGATTTTTCAGGACGCAATTGTACCGAAAAAAGTAGCAATGTACCGAAAATGCCATCACACATGTCTTAAGCGTTTAGTTTTTGAAAATTGCAAACAGAATAGAAAATTTTCAATAGTGAATGAAATATTTATTTGGAGATTATTGCATGTAAATGTTGCACGCGGCTACGTCTGAGATGATTCATCCGTAAGCTTAAATTTTGGCATGCTTTTTCCAGCATTTTCATTATTTTTGAAAAAGTGCAGTCCAATGATGTTGCCGGCACACAAACCGTACCAAACAGTGCATTTTCCAGGCTGCATTGGCAGCTTTTGTACTGCTTCTGGCTGCTTTTTTAGACCAAATTCGGCAATTCTGTTTGTTGACGTACCCATTGAGCCAAAAATGAGCTTTGTTGCTGAAGAAAATTTTTCGAGAAAAAACACATTTCTTACAAAGCACGAACTTTGATATTTAAATTTAATAATTTGCAAGGGCTGTTCGTTCTTAAATTTTTTTATGGTAAAATGGCAGATCTTGTTGAGCATTTTTGGCGTCAACGCATGTTACGGCTCACGACTGAAGTGTCAAAACTTTACACTGAAAGAACAAATAGCAAAAAAATCACCCGTTACATACAGATTTTGATGCGAAGTAAGTCGACAAGAAAAAATCGATCATGCTCAGTTTTGTAATGGGATCTTTTTGTTACTTTCTTCCTTGCACAGCACCTTCAACAAAGGTCGATTTTTCCTATCGATGACAACACGGATCTTGTCGTGTGCATTATCTTGTATGTGTGTGACCTTTTTTGTTTGTGTTGTTTGCGACAACATTAGTATGTATGTTTCTTTGATCTCTTTTTTTGTTATGCATTTACAAAAGGGGCGTGAACATCCCATACAACAGAAACGCTTAAAACGATATATCTTGGCATTAGTCGCAACTACAGTTTGGAAGTACTGTACCAGAATTTATGTTTTTTGGAGACTGTATGCGGGCGGAGTAGCGGAGTAATTGCTAGTAGCTACTATGTCGCTCACATTTTCGAAAAATCAATAAATTTAGTTTGCCAAAAAGTTAAGTATTTGAAGTACAATACGAAGATATTTGAATTTTTTGAAGCACTGCTATTATTGTGAGCCCAACTGCATATATGGAGCATTGTTGGCCAAAACTATAAGAGTTGGACCTTTAGATCTCTGATACGTAAACACATTTCTTGAGGTCTTTTCTTTTTGAAAATTTTCAAATCTTTATGAGTGTTCATTGCAACAGCATGAATACTAAAAAACTAAATAGATTCAATATGTTTTTGTGCTATATTTTGTGTTTTTTAAGGCATATTTGCGTGCATATGTTTTACTTTTTAGGAGAGCGCTTAAAATCAGTTTTTTCGAGCTGAGTTTTCTGAGAACTGGTTATCATACAAAGAGTGATTGCCAAGGGAATCTAATAAAAATTCGGTTCCATTTTTAATAAAAATCTGTGATCCAAATTTATGTACGAATTTTTGAGCGAAATGGTTGGTATTCAAAGTTACCAAAATTCAGTTATTCCTAAAAAATCAAAAAACTTAAAAATTTTTTTTAAATTAAATCTTTTTTTTTTCAGTGTATTTGGCAAAAAATAAGAATTTGGCACATTTTAGTTGACTTTATCTTGCATATAACATAATTTTATCGTATATCTTTTTCACAAGAACATGGTTCTCTGGATCTTAACAAGCAAATAAATGTGGCATACTCAGTCTCAACGCTGCCTCTCCATGCACTGGCAACAAGAAGAGCTTTCGTTTCAATGCCTGCATGTCATACAAGCAATACGAGCGAGTGTATGAGCAATTCTATTTCGCAATGAGTAGTTCTATTCCGCTATTTTTGCGCTCTCTTTCTTTCCCTCTTTAAAAGTAGTCAGCCTTTCAGTCAATCAGCCAGTCAGTCAGACAATAAGCCAGCCATTCTGATAATTCTGTCTGCAGGCCGTCTGCCTCAATGTCTGCTTCGTTTCTTGTCCGCCGCAACGCCTTGTGTTTCCACATTTCTCGTATACGATTTAAAGAAGACTCTTCTATTGTTTCGTAATTTGCCGCCGCCTTTGCTAGCTTTGCAGCCACCATGCTATCTATGTAAGTTGGTTGCCATGTCATACAGAAAGGTTTTGTTTTTTTCTTCTTGCTGGTTATGTCGACACGAATATCGATACTTCTTACTATGCATGCTATTAAATGGAAGTCGAGAAACGTTGAAAGATGTCAAAGAATTGGAAAAACCTTCAAAAGTCGAAAAATGTTGGAAAATTACAAAAATGTTGAAGATGTTGATAAAAACTTTAAAAATGTCGAAAAGTATAGAAAAATTCAATAAAAGTCTAACACTAGCGAGTAGGGTGGGGCGGGGCTAGTTGAGCATTGAGGCAAGTTGGGCAATCGCGATATCTCGCAAAGAAAGAAGAAAGTCGGGGGAGGGGTAATCACCACGCGATCGCTAGTGGCGGCTGGACGAACGAGTGGAACGCCCGTGCGTTTTGTTTATTTTGTAACCAAAAAGTAAAAACGTCAGTTATCGCAAGTTTTCGTCTGTATAAGTCAATTTTTTTCTGTTTTCAATCTGGTAAGTGTTAATCTTCAGTAGAATTATTGTACTTTTGATGTGTAGAGAGGTTCTGGGTATAATTCTTACGATTTTTTTATAACTTCGCTTTTGTTTTAAAATTCCGGGTTGAGGTTAGTTGAGCTATAGTTGCTCAACTTACCCCACGACTCAAACAACTAAAGTAATGAATGTTTTATTTTTTGTTAGGATGCGGACTTACAGGAGGAAGACTACAAGATGTTCTTACCCTACGCTGTATGGGTAATAATATAAACATTTAAGTCTGCTTTTAAACAGAAAGACTGAATCTAATGCTGAAGATAATCTTTATTCTTGTTGTTGATTCTAGTTTTGGTTAATTATACAAAGAAAATTACTTCAAGTTTTGTTGTTCTGTCACTAAAAGTCTATAAATAAAGAGCTGATTGTCAAACACATATCTAACTTCATCTCTAGTCAACATTGAACCCATGGTTTGGTTAGGCATTTTTAGTGCTCAACTTACCACACCTATGGGGTACATTGAGCGTACTTGACTTTCTGCATTTAAACAGCTGTAGGTTTTAAATTCGACTTGTTACAGAAAAATTAGAATGGACACTTTTGCTAAGGGATAAATTACTAATCCATCAAACCGCATAATAACTCATTGAGACTTATTATTGAGGAGCTATATCCGTTCAAGTGAAAAATGTCTCAACTAGCCCCGCCCTACCCTATACAGTATAGTTTCTTTTTGCTAACCAGTCAGTAAAATGAGTTATTATTCCGAAATTATCTTGGAAATGCTTCATGTAAGAGAACATTACAGGCTCCATAACTATGGTAACGTTATTCGTCACTTGTAACGAGCTTTCGTTTAGTGCAGGTTTAAATAGTAAATAGCTAAGTATTTTCTCTCTATCGGTATCGCTATTGACGTTTAGCTGATTAGCAAACTGCTCGCTATAAAAGCTTTGGGAGTCAAAGAACTACCAGCAATAGTTATTAAGAAAAACGGACACCATCCTTAGCCATGGGCACTCTGGGCATTCACCGAGGGCTCCGAGCTCAAAGCATTTGCTAGGGGTAGGAGTAGGATAGTAGGTAGGAGAATCCGAACTAAAGGGGTTATGACAAAATTTTGTCTGAATTTGTGTATATCTTGTGGGTCACAACAATGGTGGCCTCATTCGATTTTGTGACTTGCAGTTTGTAGAATAGTTTCTAAATGATCTGTTTTTTTAGTTTTTGCTATCAATATGTAATTTAATAAACTTTGACGTTTTTAGGAAAGAAACTTTACTTTTCCATTTTGAAGCTCAAAATTTTTATGTTTAGTTATAGTTATATATTATCATAGTTAGTTTTTAGCCCCAGGCCTACAAAACGTTAAGTCGGTGCTGTGTTTGGCAACTTAGAAACTGCTGATAATGTAAGCTTACCTAATTGCAAGTCAAAAAAAACTACCCGCATACGATTATGTCTGGACTATCTATTTTTTGACTGGTGCAAGTTATTGCTACTTTTTCGGCTTTTTCAGCCTTTTCAGCTCTGTTATTTCCACTTATTAAACCTTGTCCAATTATTTTCGGCTTATTCACCCTGCTTTCAACATTTCGATTTTTCAACCTTTTTGAATTTTTTTCGGATTGTTCAATTTTTGGAATTTTTTAAACTTTTTTTCGTTATTTTCTATATTTTTCGAAACCTTATTTCGACTTTTTCGAAATTCACAAAATATTAAATGATAATTGAACTTGCAGCCATTTAGCAGCGTTCAACGTTCATGTAAAACTTTACAAGTTGATAAAGCGCATTGTATTAAATGTAAAATTTTACATGAACGTTGATCGCTGCCAAATGGCTATAAGTTTAGTATTATAAAAAACTGACAATATAAACTTTTCCAACAATTTTTGACACAAGTATATCGACATTCTATACTAACATGAAAAGTCAGGAACGACTGACGGTGTGTATTATTTTCTGTGGGAAAAATGCACGTATTCGGCGAGAAAAAAATTCTTTCCAGTTTCATGGATTAGCAAACCAATTGCTTCTACACTTGCCACATTTTGCAGACTTGATCGCTGAAAAAAGGTTTGGTCTTGTCAGAAAAAATGTCTTTTTTGATGGTTTGTTGAAATCAATTTCTCTGATAGGATCCAAAAATGAAACTATCTGAGTCTAAATTGACTATAAATTGTAATTCTTTACAACAATTGTATCATTTGTAAAAGCTTACAGTGTGAGGGGAGGTGCTTAAATTCAGAAGTGACCTTCAAGGGAATAAAGTAGGTAGGGGGCAGTTTTCGCCCCCAGAAAATGGTTTAACCGAATTCCAATTTTGTGTGGGCGTGTCCAGTTTCTGTAAGGTGAAATCACTCTCGATGTTTTTTCTATCTCTTGGCTAAAGCCTATTAAAATTTGCTAACGGTGGAAAAATTGAGCCACGGTCGCCTTACAAAACAGTTCCATCGTTATATGTACATAGTTTTGAGTATCGATTTCAGTATATATCGTGTTGTTTTTTCTTAACATATCAAAATCGTAGCATCACTAGTTTTGATGCGCAATACTATGTACATATGTACGTACATATTTCTACTTTCTTCCTATTACTCAGCTGCTTAATGCTTTATAGTATAAAGTTGATGATTTAGTAGAATGAGAAGGGTGATGGAATGAGAATTAAGGCAGGGCGTGTGAAGGAAGACGACAACGCATAGAAAATGAAATAAAAGCAAATAAAAAAAAAAATTAAAAAAATTGAATCGGGAACGAGTGACTTATTTAAGTGATGGAGAGTCATTGCTGCAAAATTTTCTGTTCGTGTTGACTGGAGAGCTTGGGTTATTTTATTTCTAATTTGTTTCGGCTTGTTGGAGTAACGGCTCAATGAAAAAAAGCGTGTGATGTTTCGATATTTTAGCAAAGAAAAACATCAAATGTTGTCGAAAAATATATAAAACTATTAAAAAACGTCATACATATTCAAAAATTCGATATTAGTCGTATTAAGTCGGAAAGTATCGATAAAAGTTAAAAAAACAAAAGCCATAATATGTTGGAAAACGTCGAAGTAGCCGATAGATGTTGAGTAATTTGTTAAATGACGAAAAAGTTGAGAAATGTCAAAAAATGTTGAGAAACATCGAAAAGTCGATATATGCTGAACAATTTCGATTATGTCGATAAGTGTTGAAAGGTCACGTGTGTAGAAAAGTGCCAAAGACGCCGAAAAATTTTGTAGAAATTGAATATTGCTTAAAAATTTGGGATAAGTCGATATATTACGGAAAATGTTGATAATTATCACAGAGTAGAGTTGAATAAAGCCATATCGTTTCGAGAAGACGAAAAATATCGAAGTGTTGAGAGCTGTCGAAAGTGTTGAAATCAATAAGTGTCAGAAAATGTAGAAAAAGCTTTTGAATTGTTGAAAAAGTTGACAAACGCCAATTTCAAAGAAATCATTAAATGTTAAAAAGTCAATGAAAGCTCGAAAAATGCCGAAACGAAAATGTCAAATAATGTCGACTAGGTCGGGAAATGTCGTACAAAGTTGAGAAAATTGCATCCAAAAAATATATAGAGTTTGTAAAGTATATAGGATAGATAAAATTAAATGTGTAATGTATGTGTGGTACATAAATTATGCTTACATACAGCAAGGTCCAGCTCTGAACAGCCATACTCTAAACTGAGCAAACAAAATCTTTCCTTCAAAATAATGTTTTCTTAAAATATAATTTAATCATCAACAAATTTTAACAGATATTAATGTGCCCTAAATTGGAAGTTAAAGCATTATTTATAAGGTCAAACTTGATATCTATTTGAGTCGATTGAATAGATTTAATTGGATCACATAGATATCTGATAGTCCTATTTTTATTTGAATATATATATATATATTGTATATATATATATATATGGTATATATATATATATATATATTTATACAATTCTCCACATATTTAAGTAAACTACTATTTAATATCCTTCTGTTCGGTACATAATTCAGATATACTTATGTAGATATATGATTGTGTAAATGCTAATGACATCCAATGTAAAGTTTAAAAAAAAATTTCAATTTGTTTGTGAGTCGATATTTTAATATATCCGATTTTGGCTCATCGGTTTTTGTCTAAATTGATATCAATATATATTATATACGTTGGCGACAAAATAATATTTTTTTCACCAAATATGTCCATATGTACATGATTTGGTGATTATCAACATATGAATTTTTGCAACAAAGAATTATTTGTTTCAATCAAGCTAATTTGGTAATTATTACCAAATATATGTTTCATTTAGCATAACTATATACATACCATAAGCTAAATAATATCAAACATATGATTAATTCATTAGTATTATTCGATTTGGTGGAGCGTGCGTCACTTTAACTTACATCAAATGTTTATTTGGCCTATAACAAATGCATTATTTTTTAATTATAACCAAATCTTGATACATACATAGGTACATATATATTGGTTTCTTTGCTGATAACTCGATTCTCTTGTTCATTGTGAATAAAAAAATGTATGTGAGGAGGGCGTCTATCTTGAACACTCTCTCAGTTACAGGGTGTCTAACCAAGTTCCTTTGGGTAGTAAGTACAAACACAGATTATCTCATAATTTTCAAAGTAATAAGGCCAAAGCAATAAAATGAGTGGGGCTCATTAAAATTAACTCACATAATTTTTTTTTTAGTTCAGAATTATAGCTCTCCAAGTGAAAAAAAAAGTTTTTAGAGCTGCCAACCTTTTGGGAAAAAATGTGTTAAGATTCTTATTCGATTCAAATATACTTGAAACTCATTTTCTGCAGTTGAACTGATCGGATCAGTGTCGGAACTTTGTGACGTTAGCTTTCGAAGTGTGTAGAGTAAAAATTATTATCAATAAATGAAAAATTATAACAATATAACTTTTCAATTAGTTTTTACCTACAGCTCCAAAAAATTTAATTAATTTCAAATAATACCATTTTGCTCTTTATCCATTTATCTACAAAACTTATTTTGCGAAAAAGTGGTGAAATTATCTACAAAATTTTCGATTTACTAAATGCTCTAATTAAAAACCAAAAAGATTCTTGTCACAGAGAAACCTCGGTACAGTTCTGAATAGGACGTTGTTCTTATCAAATCTGCCGAACAAAGGTACACACCAACACGTCAGATTTTCGAGATATCCTAACATAAAACATGTAAAAAGCACATTTTTTTCACAAAATTCGGGAGTATATTACATCGGGAATCAATCTTTCTTATCAAAACTCCTTACGGCATATGAAATCCTTTCAAAATCTATGTTAAATCTTACAGGTATCCGTTTTATTTTCGTTGATAGTGAATGCTTCCATATATTTGTGTAAGCCACATGTGTTATCTTAATAGATATGTACGAGTACACACGGGGCATTCCATACCAAACCGGTTCCCCCTCCGGTTTTTTTGCAAAAATTTATATGTTTTTGAGACTGATTTGACTTTGATTTGATTTAACTTTTTTGACCATCCATTTTGGAGACATGAACTTTTTCAAAATTAAAGTTTTTTTTTGCATAAGCTCATAACTTTGCGAAAAATGCACCAAACGGCCTTTTTTTTCAATTCATACAAAATTTTTATTTGTATTGAGTTTGATGAAACAGTGGGCTCAAAGTTGAACTTTGTACATCAAAAATGTTCCATGAAAATGTCCCCGAATTTCAGAAATTTTTTTTATATATATAATGCAAGAAAGTATGCTTAGCTAAAAGCCAAAGTTTCAGCTGGTTTTTTTAACAATTTTTTTTATGACTATTTTTCTACTGTAACATTTGAATGAAAAAATGTTTTAATTTCTTTGCATTTTGCAACGCTTAAAAAATAATTTTATAAATTGTAAAAGCTCAGGAAGTTGCTTGAACTTGGAAAGAATTTCCGCTAAATGAAGGGAACAGGTTAGGGCTATTTTTTCTCTTTCTATAAAAGATATAAACTCCAAAACAGAACAGAAAAGCTTTTGAAACTGTTTTTCTCCAATAACTTCTTAACTAAAAAAGACATCGCAAAATTTGTAACATTTTGAAAGTCGCATTGCCAAATTAATGGAAATTGGTACATATTGTGAAAAAAACACTCAAACACATCCCAACTTTGTATGGGAGGTAGGCGTGTTCGTTAACCAATTTTTTTCATATTCACAAATTTACGCTCTTCTCACCTTAAAAACATCTGTACCAAATTCCGAGTGTCTAGCGCAATTATTATTATATATGGCCGCTGTTTCATACAAACCCATCCACTGTGCGACGTAATTTGTCCAACAAATATTTTTCTTCAATTAAGAAAATAAATAAAACAAAAAGTTGTTCCGCAATCAGACAGGTCTTAAAAGCTTTTATATATAGCAGAGTTTTTTTGAGAACTTTTTTCAAAATAATCGAAGAGGGAATCAAGAGTCAATCTTTCAATTTCGGAAATCAATTTTCTTTGAATCAAACTAAAAATAAACGAGTATTATAACTTTCCATAGACTCGTTTGTATTTGCTTAAAGAGCATTTAAAAAAATGAATTTAAAACCTCGAATTTAAAAAAAAATTTAACCCGAAAAAGGGATGGTCAAAACAATTTGAAGAAATTCATGAGTGCGTTTCCTATCAGTCCCAAAAGCAAAAAATTTTGATAAAAATCGGACGGGTTGACCGAAGCAAGTTGTCGATTTGGTATGGTATGTCCCATACACACGGTTCGCTTCAAGCAAGATCAAGATCGAAAAAACTGTCAACCAAATCTGACAATGTACAGTTATTATTTAGTGTCCGGAGGGTGCAAAAACATCCGCAAAATCGGAGCTGCTCACTAACTCGTTTTATGGCCATTTTAAGGCAAATACTTTTTTCCTATAATTTTAATGGAAATATGTTCAGATGTTTCTTAGAAATAGAGATCAGCATATATTCGATTTTAATGATATTACTGGACTGTATTCATAAAAAAATAAATATTAATCATCTAAATATATATTTGGCTAAAAAATGCCGGGCCCTTATGTACTCCAGCTATTTATTTATATATCAGTGTACTACTACAATTATTAGGAAAAGTCATAGAATTATTTTTTTAACCCATTCCGGACTGCTCCTAGAAGCGCACATACGATTTTCAGGTAAAAATATTAGTATGTACCTTGCCGATTACTTGAGATATGGTACGGGTATTTAAATGCCCAACCGGCAGAAAGAGTTTCTAAAAATACTTGATTTGGGGAAAATGGATAATGTTTTCTTCTCGCTCAAGTAAGAGTTATTAGGAAGAAGTGGACAAAAAGATACCGGAAGGATCTGTGTATTTATTGCGTCTATTCCAAGAAAGCTCCAAGTCGGGATTGGTGTTCGTCGTGGAAACAGTAAGCATTGAACTTTTTCCAATTAAATTTTTAGTTTATTCATATGTCCCTCGCATTTTGCAAAGAATTATTTGACACCATGAAAAAATGGCTATTGTTTTCATGTATATTCCAAAAACTTTTCTTTATGTTTTTAACAAATAATTATTTTAATGTTTTCTAATGAGCAGGGAGTAAAAGAATTGAATAAAAAAATGTTTTTCAAAAATTATATGCATTTCTGATTTTAACTCAATATTTAAGTGAAAATTATATTGCATAATTTATTTTGCAAACAATTACTTGCAGACTGTATAATGATTGTAAGGGATCCTTTAACTATCGACTTCTGAGAAAAAGATATTATAAAATAGATGGTTTATAATATGTTTATATTATAAACAATCCCTGGTGATAAAGTTTACAAACAAAAAACTTAATTTGATAAAAAGATTTTCAAAGTTGCATTAATTTGAATAAAAAGTTTTTCCGAAAAATCCTTAGCTTTTCGGCGCTGAATTATGTTATAATATTAACTAAGTGAACTGATTGTTTCGTAACAGAGTGTGAGAACTATTTTTCAAACTTTAACGAAAGGTCCATTACGAGTCATTAGACAATTATTATAGGTTAAATAATCGAGGCTTTAAGAGCAATCAATGTGCATAAGAATTAAGTTTCACATCACTGGAATTAATAAAAAAGGGCACGTTAGCAGGCAGCCTCTTTAGTTAAGCGGGCTAAATTATTTTTCTTTTTTTTTTCAAAACGAAACATTAAATTATTATCCAAGCAATTTCTGAGTATTTATCAAAAGAAACAGCAAGTGTCATTTCAGTCCTGAAGAGCTTAATATTTTTTTTATGTGTGAACCTCTTTATTGACGGAAACGAAAGAGCGAGTATGAAAGCGTATCAGGGCAAATTGGACGAAATGTGACAGTGACGCATCACTCTAGTGTTAAATTTTTAAGTTTCTGGCATTTTTAAAATTTTATCAATATTCTTCGACTTTTGCTTAAACAGTCTCAAAGCTATGAGACTTTTTAAAGATTTTCGACTTTTCTCCAACACTTACGGACTCATTAATATTTTTTCCGAATCTTTCAATATGTTTCGATCTCTTCAATATTCATCGCCTTCTCAACATTTTTCGACTTTGTAAACCATTTCCTATTTTGCCGATTTTATAAAATCGTGTCAACATATTACGAGTTTTTCAACATTTTTAATTTTATTGAACACTTATTGCCTTTTAAATATTTGTTGACTTTATCGACATTTCACTTTTTTTTGAGTTTTACGTCGTTTTTGAACTTTTGCATACTATTCAAAATCTTTTTGACTTATTCAACAAAGCAGTATGTGAGAAAGTATGAAAGAAAAATGACAGTACCTGCTGTAATCTTAGGAAAGCAGTAGAGCTTTATTTTTAATATGATTTTCAAATTATTCCAATAAACTCTGCTTAGTCCAAGACAAAAAAAAAAATGTTTAGCTCAAAACCGGTAATTTTGCAGATACTGCCTTTTCTAAAAATTTAAAATTTTTCCAACCTCTTCGATATATAGTCATATATAATATTTATACTCACGCTTCTGCTATCAATACTGAACATACTGACCTTCCTTTGGTACTTCTGCAGCCCCAGAAAAATTAAAACAAATTTTGTTGATTTCGTTTTCTTTTATGTATATTTTTTTAATTTTTTTTGGAAAAAAAAAAACAAAAAAAAAGATATCTAATCAATAATAAATTTTTGTTTCTTTTAATAGTAATCTTTATAGTAATCCTTTTTTGTCTCTTATTTTGTGTATATGTATCTTGTTCGGATTAAAGTTGGTGATTGACTTTTTGTTTTAATAATTAGACTTTCAGTATTCAAAAATGTATTTTGGAAATTCTTATTAAATATTCATTAATTTTTAATTATATAATAATAATCATAATTATTTTTGTTACACAATTTTTTAAATATATACATATATATGTTTGCATAAACTTGTTCTGTTTTTTTAAATGTTTGATCTTAGTAAATTTTGGTTTTTGTTGGCATATTTTTTACATATTCGAGAGCTTAAATAAATCAATATGGTAAATCAAACGTTACTAAGTAGTATAATTAAAATATGCATGGTAAAATTAAATTGTACATACACTAAGATTAAATGCATGTAGCTATGTAACAATATACAAAATATATTGTGTTTTAAACGAATAAAAATCTGAGAAACATATTTTTTGTTTTTTCAATTCATTTCACATACGATTTAACATAACGTACGGTCTTTTTGAAAACATTTATTTGAACCATAGGTTTATTTATTTTTAATGGGGTATTTAGGTTGACTTTTTCATTTCAAAATACTGATTCTTGCGATTTATTCATACTAAATAATAATGTAAGACTATTTTCTTCTTTTTAATAATTTTTCAGCGTGACAAATCTTAAGGATTTTCCAAAGCTTCAAAAGTAATGAGCGCAATTTACTCGAAAATCTATTGAATTGTAGCAAGCGTTATTGTTCACATCTCGTGAATTTTTAGCAAAATAAATAGTATGCACTGAAA
This sequence comes from Meiosimyza decipiens, assembly GCA_963680825.1. Classification (NCBI taxonomy): domain Eukaryota; kingdom Metazoa; phylum Arthropoda; class Insecta; order Diptera; family Lauxaniidae; genus Meiosimyza; species Meiosimyza decipiens. The sequence continues at coordinate 10,979,003 of OY804262.1, read as the reverse complement.
GAAAAAAAACAAAAACGTTGCGTAATTATTTTCAAAATCGAGCGATTTTTTTTTTAAAATCAATAATTTAATGATTTTAAGATTTTTTTTTTATTTTCCAATTGAATTGTTATGAGCATTGAAGACAATTTTCAAACATGGAAACTTGCTCCAAGCCAATTTTATTTCTGAATTTATATAATGTCTGTGACACACCTACCTTGATATTCGCTCCGATTTTTCGGAATTCGTTGCGAAATTCGATAGTATATACATAAATACGTACGTTTATATAAATAAATGTAATTAAAAATGTTTTTTTTTTTATTTTGAAAATTCATTTAAAAAATAACAGCAATACGCAAATTTTTGTTTTTTTTTTCAAGTGAATACTATTTTATTAAAAGCTCATAAGAAAGCAAATAAAAAGGTCTGACATTACTTTTTATGTAAGCGAACTAGCTTTGAAATAAACTGTATGTTTATAGGCATACATATGTTAAATATATAGAAAATGTGCAAATAAATCGCAGGCGCTCAGTGGCACTACGTGATACCATAGATGTTAAATATATTTTCATCTTTTAACTTATAGAACCAAAAATTATAGCAGCTGGTAAGGCAAATATATGCTATGTTTATGCGTGAACTTTTTTTCTAAGCGCTAACAGTGATACCTTGAGTGTAGAGTATAAAAACTTTGAAATCGAAATCTATGTTTTGAATTGGCTAAATTTCAAAATTTTTGTATGTATGTATTGAATTTTACAAAAAAGGCGACTTAAAACTTTTAAGTTTGTAGTTTTTGTCTCTGTACCATAAAAATGTTATCTTTTCGCATACTATTTATATAGAAATGCTTGCGAAGAATTGGTTTGTAACGCTTTGGCGCAAAATATACAGAACCGATTGTAAATATTTCTTTTTTAAAACAACATTTTTGTGCTAGAGAAGATTATTGTTTGCATAGTTTTTTTATTTTTTTTAAATAAAATGTCCTTTTTATAGCATTAAGTTTTTGCAAAACCTCACACAAAAAATTTTCATTTGAATAATCATTTCATATGCTGCTCTTGAATACTGTGTTGTTATTGCTATTTTTGTTTTTTTTTCTTCTCATTTGTGCCGTTGGTATTTGGCAGTTCAAAGAAAAAACTCTCTTCTAAGTAATTTTTTTTTTTACTTTTGCAGAGAGCAGATATATCAAAATGTTAAGAGAGTAATTTTATTATAAAAACACAACGGCACGCGATACCATGGACCTATTGAGAGGCGAGTTTGGTGAGCAATTACTTAAATTAATCACATGTTTTGGAGATAAGATCAAGCATTTTGACGCCACTGGACTATTCTATGTGGAGCTACGTGAAATCTTTCGTTTGCGAGGGCAAGCCAGCCACAATTGCAGCCCTGGAAGACAACATCACAGCTGCCATTGGTGAGATACCGGCCGAAATGCTGCAAAAAGTATGCTAAAATTGGAGCTTACGGATGAACCAACTCAAGCGTAGCGGCGTGCAGCATTTACATGAAATAATCTTTAAAAAGTAAATGAAAGGAATTGATGTATCGCTACAAGTAAATATTTTTATCACTACTGTAAGCCTTCCGTTATTTTTTTCAAATTTCAAAAACCAAACGCTTAAGAAATTATTCGTTATATGGAATAAATAAAAAGGCTTTAAGGTTTTCTGTTGTTTTTCATATATGGACTATAAATTTCATCTCAAATAGTCCCCAACTGTCACACTTTTATTAAAAGTGGCTTAGAGCCCACCGTAAGTAAGCTCAATTAAAAATAATTTAATTGTACCTGTGACTTAAATTTAACAAAAGTTATAGCTATTTGGAGTTTACTATATGACATATGAGTGACAATTATTTTTACTCAACAAAATATCATGTCACCACATGCTTCCCGTTAAAAAAAGTTCACGCATAAAGATGCTCTACAATATTCTCAGAGGCTTCAATACTTGTGCCAAGGGTTGAAACATATCCCCAATATATATATAAATAAATTAAACATTAAATAAATAATATTTAGTTTAATGAAATTTTAAAACATTTGCTCCTGTTATATATATCTATGCGAAAAAAAACAGTTTCATATAAACATTCGATGTATGTCAACGACAGTACAACAGTTAACACCAATCGTCAGTGTGATGCAAATGGTATTTGACTGATGTTCAGCGCGACGGACGGAAGAAATTTCAATATTTCTAATAAATATAAAAAAAAATTACATTCATACATTTTCGCAATTGAGCATATTATTTTTTTAATTTTTATTAGGTGTACTTTTTGGTATGAGTAAGTGTGAGTGTGTGTTTATGTGTGTCCTCCAACATCCACGGCGGACGTAAAGAAAATAATTAATTTTTGTTGTAAAACTTAGAAGGACAAAACGCAGTTTGAAATAAAGTTGATGTAATATGAGTTACGCTTTAAGCCAATGAATATCACTGGTCAAAAAAATAAAATTAATAAAAGGACCCAAGGAGCCTGTTTAGGATGTAAGCAGCTTAATATATAGTTATTATGTAATTATGTAATCTAAAACATTTGGAAGAAATTTATGTGCCTAAAAAAAATACAAGTAACGAAAATAAAGGTTGATTTTTTAGAACAGTCTGTTGCTGGAATTGAAGTTTTAACTAACTAAATAATTGCGTAACATTGGTTACGTTAGCAAAAAATCTATCGCTTGATTGCATTAACTGTTGAATGCAAAAATCTGAACTTCCTTTGGCTACAGATCAATCCAATCATAACTTTGATCATTGTGGAGCGGGGGGGGGGGGGAGGGGGTGAGTTAATGGGCCACTAGACACATCCAAAAAAATTAATTTGACCACTAACCAATAAATAATCGATGCGATATATTCTTTTAAAAAAAAATTAACAGTTTCGTATTAGGCAAATCCAATCCAATATTGTTGGTATTTTTTCCATTAAATTGAAAAAAAAAATATTCGAGTTAAAAACAAATTATATTATTTTTAATAAAAAAAAGCTACGTTTCTATTGAATATTATTTTAAGTTTGAGAAGACGAAAAAAAAGAATGTGGTTTTGGCACAAAAAAGGTGCCGCTTTCCATAGCAAAATAAAACATTCTTTTTTTCCACTCCTTTTAATAACAAAATTATTATATATATGGAAGTTATTTTTCAATTCAAGCATTCAAATAAAAACGTTGCTTATTATTTTGTTATCAACACAAAATGTTTTTTTCCACCAACATTTTTTTTTTTTCGTTTATTTTACTAAATAAATTTGTTTTTTTAATGGTAGCACCTTAAAAAAAGAAAAAATGAGTTTTAAACTATAAAGCTAATGAAAGTTAGGAAAATTAGAAAATATCCCAAGTACATGAAATAGGAATGGGAAACACGGGACGGAACACTACCAACTAATTTTTTAAGGATTTTTGTTTACTACCCGATTTCTCCTATCATGTCGAGTGTTATTTTTAAATTTTTTGGAAAAGCTATTTATATATATTTATATTTGGCTTATCGACTAATATTGATAAATTAATTTAAAAAACCTGAATAAATAATAATTTCTCAAATATCTTCACATTAATTAAAAAATTTCTGAACCTTAAAAAAATGTTTCTTATTCATTTTATATCCCCTTTTTTGTCTGCCAAATATGGACGGAGTTTTAATTTGCTGCTCTTGCTTTGTTCGTTTTTTTATTCTCATTTTGAGAAACGACAAATTTTAAATTTTTAGTTTTAAATTTTGCTATAATTTATACACATATATAATTTTCTTTTATTTTAATATTTAATTGGCATTTTTTTAATAGCGTCTTTATACCTGCTCCTTATTTTTAAGGCACATTTTGAGACGGGTTTTTCATTATTTTCTTTTCATTGTTTAATGGCTAATCGCTATAAAATGTATATATATATATACTTCCTTTGCTCTCGACAATTTGACATTTTTCATTCAAATTTATAAAAAAAAAAAAATACGCTGAAATGAAAGCTATAAATAAATTGTTATAAAAGTCCAACACATTTTCAGCAGCATATTGTCTTAAGCGACATGCTCCGACACACACAGACACATACACGGCATAAGTTGTCCAAAGTTTCCAAAAAAAAACTTAAATTTTTTTCAATTGAACATTTTTTTTTAATGTATCAACAAACTGTTTTCGCTGTAAAATCAGATTTACATTAATCATAGGCTGAGTTAACTTTAGAATGCGTCAACTATTCATACAGACCAAGGAAATTTTTGCTTGAGAATCATACCCACATGTTAGTAGTCCCTGTCCCCATAATTATAAAGGGCGCGCTTCAAAGAAATTCTTTCTCCTTCAATAAACTTTCATGAACCTTGTTGCAATGCTAAGCTCAGACCAAGCAAAAAGTAGTTTACTGCCTTGAAATTACCATTTTCAGCCCAAAAAGAGCAAGGCAACTGCCAAAGAGGAAAGTTAAATTTCGGCAACAGATATTTATAAAGCATAGCATTATGATGTAGCAATACATTGTACAAACTGTGAGCAACGTAGGTCAAATAGGCGTGGCAGCTTTAAAGTAAGAAAACACTTTAAGATGATATAGCGACATACTAGCGATAGCATATATCAGTCAAAAAATTCCAACCACTTTGCAAGGAATCAAAAGTAAATGGGCGAATTTTTCCAAAGGGCGTGGTATATTTCAAACAAAAAAAAAGCTAAATTTTAAAAAATGTCTGAAACTTGTGACATGGGACCCAAGTAATAATAAAAATATCAAACATTTTTCATACGATTAGATCTAATGAAACAATTTTAATAAATCACATATGAAAATTGTTGCATCGTACAACTAAGTAGCTATTGATGAAAAACTGCCACACCCAGTGACTCCATATATTACATTTCTGGCAATTACAATAGGATATTCCAATCCAAATTTGTATAAAATCTCTTTTGTGGCTGCAGTTGTGGCAAAGTTTTCATACCGTTCCCACTAAAAATTATATTTTTCCTGGATTTATTTATTTCCTTTTTTTAAATTCACCAAAGTTGTAGTGGATATTATTTGGTCCTAAATCTAAGATCCGCAAATGATAAGTTTCAGAAATATATGTTGTTTGCTTAAGGTTTCAAATTCTTAAAACTGTCAAAATTTAATGAAGTCGTAACTTTTGCAAAAGTAATGCGATATTCAAGTTTTGACCTGGGTCGCCAATTTTTCTTGGAATGAATTTATTTTTATTAATATCAAAGTGACTATAGAGCTATCAATGAATTTCGCTTTTTTTGGGATAGTTTGCGATCGGATACTTACAATCCGATCCCATAAAAAGAAAGAATTGCTCAATTTACTGAGTCACTTTGTTGCTCTAACTCCATTACTTACTTACAGTTAGAGAGTTAAGCGATATTCTATGCTTCTAAGTATTACCCTTAGTAGTTAAACAAACTGCAACTCATAGGGTGTTTAATATAGACTCACCCTACACTCCAACAATTTTTTACTCAAAATGAAAATCTAGTTTTCTCCGATACATCTCTGTTGCTCAGAATACACCCAAAAATTACATAGTTCAAAGTCAAGGTCGTTCTACCATTCCAAAATATCTCTTGTATTTCCCATCAAAACAAAAGTGGATATAACGCTCATGTGAGTTGTGTTCATTAGGAAAATATAAGGCCCAATATTTATTGGGCATTGGGATAAAGAAAATGATTAATATATTTAATGGTTTTGGTGTGTATGAGTCGTACGAATATACAAAAATTATATTTAACAAGAGGCGATATTTCCAATTCCAGGAGAGCGCATGCTACTACGGCGAGTAATGAACAAAGTGAGCGTTTCCACCAGAACATTGCAACAATTAAAAAGCGTTGCGAGAGCTTTTGGGACGGAGGCATGATGGCTAATTACTGTGAATGCAAATTCCAAAAGATCTAATCCAAAAATATTAAAAAAAAAATTTTCTTTGATATTGAAATTTTGTGAATTTGAAAAGAACGAAAAAAAATATTTATTTTTTAACTCCGAATTAGGTAGTTTCTAACGACTTGATTTCTGATAGAAATTGTGATAAAAAAATAATAGCTGAAATCTTGAGAGATGTTGTCAGTCTTAGAAAACTGAAAATCAAACACTTATACCGCTGATACCGTTCGTATAATCAGATCTTATTTCATTGGTTTTGAATCAAAACTTTTGATTGAGCTTTAATAACATTAAAATCTTGGATGAATTTCAAAAAAAAATGCAAGAATAAAATTTCAGTAGGAACGGTAAGCGAATTTTACCTATATATTGACGAAGCCCCATTCTTTCAGCAAAATCTTAAATTGATAGTCACATTCGTAGCAATTTTTTAAGTTTAGAGGAAAAAAGTTTGCTCAAGTTTTCATTTCGTCAGGAAAGTATTAGTTCTTAGAAAACACTCTATAGTTTCTACGCCAATTTATAGTTTTCAAAAATTTTAATCCGTGTAAATTCAATATTTTTAAACCAAAATTAACTTTTTTTTTTTTTTTTGGTGTTAATTCATGTTAACTATTTGTAAAAATGGCTAAATTTTTCATATTTCTTCAAGCAAATAATGTTATAAATTAACTTTCATTTTTGATTTCTTTATTCAAAATAAGGTCTATGTGTTTCTTAATTGATTTAATTTTGTTTGACATGTGTAAAAAGTGTCCTAACTAGAAAAAATTTTTTATTTTATATCTTTCTTTACTTATTGAATTTAATTTAAGGAATTTATACATACATATATTATATACACATACAAGTCTGTACGCATATTTATATTAAATTAGATATATTAGATAAATAAGATGTACATATTTTCATACATCAATACACATATATGTATGCAAACACATACATAAATGTGTTCAAATGTATATTTTTTGTAATATATATAAATCGAAATGAATTTATATATAGATGGCTTCAAATCTTATATATATATTTATATATATACATCGCTCATTCTGCAAATTACTGCACACTTTTTTGACTATGATTTTTTTCCAGCATTCTTTTAAACCAAATATCTCAAAAACTGATGTCTGTCTTTGTTGAAAAATGCTTTAATTTTGTAAAAAATGAATAAAAAATCTTAAATAGATTTGGTTAAACGTTAATTTGTTTTTATTTATAAAATTGTTTCTCAAAAAATCTTCGACAGAACTTGTTTTTAAATTTTTTTCTTCAAACAATCCTAAGGATGGCAGCATACATAAATGTTTCTGCTTTCAAATCGAAGTTTCCGACATAACTTTGTTAAATATTATTATTTTTTTAAGGCGCGTACCAGTCCAATCGTTGAGAATTTCGACATGAGAGCAGCTACTTCTTGTGTACATTCTTGGAATTGTTTAAGGAATATAAAAAAAAAAAGGTCTATAGAAAATCATTTTTATGGGTAAGAAAATTAAATTTTAGAACATGTGATGTTTATTCTATTCCTTATAGTTTTTGGGATATTTCGTTTCAAAAAATGTTCAATGTCGTATGTCAAAAAATTGTCCAGCTTTTTAAGGAATGACCAACATATATACAGATACACATATGCATGTATTTACAAATACAAAGAGTGTAGTTTTCAATTTCAATGCTTTGGTTTTTTTTCTTCTTTTTTTCATTTTGTTATTCTTTCTATGTTGTTTTTAATTTCAGTGCTTACATTTGTTTTTTATTAAGTTTTACAATTAATTTTATTGAAATGTTTGCCTTTGCTTTCGCGTCTCTTTCTTCATTCATTTATACCTTTAAGTTTAATATTTATAATAATTGATGGAAAAGTTTAACTTGTTACTTTGAATTATTTGTATACCTTTAAAGTGGTTAGGTTTTTGATATAAAGTTTTAAATATTTATATATATACGAGTGTACCCGAGTTGACCTTTAATCCATGCCATTTGTTTTCGATCAATGGTATAGTAATTTTAAGATAAAACTAATCTGAAATCATAGAATATTTTGATAATAAGATTTTCTGTTTAATTTTTTTTATGAGATCATTTCCAGCAGAACGTACATACTTTCCACTTCCAAGAGCAATGATATTATTTGCAAGCGTCAGACCTTCGTTGATTTTATTTGTTTTTTGTTTAGTTGCCAGGAGCTAGTTACATACCTATCAGGCTTATTAGAAAGACAGAAAATACTAAATTTGAACCTATTTTGTGAATTGTTTTCTTATTCGAAAATAGCTGAAAGGTTGATACATCTGACGTTATCATTGGTATTCGTTGTATAAAAAAAAAAAAAACTTTCGCCAGGAAGGTGCTTTTTTTTGTGTCCTGTCAAAAACTATTCTCATTGCAACATTATGATTTTTCCAAACACAGTGGCCGAAAATGGAGGCTTCTTAGATAAAGTTCAATTGCTACACAATTCTTACGTTTTTTGATTGCTGGACACGACGCTACTCTGAGAAAACAATATGTTTGAATATAACAAACGCATATTTCATACAGAGCAATCAAATACTTATTTGAGCCAAACATGTTTAACTGTTTAAGTGTTGATTGAAGTATTTTATTTTTGACTCAATCAAATATTTAATTGCTCTATATGAAATATACGTTTGTTATATTCAAACATATGTTTTCTTAGTGCGCTGAAATAGATTTATTTGAAATAATCAATTCAGTATGGATGTCGATATTAATTTTCTTTTGCCGATTTTTTCAAAGGGTGCTCTTTAAGTCGAAAACTATGTCAATATGCTTTTGATTTTTGGACAAAAAGAAACCTACATGCTATAAGGTTTGACTGGGTTGTGTTTTTATTGTAAGTTTGTATGTTTTAAAGTTTCTGATGCGTGAGGAATCGCAAATAAAATCAAAAATTTTAGCAAAACTCGAATTTTTCTCCGCTATAATATAAATTAAAATACGACACATCATTTTTTTTAAGTCAATCCGAAGAATGTATCTGCTTTTAAATCGAAATTTCCAACATAACTTTAGAATATATCATACAGTTCATGCAATTGAACTGTTGCTGGACGGCTGGATGGCCTCAACAAAGAGAGCAGTGGATGCTCTCGAGGTAGCGCTTATGACAGCCTTCCGTAGACTACTGACCGATACACTGAAATTGATTTTGATTAGGTTTTTGAATTTTCGCTCTCATAAGACCAAAATCAATTCAAACCAGAACATATGTACGTATATTCTAAGATCTTGCGCATCATCATTCAAATTAAATCTTTCGCAAAGTATTTTTGTGGAAATTTTAAATTTTTTTAAGAAAAACTATTATGATATATTTCAAAATAAGGCCTTGAAAGTAGAAAGTAATGGGTCAAAATATCATCGAAATTTATTTATAATACGAGTTTGCACATTTTTTTTTCTTTCAATTGATTTTTGACAAAAATTCGAAAAATTTAACACACTGTAAAAATGTTTTTGATGTAAAATTTCCAAAAGCAAATAAATAATATATTTAATTTCGGTCCGCTACTAGAATCAAATGAATCAAAATAATTTTTCCATAAAGTTGAAATTTTTTATGCAGTGTTACAATAAATGGTTTACTTTACTAGTGGGACATGAATATGCTGCCCAAAAGTGGTTCGAATATGAAAATACATTGAAAAAAAATATTAAAAAAATATATAAAAAAAACTATATTAAAAAAACATTAAAACACACAGATAAAAAATCGATGTAAATTGAAATCAGCCTTCGAATGATATTAATTTTAATGCGAAAAAAAAACAAGTCTTAGTTCAACATAGTTTCGGAAATCATTTTGATCAAAATATGGGCAGATAAATACGAAATTATATTGCCTACAATATATCGGAAAGCTCATGAAATCGTTGTATGACACAGACAGACATTTTCCTGCATGGTATATTGGTCTATATATTCAATGAGAGCTTTCACTTCAAAAACTATTGAATTCAGCAAAATTTAATAACGCTCTCAATATAAAAACAAAAGGTTTCGTTCAAGTTTCGTTGAGCATTTGAGCACAAAAATTCAAAATTGAATAAATGTCGCCTGAATATTTTTGTTTCACTGCATTTTTTTTTAAATAATTTTATTTAAGTATGTTCTTCATTGGATTTACTTAAACTTTGCATACTATATATTTAATATGTATATATATATTTGAACTATCTATGTTTCTTTTTCTTCTTCCGATTCAATTATGTTACTTAAATATTATTTTTTTTTTACAAAATACTTATTATCTTATAGTTTTTTTAATTGATTTGATTAAGTTTTGATTTGTTTTTCTTTAAAAATATGTTGAAGTAAAAAGTGTAGCAAAAAAATTCGTGCGATTTTTTTTTTGACTTTCTTGAACATTTTTTCAAATCTTATAACTCAAATCAATGCGGAATAGAATCAAAAAACTTTTATCATTTTTATTTAAAAATTTTTTAATATTTAGAAAAAAAAAAACTTCAAATAAATTTTCTCTGTTTAAAAATGTTTTTCAAAATATCTTCAACATAACATCTATTAATTCTTCATTCATTCCTAAGAATTTAACTGTTTTCAAATCGAAATTTTCGAGACAGCCTTGGGGAATATGTATTTTTGAAGAAGGCGCGTACCAGCATAATTGCATGAATCGTATGATATTTCTCAAAGATATATCGGGAGTTCGGGTATAAGAAAAAGATCATTAAAAACAAAGTGTGCACTTATATAAAGAATGCGCGATATATCGATTTTGATGAAACTTTTTTGCATTGCAACCTTTGAAATGCAAATTTTAACTTAATCTTTAACAAATAATAACTGAAGATATTGTTGTTTTTTTTTTTAACAAAAGCGTTGAAAAAATATTTCAATCCATTACAAAACTTAACCACCGCAATTTTTTAATAACCATATGTTGAGCATAACAGCACAGGGGCAATGAGCGTAAGAAAACCCCAAAATGAAAATAATACATCTAGATGGCATTCTTAAAATAACTGCACAGTTTGCTTTTTGGAAAGTTTTTGAAGCAAAATATCTCAAAAACAATGAAGAATTAAAAAGCCAACCCACCCTAATGTACATATGTATATCGATATATGTTGAAAAAGTGGAAAATGCTAAAGATTTCGAAAAATATGTAAAAAATAATTCACAAAAAAGTTATTTATCAATTTGGGACTAAATAGAAAAAAAACATTGTAAATTTATTAAATTGAATAATGAAAATTTATGAAAATGAACAATAATTTTTCATTCGATGAAAAAATTCCAACTAGAAAACATTTAATTGATTAACAAACTAGACCAAACTAGTTTGTCCTGATATGATATTTTTTTATCAAGTGAAACTAATTTGTCCTAGGCGAAACTAGTTCATCCTAACATGCTTTGGATCAACTAGCTCCCAAGCAGCATAAATTAGCTTTAACTAAAGGCTAGTTAGTCGGTAACGTACCCGTATATACCAGCTCTCATACGCTCAAAATTCACAAAGGATAAGCGGTTGCCAATTCGCCATCTACTGGTGTATTCTATCTTGGAACTCCGCAGCGAATAACGATAATTCATTCAGTGTAAACTTCTTAGGTTATAGAAAGTGCATGGTGTCAATGTTCTGACCTTTCATGTTGTCTACAACACCTTGCTTACTATAGCAATTTACAACTGTATTATTAAGTTATGACTTAATAAAGAATGATATTAAGGGGTATTGAAACTAAAATCGGCCAGATTCCTAACTCAGACTATCGAAAAGTTCAACATAGCAATTATGGCATTTCGTCGCATTATGGTTTTTAATAATTTTGTCCCACTATGTGAGTAGACAAATGAACACTTTTAAAGTAGCGCAAATCTTAAATTAAACTTTGCAAAATTCAGCGGATATCTCTGGAAGCTTACACTTTCTAATCCGTTTTCGCATACCATCTATTTGTAGGCATTTTTGGTGTGAAAGCAAGCATTCAACCAGCGCCGATTGGAATTATAAAATAATTCTATTATTTTTGTATGCCTAAAAGTATGCTATGCAATTGTAAAAAGCTGCATTTGAAATTATAAAACAAATCTATTATTTTTTATGCCTAAAAGTATGCTATGCAATTGTGAAAAAATTAAAACCTTTTTTAAAATATCTCGTATACTCTTAGGCATTTTAGGCAAATGGAATCCCTTGTATCAAAAAAAAAGCGGAACGCTTTTTCTAACATTCGTTTTTTAACGACGTTTAAAACAACTTACCTCATATAACATAATAGTGAATTTACCGATCCGGTGGATATGGTCAGGCAATATATTATTGCAAAGTTTGCAATTGCAACAACAAAATAAACAGAGTTAGTGAACGTTCAAGTATTACATAACGCAATTTGGGGGGACGGGAGTCTTGTAAAACGCTATTAATCGTTACAGGGGCGTGAGGGTGTGTCGAAGAACGCGTTGCATAGTATTGTTTTTGAAGTGAAACTTTTTCCGCTAGGGTGTTTTGAAATTAATTAGGTTAGTAAAAGGAAACGCTTAACGTTCACCCGATTTTAAGGTAAACTTGGTCACTTGGGTGTTACGTAACGTTTAAGAAGGGAGAGAGATGGTACAGAAAAACGTTAAGACGGGTTGCATGGGGGAGGGAAGGTAAGTGAAACCCTATAGGATCTGTATGAAATGCGATTGCAACACTGCTTTGATACTCAGTCAGCTGACATTTTGTGACAATATAAAAGCAGTCCAGAATTTATGTGGAAAATTAAAGCTGAGAAAAATGTAAGACTGGAGAGGCTAAAGGAAAAATCGACCCAGGCGGAAATAAATTGCAATTGGCGACGGAAGATCCGTCAGCGGGTACCCGCTGTCAAAATTAAACACTTGATTATTTAAGGCAAAGTTCAACTAGCATTTTTTCATCGCGCGTTCCAGCATAACACTTACGTTAATAAAACCAACAAGCGTTCCAAAGCGCGTTGAAAATCCGTGCGTTGATGTTGTTGTGGCTCAATGCGCATATTGTGTTCTGCTGAAACGCGCGCTAAAAAAACTCTCACGTTATGCGTTACACGAACTGATATCGGAAAATTGTCAACGATTACCCGCTGGCTAAATTTTAACACGCTTGATCGTACGAAATGCAACAGAATTGCGGCGTACGACTGGTAACCTGCCAACTGGTACCTGTCGATTTAGACTTAATTCTATATTCATCAGTATCTCATTTCGAATCAGCTTGTGTCAATTTTTTGTTTACGTTTGAAATGTCAATGAAAACCAAATGGCAGCTGAATTTTCCGTCGATTGTCGTCAAACGGTTTTCCAACGGGGCTTTGTTTTGACAGCGGGTAATCGTTGCCGATATGCCGACCCCGTTGGTATTTTGTTTCATATCATCAAATGTGTTATGATTTTTGACAGCGGGTAGTCGTTGCCGACTTCCCGACCCCGTTCGTAATCATAACACACAGATTTGACGCGAACGACTGGTGACCTGCTGACGATATATATTTATTTCTCTTCGTCCATCGAGCGGCGACTAAATAGTGTTGCATATCTGATCAGCTTGTCAAGTAACTAATTTATATTTGAAATGTCAATACGAAACAAACAAAACGATTTCATGAATGAAAACAGCTAAATTTTCCGTCATCCAACACAATTCTACTAATGCGAACAGATTTTAAGGCGGCATCGGAGCAGCTGTCAACGAAATCTCCGTCGGCCGTCACAGCTGTGGTTAAGTTATATGTAAGGCAGAAAAAATTCCGCTCGAGGAATCTCATGAGATTGATTTTCATGTATGTAAGACAGAGAACATTTTCGCGTGCGGTGATTTTTAAAAAAGAAAAAAATTTCTCATGCGAGATCTCAAGAAATATTTTCAAAATTATGAGGCAGAAAAACACTAAATTGTAATAACTTAGAAATTTTTTTTAAGAGCGAAAAAAATGTCGTCTGTTAGAATCACAGATTTATTTATTAAAAATTTCGCATGTTTGAATTTATGATCTATTATTTTTCTTAAACATATTAGGCAGAAAAAATAAGAGACGAATTTTTCCTAAAAAATGTGAGGCAGAAAAAAATTTCAAAAGCTAGAATTAATGAAACTTCTTTTAGATACGATAGAGAAAAATCTCGCTCTCGAGAGTTAGAGAGATTTCTTTCTTAAATGCCTGGGATAAAGATCTATGCTTAAGTGTTTCTTGTGTCTGTATGATTTTACAAGGATCTTCGCGAACTGCGAGTACTTGGTTAGATTTTGGATTAAAGAATTCTCACGATAGTTTTAATTGACCGTGCAAGAAAAATAAGTTTTTGCGATAAATTAAACTTGCAACTATGCGTTCAGTTGCTGAAAGCTTTATTTTTTTTGCTGCAAGAAGCTTAGCTGGTAGTAACTACTACAGCCAAACTTTTGCTCTTGTCCTTGGGTTGTTAAAACTGAATAATTTGGTATTTTTTTTAATAATTTTGCTACTTTTCTCAATTTCATTTAATTTTTTTTTCTTTTAATTTACAAAAGCTATAAAAATAATGCACTGTGTTTTCATTAAAAAATATCTTAACTTTTTTTCTTATTTTGAATTGAAGTTTTCGTTTTGTTTTCAATTTTTCTTTTTAATTTTTAGATTAAAGTTTTAGTGTTGCTAAGCTTAAAACTTTGGCTGCTCTAAGATTCCATGAAAATTTTGAGGCACTGATATACATATATATATGTATATATATATATATATATATTTATATTAATCTTTTAGTTTTTAATGTATATGTAAATTTAGTTTTGTATAATTTTAATTTCATTAAATATTTTTGTTTTTTCAATAATTTTTGTTTATCAATAATATTAAAGAAGCCTGGAAAGCTTAGAAAACAAACATGCCAAAAATAGTTTCAAGTAGCAATTTCTCGATTTTCGAATTTATTTATTATGTTCTTTATTGCCAGTTTTTGTATGGGGGCGGGTAAAATTCCGCGAGCTCTTAGTATTTCCGCTATTTATTTTGCTGTCTTTGCTTGCACACCTACATATTTACATACGCTGTTTTCTGTCAAGTGCGTCACTTCAATCAGGGACAGCCACACTCGTCCACCACCATTTTGGGTAGATCGCGTTTTATGATACCATCGTCGCCATAGTAAATTAAGGACATGCTGGAGAATTTAATCGGTGCGCAGCATGGCTGCATGCCATTTAGCAGACCCATTTTACGATATTCCTCAATGAAGTGGGCGTGAAATGTCTGAAAGGTGTCTGGTGTGCGGTATGGACCGCTACAATCGCCGCGACAATAATTGGCAAAATAGCCGCGCGGTGCTATGATCCAATCATCCCAACCGAGCGCTTTAAAAGACACATAAAATGACTCTTTGCAACACTGGCCATGCTGGGCGCCAGCACAGTCAACAACGCGGCGGCGCACGCGACGTGCACGCTTTGGCTCCGTATGCAGTACCAAAAATGGGCGGTTTGGATTAAGGCGATCATCCAAATGATAAAATTCATCAGCAGCAACATTTGACATTGCTGCTTGTTGTTGTTGTTGTTGACTATCAGCATCAATTGCTAAACTCTTATAATCATAATGATCCAGCAATTGTTTATGTTGATGGTGTTTATTATTTTTGTTGTTGTTTTTGCTGATTTTGCTTCTCGATACTGCGTGTTGTTTGCGAAGTGTTTGTTGCTCAATTGGGGTTTTGACGGTTATTTCAGTTTCATTTTTCGACCTTATCACGTGCTGCTTTTTTCGTGCTCCCGGTTGATTGCTCTTTCTACCCTGTTGCTGCTGCATTTCATCTTGCGCTGTCTGATTTGGTATGTCGAAAAGATGCAGCACAAAATGTTGCCCACAGCCGGTGCAATCAATGAGCAAACGTAGTTTTTCCCCAGGTTTCTGATCGTACCATAGTTGCACCGTCTCCGTTAGGTCCAGCTTTTGCCAACCAAGAGTATGGTACTCAACGTTTAACGACGTGCAAAGTCTGGCGACTTGATCAAAGCCCTGAATTCATTAAAAAAAAATTTAAGGGAAAAATTTGGCATCTTATTGCAATAAGACATAAATGTGGCAGTAATAATAACACTAGATGATAAACTCTATGCTCCTCCAGTCTGTTTCTTTAAAAATGTTGTGCTGATTTCGAAAAAAAATCAGGGTGAATCTGTTATAAGGAGTGTTACCATTGAAGTGTTTATACTTCATACTTTGAACCAGAGAACAGCAGTGAGCCATTCATGAATCTGTTGAAACTTTCAGCATATTCACACAAAGTCATGAATCTGTTGAAACTTTCAGCATATTCACACAAAGTCACCGCTCACAGAAAGTTTTGTGAAACGAGCTACCATTCCGTCTTATGGCGAAGTCTATTAGTGTTGCGTGAGCTACTTTTCAGGGGCGTCATAGCGCGGGTGTGGAAAACGTTGAGTCACAGGAGTGGGCTCGAAAATAATAAAGTTTTTAAGTCAACGCGATAATGATTATTATGTTTTTGAGGCGCTGGAACCGAAAATGACCACGAAAAGTAAATTTGACATTTTCATTACCACGTAGCATACCTTGTTTTTTTTTTGCATGAAAATTTAAGTTTCAACCTCTTTCTAGGGTTAGTAAAGGGGCGCCTGGGGTGGGTGTGGGAAGGGTCGCACTTTTTTTTTATATCATTTTCAGTCTTATGCCAAGAAACGTAGGAATGCACATCCATTTTAACGTTGTATGCCAATTTGAATTTCGATCCCCATGAGGGTGGTATGGAGGTGGTAGCGCAAAAACTGGCAATTGATTTAATTTTTTATGGTCTTATCAGCGACCTCGAAAGTGTAGATATAGTGGGGTCTACTTTCTGGGTCACGAACTTTTTTTTTTGTGTGCCTGTGTAATCTTACAGAATCATGGTTGTAAAAATAGTAATGTTTTCTGGGTCTTCCGTCGCCCCTATCAAAAAGAAATTGTGATACTCGAGTGGAATATTTTGTGAAGTTTTTGAACAAATTGAGGAAAGGTTGAAAATTGTTTCTTGACATCATTTAGAGTGGCTCCGTACCCTGAAAACAACTGTTTTTCACCCATTTTCCGATTATTAATTTTTTTTTAGAAAACGGCTTTTTAACATTACTTGGAGTATCATCGGACCATAGTAACGACCGTTTTTGACCCATTTTAGGAAATTTTTTTTTGCTTCAAATCGATAGACAGCTCGAAAAATAGATCCAGACATCACCTTCAGACCCTGGAAAGGACCGTTTCTGACCCAATTTCAGGAGCATTTTTTTTTATTTCAATTGATAAATATAGCTCGAAAAAGGATTTTGAACATCACTTAGGCTGGCTGTGGACCCTGGTTTGAACCGTTTTTGCTGTTTTTTACCCATGTTCGGAAAATTTTTTTTTTGTTGCAATGGATGGGGAAAGGTTGAAAATGGCTTTGGAACTTCACTTGGGGTATCCGCAGACCCTGATAAAGATGGCTTTTGACTCAATTTCCGAAATTTTTTTCGCTGCAATCCATAGGGAAAGGTTGAAAATGGAAAGAGTTTTTTCAATAACGAACAATGTATAGACCAGCGGAAAATGTAGAAACGCTAACTGGCATAGGGATTGTAAAGTGCAATTACAATTTCTTTTTGAAATTGGAATCTTCCTCCACAGCTGTTATAAAGTGGCGACTTAAGTTTGCAGAGAAATTTTCAGGATAATTTTTCCTTCATTTTGTTTTTGTAATTTGACCCATAAATGTATAATGACTATGTGTATGCAACTATTTCAATTTCAAAATCAGCACAACATTTAGATTTTGAAATGGGACAATTTGGAGAGGCAATGTCATTGTTTTCTTATTATAAAAATCGGTAGGTATTGCTTCTGGATGCAACTTACCCGCTGCGTATAGTCACCACTGTCTACCAGTTGAAAGATCCAAAGCTTCAATTTTGTGTTTCGTCTGCGGCGCTGCTGCATTGACATTGGCAGCAATGTCCGTTCGATGCGTATGTGTATCTCAGCATGGCGTATCTGTAATTTTCGGCTTGGAATATCGTGCGTTGGTGGAGAAAACTCTACCAAGCGATGCTTCTTGTACATTTTGCCTAAAAACAGGACGAAATAATAAGCTTAAATAAAATTTTGAGCCAGATAATATTAAAGAAGTAAGAAGTGTTTAAAAAACAATGCACCATGCGTCAAGGTTTATTTTACGAAACTTATGAGATACTGAAAATCGCACCCTAGCAACTTTGTAGTGTTTTGAAATTATTGAAGAGTGTTGAAAAATCAAACCAATTGTGAAAACTCAAAAAATTTTGAAAGAGTTGAAGTATGTTGACGAAAAGTTGAAAATTTCTGCAAAACTCGATGAATGTGCATTGGGTCGAAAATATTGAATATATCAAAATATGTCGAACGTGTAAGCTTTTCCAACGTTTTCAAAATTTTTCAGCTTCTTCAACAATATTTAATCAATCAACATTATGCGAATCATAGGGCATTCTCCAATATTTTTCATATGTTTCTACATTTTGTTGACTTCTTCAACATTTTTTAAATTTTTCAACACTTATCGATACATCAGAGATTTTTCAAATTTTTCAAAAGTTTAACTTGTTCAACATATTACGACTATTATAACATTTTTGGACTTAATAGAGTTTTCATATTTTTACTCTCGACACTGTCAACACTTTATGGCAGTACTCAATTTGAAAGGCTCATAAAGGTTTCCAAGCCATTTTCCGATTTATAACCACAACCTTATACTGTACGAAACGTAACGAAACATCATAAAGCTCACACATCACTTCTCATGCACCTTTTTTTATCTCTTTGAATTCTAAATAAAGGGTGGTTTTTTTTAGAGGTTTGTTTTTCGAATAGAGATAAAACTGGCATTTTATGGTCAAATCTGGCAACTCTAATGTCATTTATGTTCAGTTTGGTTTGCCATTTCATCATGAACAGGTTGACAAAAGAACAACGCTTGCAAATCGTGCAAATTTATTTCGAAAATAATGGTTCAGTTCGCGAAGTTTACCGCAAGCTCCGTCCATTTTATGGTCGACATAATCGTCCATCAGAGCAATTAATTCGGTTAACCATGGATCGTTTTCGCACTACGTTTACTCTATGTGATAATACGCATCCGCAGAGACGTCGAACAGTGCGCACCGAAGAAACAATTGCCGCTGTAGAGCAAAATGTTGAAGAGGACCCGAATGAATCGATTCGCCACCGTGCACAGCAATTGGAGCTTTGTCCATCAACTTTATGGAAGATTTTGCGCAAATATCTTGGCTTGCGACCTTACAAGATCCCGATGCTGATTTTCATCGCAAAATTTTGTTCAGTGATGAGGCTCATTTTTGGTTGAATGGCTACGTCAACAAGCAAAATTGCCGCATTTGGAGTGAAGAGAATCCACATGAGACCCTTGAGACGCCATTACATCCACAAAAACTGACTGTTTGGTGTGCTCTATGGGCTGGTGGAGTCATTGGGCCATACTTCTTCCGAAATAATGCTGGAGAGTCAGTTACCGTTAATGGAGACCGGTATAAAGCCATGATAACCGACTATTTTGTTCCCGAATTGGATGGCATGAATGTGGATGAGTTGTGGTTCCAACAAGACGGCGCTACATGCCACACAGCGCACGTCACAATCGATTTATTGAAGGAAACATTCGATGAGCGCATAATTTCGCGGAATGGACCTGTCAATTGGCCACCAAGATCGTGTGATTTAACACCATTGGATTATTTTCTTTGGGGATATGTGAAGTCGCTCGTCTACGCCAACAAACCAGAAACGTTAGGGGACTTGGAAGCCAACATTCGTGGCGTTATTGCCGACATACGGCCCCATATTCTCGAAAAAGTGGTTCAAAATTGGACCTGTAGAATTGGCTTTATGCGAGCCAGCCGCGGCGGCCACATGCCCGAAATCATATTTAAACATTAATGGCATAAAATTATCCTTCCAATAAAGCCAAATTGATGGATATTAAAACGATTTTCTTGTGTTTTATTTCAATTCAAAGCTCTATACCTCTAAAAAAAAACACCCTTTACAAAACGCTCGTAATGGAGTTTTTCTACAAATGGAAAATAAAAATAAATGCAGAAAAATTAGCATGTAATATTAAATTGAAAGTTTGTAATTGATCACAAACTGAAAATTTTATTAAATTTCAATGTGTCGATACACTGAGTAAAGAAAATCCGATAACTTATTTTTATGAAAACTTCAAAATTTTTTCCAGGGAAGGGGAAAGCAGAATGTTCTTCGCCCAGGCGAAAGAAATACAAAATACGCCACTGGACAACCCACAGAGTGAGAGACGCCAAAAGTGTCGTTTAGTCCCAGGCACTGATTATTCAAGCTCCTCCGCAGACACTTTGTGTCTTGCTCAACTTTTGTTTAAAAAAACCTAAACTATTTGTATGCGACTCTTCAAGATTGAGCATATTTTTTTAAATTTTTGTATGGGTAAGTTCTTTTCTTCCCCCCCTTTTTACCTTCAGCTGCAATAAATGACAGTATATAAATATTGTCGTTATTAGCATTATAACATTTGCCACCACTGCTACCAACCACTTCAACTCATATTAAGGTTTGAATGCAAGTTTTTATTAAACGGTTTGCCATCAATTAAATAGGGTGGATCTTAAATTGTACACTTTTTAAATTATCCAACCGAACGTGCAAAGGAATGAGCAATTTGACAGTTTGATCATTGAATACACCTAAAAGTGCATAAAACGCTTAAGTTTGACAATTCACAATTCTACTACTGAGGCACGGCAGTGTTTGACAAAACTTCTGTTTTAAAACCAGTGCCGGCTTTATGGCCGGCAGACTCGTGTTGTTGAGCGGGGTTTCATGCGCATAATTACATTACTGTTTTTTGAAAAACGTCTTTGCACTGTTTTTAAAGCGTCGTAGATGCTAATACCAAAGTTCAAATCAACGGAATTTGAAGATAGAAGGTGAAGGACAAGACTATTTGACGTTGTATTAAAAAGGAAATATGAAACTGAGCCAAAGCAGCGATCAATGACTGTTGTTTTATCACTATTTTTGTTTTTATTTTGACTTGGCTTCAATATTTGGGCACAGCAGCTACTGCATGCATAGGGTCCCAAGTCGCTCCAGTTTTAGTAATCGGAACAAACGTAGGTTAAAGCTGTAAAATTTAGAGTTCCCATTTGCACGAAATCAAAATTTAATAAGTACACTCAATGGTTAAGGATTCTATTGGAGAAAAGTGTCAGAGGGGGAATAAAGGATTCCCAAAAACTTTATTTTTAACCAGAATCTGTACGACTGAGACCGGACAGAGCTGTGGGAGTAGTTACGTTGTTGTGTTACGCCATATTAATGCGGGCACAATAACATCCAGCGTTTGTACAATCTGTCGATGATGGCGTAACGCCCGATTCCGTACGACTGAGGTCGGGAAAAAAGTAGGTATACTTCGTGTAAGAAAGACTCGCTGTCATGCCATACACATGTTGTTGGCCAATGCGTTTAGAATTGAGGCAGTCTCCATTTTGCAAACAGAATTTCGTTCAATTCCATTGCAAAATTCAGGAGTAAAATGCCGATTTCTGTTTCCGTTCCAGACGTGTTAGCCAGCAACAGGAGTAAAGCGTAGAGAGAGTCTTTCTCTTCATGTGTATATACTTTTTGGAGCTGAATGAGCAGTAGTCTAAGTAGAAAAGGAAACCTAGCGATTCTGCCAACAATCGTGTAAACAGAATAGGGTCTAGGATAGGCAACTGTGCTACCCTGGACTCCGTGCAATCCGGACAGAAGCGGACGTGTATCTGCGGGAAGATGACGGATGCGACCGTGGTGTAGAAATCAAGCTGTAATGTAATGTAAAAATGTAATAACAAACGTTCTAGCGTAGTCGAAAGACTCGTGTTGTTATTTTTAAAACAATTTTTTTACTAAGCCATCTGCAAAAATTTGCATGTCTGTTGCGGAACCTGGGACACCGACTAGTTAAGACCATGGCGCGAGATTCATTGCAATATTTGTGGGTTGCCTGAGTTTCGAAGGTACTGCAATATTTCTGCTTTGCTTCACTTTGAGGTCATTGCACATATTCTTTGGAAGCTGTCGGCATTAAGGCATTAATTTTTGTACTGAGAGAATCCGAAAACTTTAATGCTCCGTTCTTCTGTCTTCTTGTCTGAGCCATATTTATCTGCTTCGCACTCGTATGATACATTTTTAATCTGTATCGTTATCGTCTCGTTCTTGTCTCGTTATCGCCGATGATTCTCGGTTATTCTCGTTCACATTTTTATATATATTAAGCTAGCTGAACCAGCGACTGTCCGTTGTAAAGGGCGTTTTTTTTAGAGGTATAGAGCTTCGAATTGAAATAAAACACAAGAAAATCGTTTTAATGTCCATCAATTTGGCTTTATTGGAAGGATAATTTTATGCCATTAATGTTTAAATATGATTTCGGGCATGTGGCCGCCGCGGCTGCCTCGCATAAAGCCAATTCTACAGGTCCAATTTTGAACCACTTTTTCGAGCATATGGGGCCGTATGTCGGCAATAACGCCACGAATGTTGGCTTCCAAGTCCCCTAACGTTTCTGGTTTGTTGGCGTAGACGAGCGACTTCACATATCCTCAAAGAAAATAATCCAATGGTGTCAAATCACACGATCTTGGTGGCCAATTGACAGGTCCATTCCGCGAAATTATGCGCTCATCGAATGTTTCCTTCAATAAATCGATTGTGACGTGCGCTGTGTGGCATGTAGCGCCGTCTTGTTGGAACCACAACTCATCCACATTCATGCCATCCAATTCGGGAACAAAATAGTCGGTTATCATGGCTCTATACCGGTCTCCATTAACGGTAACTGACTCTCCAGCATTATTTCGGAAGAAGTATGGCCCAATGACTCCACCAGCCCATAGAGCACACCAAACAGTCAGTTTTTGTGGATGTAATGGCGTCTCAAGGGTCTCATGTGGATTCTCTTCACTCCAAATGCGGCAATTTTGCTTGTTGACGTAGCCATTCAACCAAAAATGAGCCTCATCACTGAACAAAATTTTGCGATGAAAATCAGCATCGGGATCTTGTAAGGTCGCAAGCCAAGATATTTGCGCAAAATCTTCCATAAAGTTGATGGACAAAGCTCCAATTGCTGTGCACGGTGGCGAATCGATTCATTCGGGTCCTCTTCAACATTTTGCTCTACAGCGGCAATTGTTTCTTCGGTGCGCACTGTTCGACGTCTCTGCGGATGCGTATTATCACATAGAGTAAACGTAGTGCGAAAACGATCCATGGTTAACCGAATTAATTACTCTGATGGACGATTATGTCGACCATAAAATGGACGGAGCTTGCGGTAAACTTCGCGAACTGAACCATTATTTTCGAAATAAATTTGCACGATTTGCAAGCGTTGTTCTTTTGTCAACCTGTTCATGATGAAATGGCAAACCAAACTGAACATAAATGACATTAGAGTTGCCAGATTTGACCATAAAATGCCAGTTTTATCTCTATTCGAAAAACAAACCTCTAAGAAAAACACCCTTTATTTAACTCTTTCCATCTCTGGCACGGGTCTTAAGACTGGAATAATTGCAACAGCTACTTTAGGGAGCAAGGACTTTGATCAGAGATTTGGGACTGGAGTATAATTTTACATCTCGAAGCACTGGGTAGTTTACTTTCTATTGGTAGCTTCTCCACCAGCTAAGAAAACTATGCGCAAAATTATATTCTACCAACCAGATTTCTCTCTGTCTTAAACAATGTACATACGTCCTGCAAAAGTTCGACGTCAAGACTCTAATCCCACGAATGATATATTTTGCATAGTTGACCCGACTTGCATGGCTGCGGAATACGACCTACATAGAAATATGTGGGTGAGTCTTAACCGATTACAAACAAATCATGGCAGATATGATGAAACTCTTTATAAACAGAGAGCAGCCGAAACATAATTTTGCGATTGCGGAAGCGTAGTTCAGCACATTAAACATGTGACTACCGAATATGTACTTAGCAAGTTCCAAGGCGACCTAGCCGATTTCTGCAGGTTATCTCATTCCGCTATCGAAATTTGCAAAACGCCTGATGGTGATAGTGCTCTATGTTTTCTGTGAGCATGGCAACCAAATTCTGAGTGTTATATACCTCTGGAAATTTCTATATATAACAAGACGAACCGCATTCCGCTATGACATCGAATCATTAATAAAACTGGTCGACCTAATGACAGTTCAAAAAGACAGACAGTTGCTCCACGACCTTATATACCATGTTATTCTTTCAGTAAAAAAAAAATTAAAAACGTTAAGCTGACCAAAAATTTGTTTCAATTGAAGAAACAGAAACGAAAATCATTAAAATTCAACCCATTTTTTTATGGATATAGGTAGGTGAAAAACTAAAATTGAGTTAAATTTGTTTTGTCAATTTTATTGCATGGCCCCATCTTGTCTTAAATCACTGTTTATCAATTTCCTTTATAGCATTTTCTTCAACAACAGCAGTAACTAAAACTGAAGAGGTAAATGATAGAAAGGTCTGCACAATGTCTGGCTATGTGTGGATGTCTATACTTTTAATTGCATGAATATGGCCGCACACTAAGTATGGCAGCAGCAACAACACGTTTAATAGCAAAACGTGCAACGTGTGTACGGTGTTAAGCTGTTTGCTGCAGTAAGGTGATATGAGGTGAATTTGAGCCCAAGCAGGAAATCACTAAACTGATGCTTAACCATTGGCCGTGAGTCACTATTTAGCGAATGTGTGACTTATGAAGTTAGTAGTTGTCAAAAATAACTGAGAGTAAGCTATGAAGTATGGAAAGATTGGAGGTGCGTCTTTTTCCTAGGCCATTTAAGGCTTTTTGATTGTCTTTGCGATAAAACAGATGGGCAGGTGTGATGATCTTTGAGGTCATGTAAAGTTACTTGCAGAAAGCGGTCTCCTCACCAAAAATTATAAATTTTAAAAAAGCTATTTTTTTATTTGAATGCATACTACATAAATTATCAGTTTTAAGTAAAAATCGCACTGAGTTTAAAGTTCTTAAAATTAGTTAATATATTACGGAAACAATTTTTTTTTTTTTTTTTTGTAAAATTTTTTTCTATTATAAACGTCGTTCATTTTTTTCAACGAAAAAAGTAATTCTCATAAAAAGTTGCTATGAGTAAAAAGTTCTTAAAATTGGTCAAAAAATTTTTATTAAATTATTTATTTCATTGTGACATGATTTTGTTAAAAGACAAAAATTTATGGCGGCACAGAAAAATATATGGCCCTGAATATTTTAGCAATTTCTAAACTTTTTTCTTAGTGCCATTTTACTGAAAACTGATAGCTTAGAAGAAAAAAGTGATAAAAGATGAAACTTTGAACAGAATTGAAACCGAAAACATCATCTCATCGTCAACTATGCATTCAAGGTATAAAAAATATTTTGGATGTATGTTTGTATCATATATGTATATGAATTATATATATATATTATATTTTTTTCATAAATATTCCATTGTGTACACACACTTTAAATGCTTGTAAAATGAAATAAGGTGAATAAAAATTAATGAAATTTTCAAAGATGATACTCCTGAATGTTCTGCTTAAAAAGGCTGAAATCAGTTCAAATTTTATTCTCTCGCTCTCATACTCAATGTTTCAATTTACATTGCAAATCATATATCTTAGCTTTAAATGCTTGTAAAATCAAATAGGGTGAAAAAACATAGATAAAATTTTTAGAGATGGTACTCCTATATGTTCTGAAAATTTTGAGCCTAAAAAGGCTGAAATCGATGATGGAGTATTTGGGAAATTAATGTTTTCTTGGAACGTCAATTTTTTTATCTTTCACCACATAGAAACCGTTAAGGCCTTCATTTATTCAGATTTGCAGTTTTTTTTTGCCACCTACTGGTACACAACTAACTAAAAATAATATAAAAGCTAATATGAATTGTGTTGGTTTGTTTCTATTCTTAAATGATTTTTTTCGTTTTACTTACGAGTTTTTTTTTACACAATTTGAAGCTTTTTTTTTAAGCAATAATATTGGTCAAAAAAATGTTATCGAAGTTTTTTATATCTTCCGCATGATAGACCAATCACTGAAAAAAGTTTCAGCCTATTTAAAAAACTTGAGGGTAATGATAGGCCCATTATAGATGGAATGACCCATATACATATCGCTCGTTGGAGAAAACCCCATTTAAAGTTTTCAATTAATTACTTTTTATATGAAAATATATAAAAGTAATACGTAGAGTTATCATAAACTCTCCTCAAAAGTCAATTTCATTAGATACCTATGTGTATTTTTCACACAAAATAAAACATGAAATGGATCGTCATCTATGACGATCTGCCAGCAAACGAGCAATACGTTGAAAAATATTAATAAGAAGCGTCAAATAAATATAGTCGCAACATATAGAAAAAGTTGAGCAAATAAATAGATCGGTCACTCATTCTTGTGGCTTTCATAACCGAAACCTAATTTTGCAGCTAATAAGTGAACTGAGTGAATTTCTATTTTAATTTCCTACAGGGACTGCACATATACACATGTGCATGCGTATGTATGTGCATGCTTCTGTAAGTGCATTCAATGTAGGCTAGACATAGGCGCACTCATGATTTCAGTGTTTACCGTCTCAGTGGCTCTTGTTTCGCACCTTAACACAATGATGTGTCTCGTTGTCATCGTCAGTCAACAGGAAACCTTTTAGAGGTTAGAAATTTTTCATCCCTACTACTCCCACTTCTAATTCTTTTTTTTTATTTTTTTTACGAATATTCATTAAATTAAATCCGTGTTATAAAGAAATGCTGTCTTTTTGTTGTTTCATTTTCAATGAAAAGGGTTAAAAACTTTAGCTGTCTAGCTGCTTGTCTCGATGAGGTTTAATTAAGTTTTTTACTCGCTTGGCAAATTTTTATTATTGGGGGGTGTAGACGCGTGTTGCACGTGTGTATGTGTATGCCTACTCGAATATATAGTTTGTGTCATATTCAAATGCCAATTATCTGTCTGCCGTCCGTTGCACATGGTTGGTCTATTGCTATTCGTCTGGGTGGTGAAGCATTTAGATTTAAGCTATCAAGTGTTGGATTTCAAAATGCCGGGAAAGTGTCATCCATATGGTTCACGGTTCAATTTGCACGACTATTTAGTTCCTATACAGCAAGGCGTTGTGTGTTAGATGCAAGGTGGTGGAATCTTATGGATATAAGTGAGCAGCAAGTTAGCCACAAATCCAATTCTTTCACCATTTCAATTTGCGATAAATATAGGAAAAAGTCTACATTGCTATGCGCTTTTTTTTGAGGACTTTCTTACAACTATTGCAGACATTTTAAGATTCCATGAGTTTGAAGTTGTTTCTTTTTTGCGACATTTGAAATAATACTTGGTCTTTTAGAATGGTTACTGTCCCATAAAGAACAACCACCAAGACACTTTCAACGTTGCAAAAAGTACACAACTCCAAGTATATTTTATTTATTCTTTAAGTCAATGAACAAAAATATTCCTATAGACTAGAATAAAATAATATACATCGAATTAAAATAGGCTTAACGACAGTTTTGGTAGCCAAGAAATTCATATTATACGTAGCTCTAACTTCATTAAATATTTTCATTGCATTGAAAATAGGCGCATTTCCAGCGTAATTAGTGCGAGGAGTTACAAGGTAAAAAGGAACTTGATTCCTCAGAGCTCTTGCTGGAACATTAAAATGAAGCAGACCCAGTAAGTCAGGGCAATCGATTGCATTAAAGACGATGTCATATAAAAAAAGTAAAGACAAAGTATTTCTTCTACTTTTTAAGGTTCTTAAACGAATCAAAAGGTATCGGGCATTATATAGAAGAGAACCATTTTTAAAGTCTTACGATCGCAACACAATTTCAATCATGTAGTGTGGGAAGCATGCAATATTATACGAGGTTAAAAGAAAGTTATTAGACTTAGACATACGAACTACTTAGGTCCGAGGGTAGAACAGGACACTCAACTATCCTTAATAACTTGAGATCTGTACCCTCCAATTTGAACTATATTGTTCCAGTAATCTCATTCAACAAGGATTACGTAACTCACATTCCTTCTAGGGATGACTGGAAGGGAGGACTCCCTGGGAGAAGGGGCCATATTAATTTCTACACCGATGGCTCCAAGCTAAATAACCAAGTGGGCTATGGTATTTACTCTAAGGAACTGAAGATAAGAATTGCTGCGAGGCTACCAGATCATTGTAGCGTTTTTCAGGCGGAAATTATAGCGATATTGGGGGTAGCATCCTGGCGGAAGATGAATGTTGTATTCAAAAAGGATATAAATATTTATTCAGGTAGTCAGGCAGCTATCAAATCTCTAGTATCAGTCTTCCTTAATTCACTAGTGGCCCAACAATGTCGCTGCTCTCTATGATGGCTCAACATTTTAACATTCACCTTGTTTGGGTGCCTGGGCATAGGAACATTGACGGTATCTGCAAAGGTGATGAACTTGCTGGGCAGCAGACTACCGCACAAATTCCTCAGGAAACCATGCCACTTGCTATCTGCAAGTTACTGCTTAAAGAAGAAATGCTAACAAAAAATGGACTCAAGGGTTAACTTGCAACATAACAAGCCAAATCTGGCGGAAATGGAATGCTAAGCGTTCGTCAGAATTAATTTCTCGCACTAGACATAGTGTCTCGTTAGTTGTTGCAGTCATAACAGGACACTGCCTCATCGGCAGACATGCGGAGAGATTAGGTGTTAGGTGCTTTGACTTCTGTAGAAGTTGTGGAGATGTGGAAGAAGAAGAAAATACTAAACATCTTTTCTGCTGCTGCCCCGCTCTTGCTAGAAAACGCCACAAAGCACTTGGGTCATTTTTATTTGATGATCTGAATGACCTTAGACATGTCAGTATAGGTCAGCTATTTATTTTCATTATGAAATCTCGGTGGTTCAACGAGAGGGTATAGTCAGATACCAAAGATGAAGTTTGTTTAAGTCACACTATAGAAGTACAGAATCAGTCGCGCTTCCAGTTTGTAAAAAGAGCTTAAGATCATCAGCGTATAAAAGGCATTTACAACTCACAAATAGAGACGCAATATCATTAAGAAAAATGATGAATAACAATGGCTCTAAAATGATCCATTGAGAAACACCAGAAAGTGCAAAATAAACAGTAGACTTGGCGTTAACAGAAACTAAAATATCTGGGCGATCGTGTACATAAGATTAAAACTATTTCAAGAAACTAGAATGAAAGCCCGAAGCTTAAAATTTCTTTTATTAAAAGAGCATGCGATATCTTATCAAACGCTTCAGAGAAGTCAGTACAAATCACAGCCACCTGACAACCTTGCTAAAACGCCAATACGCAGTATTCACTAAATAAAACCAAGTCAGAGATAGTTAAGCGGTTACTCACAAAGCCATGTTGATAAGGAGAAACTATACTTCTAACAACAAAGAATAGTTTATCATTAACGATTGATTAAAAAAGTTTGGAATTTCCAGAGAGCTTGGATATATGTAGATCTGTAATTGGCAATGTTATTTTTACAACCAGATTTATGCGTAGATGTAATGTACGCTACTTTTTAACAATCCAGAAATACACCAGACGATAACTATTTATTAAAAATTACCATCAAAGAGTGAAGTTAATTTAATGTACAATTTTTAAAGAAAAAACCAAAAAACCATCAGCATTTGAACGTATAGATGGTTTAAGATTTTGAATATCTTTCCAAATATCATCCAGTGTTGGAGACAAGTTAACAAAATCTATCACAGGACGCACATTATCTGAAACCATTGAAATAGATTTAAAAAAATCAACAAATAAATTAGCAATGGATGAAGTATCATTAGCAGATTCTGCACCCAAAAACATTGATGCTGATATATTCGAGCAGCTTCTTTTGGATTTAACATAAGGCCAAAAAAGATTAAGGATTAAACTTAGTGTTACATTCAAATTTAGTAATAATTTTATCCAAGAAATTGAATTCTCTCATATGACGCCTATATTTTTAAAAGTAACACCTTTGATTGGTGTAAATAGTATGCCGAAGACATTAATAGCAATAATTTTTAGCTTTCGAAACATAAGTAATAAACTCAGAGCATTATTTAACAAATGAAAATTGCATATTTTAAAGTGGGATATATCAATAGTTGCAAAATTATAAAATAATATAATGGCCGATATAGGAAAAGGGGTTTTGTAAATGTTCCAATTGATATTATCACTTATAAACACTAGTACTCTCTTAAGGATATTAAAACAATTGTTGATTTGCATAAGACTTAGGTCTTAAAATTTATCTACAATGTACATTTCAATAGCTCTAGATGGTGTGAGATAAAGATCATTACGGACATCAGACCAAGCGACACCACAGAGATTGACGGAACCAGCAATCATTAATTGATTAGCGGCAATTTAAAAATCAGCAACTATCGTAGAGATGTCATTAAGATGCATTTTGTGCAAAATCATAGAGCTATTAGGACTATAGCGGACTACAATTTACAAGGAAATGAAGCTAATTTACTCTCTTTTGTACTACTGGTACTGAAGAATTGCAGAGTAAAACGCTTGATCTATAAGAAACCCAGTCGGAACCAAACGTGTAGAAAAAAAACAACATATGTGTGGAAATAACTGCGCAATGCCAGTTGATAAAAATGTAGGTCGAAATCATTATTTCTGCAAAAGGCAATTTTTTTCGCATGTATTTTTGACTTGTAAAAAAAATTAAAGACCAAAACAACTGCTCTTGTGTGCATCATTGTTTTTCATATTCATGGAAAAACTGTTTTCATTTTCGAAAAAGTACAAAATTTTCGTGTTTCCATGCATGCTTTCGCGTTTGGCTCTAATGCATACATTTATATTTATTTATTTATTTTTGTTTATTTATTTATTTATTTATTTTTGTTTATTTATTTATTTTTGTTTATTTATTTATTTATTTATTTATTCATATATTTATTTATTTATTTTTGTTTATTTATTTATTTTTGTTTGTTTATTTATTTATTTATTTCTTTATTTATTTATTTATTTGTTTGTTTATTTATTTATTTATTTTTGTTAATTTATTTATTTATTTATTTCTTTATTTTTTTATTTATTTATTCATTTTTTTATTTATTTATTTAATTATTTATTTATATATTTATTTATTTATTTATTTACTTATTTATTTATTTATTTATTTATTTATATATTTATTTATTTATTTATTTTTGTTCATTTATTTATGTATTTATTTATTTATTTATTTATTTTTATTAATTTATTTATTTATTTCTTTATTTATTTATTTATTTATTCATTTTTTTATTTATTTATTTATTTATTTATTTATTTATTTTTGTTCATTTATTTATTTATTTTCGTTCATTTATTTATTTATTTATGTATTTATTTATTTATTTATTTATTTATTTTTGTTAATTTATTTATTTATTTATTTATTTATTCATTTTTTTATTTATTTATTTATTTATATATTTATTTGTTTATTTATTTATTTATTTATTTATTTTTGTTCATTTATTTATTTATTTATTTATTTATTTATTTATTTATTTTTGTTCATTTATTTATTTATTTATGTATTTATTTATTTATTTATTGAATTATATATTTGTTTATTTTTTTATTTATTTTTGTTCATTCATTTATTTATTTATTTATTTTATTTTTCTTCATTTATTTATTTATTTATATATTTATTTATATATTTATTTATTTATTTATTTATTGAATTATATATTTATTTATTTATTTATTTATTTACAGCAACTAACGGTGGTGACCATGATGACAACCAGTTGTATATACATCTCGATCCTTACGATATACATTATAAATAAGTGTATGGATAAGAAAATTCCGCATTATGAAACTACATTTTAACCAAGTTTCAGTTAAAATAATCACATCCAGTTTACCCTGAGAGGCAGCAGCAAAAATATTTTCAGATTTAGTCTTATTCGAGACACATTTTGATAATAATCTTTAAGCTTATTATTATTCAAAACATTAGTACCCAAATTGGGACCAGTTTTCACTACGGTTCTTTGCGGTATTTTGGAAAAAATGAAGGACTTTCATCAACCGCACATCACATGCCTTGGTTGCCCAATTTTTTTGTAAAGAGATGATGAAACATCTTATATAAAATTCAGCCGTTTCATTGTTTCTAACAGGGTATTTCTTTTAACCAGTTTGTAGCAAGAGAGATTTTGTTCATTTTTCGCAAAAAAATCATCCACTACATTATACAGAAATCCGAGGAAAGTTTTTGCAAGTTGACAAAAGATTTTCTTGCAAAGACTTAGTTTTGCTAACCAATTTGCAGGTTGTCACAAAAATTCACTCGACAAAAAATTAATGGATCGTATGAGTACGGGTTTCATACAAGTTACTATTTTTTATGAATACAGATTCTAATTTCAGTCATAGTTTCATAGCGAAATATATCTTAACAATTTAGCTACAGGGTAGTAGGATTCCAATGATATATATTTAAATAAAGTTGGTTATCTGGCACTCATTATATTTTGTCATACTTTCAAGGACATTTTGGCTCGTTACGATCAAAAACATATTTACGTAGCCGTTAAATGTCTACTGAGAAAAGCTATAGCAAATTACTTAAAAAGCAGAGCAAAATTTAAACTAAGACTTTAATCCAACTTACCTTTTTCGGCAAATAAAATTATTTCTTGGGTGATGCCATAGAACTCTTCTGGCTCGTATGGATCTTTCTCTCCGTCATCATGTTGCTGATAGCGCTGTTGTTGTTCGCTGCTCGCCTCGTTATTAAAGTTTGAAGTCTTACGGGCTTTACTTTGATCCGTATGAGCCGTACCGTAACTATCACTGTAACTCAGGTACGAGCTCAACTTTTCCTTGGGGTACTGTAAGTTTTGCTGATGTTGCTGTTTATATTCACGCTGTTGTTGTTGTTGCATTCTTTGATAAACGAACGTTTGGTGTTGATGTTCATTGTCATTACTTTTATTTTCATCAACATTACCAATATCACCACTATCACCACCGTAACCGTCACGACTTGCAATATCACCGTTTCCGTTGGCATCGTTAGTGTTACTAAAAAACGTACCGTACGCACGCGTTACGCGACTGTTGGTCATTGCTGTTGTCCGATGCGACGTCGCTTCATTAAACGGATGAACCGACGGCGTTGCAAAATATTTTACGAACTTTTGACTGTCACGACTGCTAATAATACGTTGCCGGCGATGATCATCGTTAAAGTCAAAATCAATGACACTACTGATGCCATCCGCGCGATATATCGTATCCCAAATGAATTGTTTTGGCAAAGGATGCGTTACATTTGGCTTTCGTTTTAATCCTAGACGCGACAGAATTTGACTTTTAATTGACTCTAGACGAACGTCATCACTTTGTTGTCTCTTTTCTAAATAACAAAAAAAAAGGAAAAGAGAAAAAAAAAATAAAAATTCGACATTAGCTTAGAGTTTTCAATGGGTGGTGGCTTGGGAAAATCATTTTTTTTTTGAGAAACTATTTGTAAAATTTTTGTGCGATTTTGCTTGCGAAAACTTTCAGCATCAACTGACACTGGGCGTCAACTAAAGCCGATGTTATCCTGGCGATCACGGTCTCGTTACGATCACGTGACCGTGCTTGCCTTTATAACAACGTTTTTGTGGTTGCCTTCACGTTGAATGTTTACTTACCAGCTTCTCGTGCTTTCATCGTTAAGTCGCTCCATTGTGTTGAATCTGCGACTGGAATTCTGTGCCCGTTTTTGATTTCAAACATTTTATTTGTTGCTGTTGCTGATATTGCACGTCGTTGAAAACGCTGTTTCTGCCTGGTTGGTATTTGATTGACATTTTTATGAAATATTGCCGCTGTATTTTGTGTGCAGTTGTTGCTGCTGCTGGTGGTGCAATTCATAAATGTTGTTGTTGTTGGTGTCGAGGCCGTGGTCGCAGCTGTTGATGTATAATATAAGGCTTGCTGCGTTGCACTGCTTAGCGCTGCATCAGATGCTGCTGCTGTACTTCGATTGTTGCCACCGTTGTCGTTGTTGCTGCTATTACTGCTATTAACTTGCCAGCTGATGTTGCATGCGGCTAGTTTTGGTCCTTCAAGCCAAACCAAGCCGATTATCAACCACAACCAGTTGCAGCGAAATGGTAGGCGTCTGCACATGCGTCCAGTGGACCACAACGATGATGCTATCAGCGTTTGACCGCTTGAACGTGTCTTCTCTGGTAATATTCTTGTTGTTGTCGTCGTTGTCGGTGTTTCTGTTTTTACTGTTGCTGTAAGTGTTGATATTGCTGTTGCCGTGATTGTTCGAAACGCACTTAAATTTAACAAAGCTTCTTTTGTTTTTGTCACTACTAATGTTGTCGGTCTTTTCGGCACAGCAGCTACTGTAGTCGTTGCCGGCGCTGTGAAACTCTTTGGCGAGTTCTGTTGCTGCTGCTGCTTTAGTGTTTTACTCGCACTGTAGTAGCAACGACAGCCACACTTCCACTTTTCATTACAAGTGCAACAGTAGCGACAAGTTGCATTCAATTTTTTGATATTTGCATTTGTTGCTGTTGGTACTTGCGTTGTTTGCGAGGTAAGCGAAGATTGCTGTTTGAAAATATTAACTATGTTTGCATTGCTTGCCTTTGCTGCTGCAGCTGCTGTGTGGCAATTGTGAAGGTTTTGGTGTCGCCAGCAAATCCATTTAAAAAAACAACAGCAACATGAATGCAGACTTGTGTAACTTGCGCAAAAGTGCCGACGTCGTCGACGATGATAGCAATTGTGTTGCTGGTAAAATAAGTGCTGCTGTTGCTGGCGTTTATGCTGCTGTTGGTAATATTCCTTATAGTAATGCTGCTGCTGTTGCTGCTGCTGCTGTTGGTGGTAGTAGTAGTGCTGACGTTGTTGCTGCCAACCGTATGGTTTACTTGTGCCGCTGTTTATATTACTGCTGCTGTTCGTATTGTTATAGCAGCTGTTGCAATTATTGTTATCTTGAACTTTGAAACCGCTGTATTTGCCGTTGCTGTTGCTGTTAGTTTTATTATTATTGGCGTTCGTGTTGCTGCTCATATTTGCTTTAAACTGCTGGCATAAACAACAGCAAAGACTGCAATGGCAATGTCTTGAGGAGCTGTTGTTCGAACGCGCAAAGCAATAGTAACAACAACAACAACAATAGCAGCAGCAATAACAACAGCAATACCAGCAGCAACAACAACAACAACAAGCATAACAACAATATGAACAATCACTGCAATGATAAGAGCTGCAATAGTAGCAACACAAGCAGCAGCAACAAGTGTAGCAGTTATTATTATTGCTGTCACCGTTACTGCTGCTACCACTACTACTATTACTATTATTGTTGTTTTTGTTGTTGTTCAATGGGCTCTCACTGTGGTTGTTGTTGTGTCTATTGCATGAATTGTCATTATTGTCACTGTTGTTGCTGTTGCTGTTTCTGCAATTGAAATTAGCACTGTTTTTGCTGTTCTCATTACTTTTACACCCAGCACTCTGATTTTGCGTGCAGCAGCAGCAACACTTGCCATATTTTTTCACACCAGCAGCAACAGCGTTTGATGTTGCTACTGCAGCTGTCTTCGGCACCGTTGCTGCTGTTGATGTTGCCAAACGTTTTTGTTGCTTTATTAGCGTGCGCTGTCTGAAATTGCAGCTTATGCAACAACTGTTGCTATTGCTGATAAGTTGCAATAACTTGCGTTTTCGCCTACGACGACGCCGTATTCTCTCATTTTGTACGCAATAAAATGTCAACGCCGGCTTAGCAGCAATGTCTCCAAGAAGCTGTGAAAACAATGCAAATTGCTTGTGAAACAACAACACATTATGTATTGTGACTAAATGTTGCTGATGTGCAGAACTTTTCGATTTTAATTCTTGTTTTTGTTGCTGTTGTTTCTGGTACATGTTGCCACAGTGCTTTGAGCAATTCGAATAAACCATTTGCTGCTGATTGCTGGTATTATATTGCTTCTGCTCCGGCTGCTGGGGTTGCGTTTGTTGCAGTTGCTGCTGCTCTTGTTTTCGCTGTTGAGTACAAAACTGCTGCAGCAAACTCAATATAAATAATACATTTTCTATAGTTAGAGCTGTTCGTTTTGCTGTCGTCGTTTTCATTGTCACAAAAGTTGTATGTAATGCAAATGTTTGATTCGACAATGGCATTGAAAATGCCGTTGATACCGCAGCGTGTTCAGTTAATGCTAGCGCAGCATTTGTTGCTGGAGCCGCTGCTAACCGATATGCTGTTGTCATAACTGTTGTGGCTGCTGGTAGTCCAACAACTGCTGCAGCTGTGCTTTCATTGGTGAAAAAAGCTTGGCAGTTCTTTTGCTGTTGCTGTTGTGTTTGCTGTTCCCTTTTGTTCCGTAGAAACGTTGCCAGGAACTCTCGCAGGCTAAGCAAAGCTAACATGCAAATACAGTAGAAAATAATGTTGTTGTAACTATCGCTATTAATTTTATAGGCCACCACCACCACAAAAGGAGCAGCATATGCAGCAAAAATTTTGGTAAAGTTGCTGTCAATATTATTGCCATCGGTAATATTGTCATGGTAGTGTAGTCGTTGTGGCAACTGTATTTTACATATGTTGTTGTTGACCTCAACGATGTTGTCCGGGCCGTTGTTTACAGTGACTGCAGCAAAATCATTTAACACCAGCAATATATTGTCAAAGGCAGCTACTGCTGCTGCTGCTGTTGTTCTCGTCTCTTTTGCTATTGCTGAGCAGCCTTTTTTGGCTGCGGTTGTTTTTACCGCCAAACTACTGTTACTGCTGTGGCTGCGGCGAATGCCAAACGTATTGCAGTTTACTTTAGGCACAAAATTTGGTACGAACGGTAGCAGTAATACCAACAACAGCAACAACAATTTATGTGAGCAACAACATTTAGTTGCTCTTTTTGCGGATATTGTTGTTGTTGAAGTTGCAAGATTCGTTGCTGCTGGTTTTGTTGTTTTTATTTTATTTGTTGATGTTGCATTGTTGGTGTGCATTAAACCGTACATGAACAGCAGTGTCAAGTTTTTCATAACCTGTGCTGTCGCCTATGTCCGAAAAACCATTCAATTTCTTGATGCATCTGCTGCTGAAGTTGTTGTTACGATTTTTTTTTACTTTCGTCTGTTGAAGTTGTGGTTCATAGCTTAAATTTTTCTTCAGTGAAATCAGGCGAACGCCAAGTCTACAGCACAAAAATTAACCGTAAAAATGTATTGGCCCAGAAAAAACAAAAATCAGCTCAAGAGAATCCAAGGGGTAATGATATCTAGTCTTCCTATTTGCTAGTGACTTAAAGCTAAAGAAGTAATTCAAGGCAAATCAAAAAGCATCAGGTGGATGCACGCAAATTAGAAATACACAGTGCGACAATTTTGTTTCGGTATCTCAGCAAATAGAAGCGACATCTATTGGCAATAATCGTCATTTTAAAGCTAACATTATTTTGAACGACCCTAAGCTTTTCATTAATATCGGCATATCAGTTTTATGACATTACGTTCATCAGTCCACTTTGTTCACGTGTTGATATTTAATGGAGCAACGCGCTGGACCACGCAAAACTTGGCATAGCAGCCACAGAAATTTAAAATTATGCGAAGAACTTATGGTGATGATTGACTGTCACGGTCAATGAATAATCTCTCAAAAAATAAACAAATCATAACAAGTCAAACGCACGAATGCTGTGCGTCAGAACGATTGCTTCCACGCAAGCAGCCACTACGCACCGCAGTTTTTGCTCAGATTATCAACACTTTGTCAGTGTTCCGATTTTTGCTATTGCTTTCAAGTACCCGCTCGGAAAAGCTGTGGCACGACTCTAACAGAAAAATAGGTTTCCACGACTAAAGACGTGGATAAAAGTGCATGTTCTTTTAGTGGGCGTGGAACTACTTTTAATAGAAAAAAACGCTGACACGGCTACACCGATTTAGATGAAATTTGGTGTGAAGATAAATTGAGTCCTGAGTAGTGATATTTTTGTTTAGTGGGCAATGTTTTTACTGCTAAGCTAATGAACCGATTTTGATAAAATTTGGTGTAGAAATAGACTAAACCATAGAGAAAGCTATATGTTCCGAAGTGTGCGGTGTCACGTTCCCCATGGGAAAATAAGTTATCTCTGCTGAACTTATATATAGATTCTGATCAAATTTAGTACGGAAATAGAACTAATCGACTTATTTTGGTGAAATTTGGCATGGAGGTACTCGTATGTATATTGAACTCTTGGGAAGAGTTAGAGATAGAGCATTTTGATACCATGATTTTTATTCTAGAAAGCGTTGCCAAAAAATAGCTCTTTTCTATATGTAATTTTTTAATATTATGTACCAAAAATTTGGTTGAATTTCAACCACTGTGTAAACTCTAGTAATATTAATAATAATATGCATTCTATATTTCAGGAAATGATACAAACTGAGCTGGACAGATACGCGCTGGTAAGCAAATGCAAATGCAGTCCACCTACCAACAAAACAGCAAAAATTTTGATAACCAAGGATAATATTCCTTCTTCACAAAATAGATTCGCTATCCTGAGTAAAGAACACGATTCCACTGCACCAACATCAAAACCAACTCCAATCTGTATTTGTGATAGTAGTTCGAACTTTATAGTCCAATATATTTCCCAATTAAATGGCAATAATAATTTACATATAGTTTCAATATAAAAAGGGAATATTAATGAAGCAAAATCGCATGTTTACGATGAAAAAAAAACTTTAGCAAAATAGTTGAAGATTTCGAAGAATATAGCGACAACTTTTACACGTACCAATTGAAGAGCAGCAAAGGTCAAACATTAGTGTTTAGGGGTATTGAGGCCGGAGTGAACACTAGCGAAGTTCAAGAAGCACCGATATCCAAAGATTTTCAAACTTAAAACGTTTTCAATATCATAAACAGAAGCAAAACTTAGCAGCCATGCTATAGAATAGAACTAGAGCCTTCAACAAGCAGGTATAAAAAAAATGAAGCCCACCCAATATATAACCTCAAGTATATAATGCATAGAAAAATAACCGAAGTGGAACCGAGACAAAAGAGAGGTCCGGTTCAATGCATTAACTGTCAGGAATACGGTCACTGAAAAACACACTGCAAGCTGTCACGCGTATACGTCATCTGTGTTGATCTCCATTCATAATCTGAATGTAAGCTTAGTAAATCAAATACTAAAGCCAAACGCTGGAGTAACTGTGCAGACCCTCATACAGCTAACTATCGTGGGTGTCCTGTTTATAAAATAGTCGAACAAAGTGTCCCACCGCCGTCTAATCGACCACAAATACTTGCTAAATCAATCATAACCCCACCTCAAGATGTTCGGAACACAGTGATAATAAATCCCAAAATTTCCTATGCCAGCGCTCTTAAAGCAACAAACAATGTAGAAAACAATAATCCTATTGAGCACCAAAATCTCGAGAGAATGTTAACATATCTTGCACAAAAGTTTGTTCAATTCATGACTTCAATGCAAAATATGATGCAGCAGATGCTACGTAACCAATGAACGAATTTAAAATTTGCCACTGGAACGCAAACGATGTTAAGCAACACAAATTAGAGCTCGAAAACTTCTTAAAAAATCATGAAACTGGCGTATTGTTACTTTCCAAAACTCAACTAACGTTCAAAAATGATTTCATATCCCAAATGGAAAAGCTCACTGAGGGTCAGGAATTTTGTTAAAACCCCAATTAAGGCACTATCTGTTGGAAGACTTTGGCACTAATTACCTTCAAGCTTTATAAAGCAAAACTTCATTTAGTGAGAATGAGGATTTTAAATCACTAAATTTATTGCTCTCACG
This sequence comes from Meiosimyza decipiens, assembly GCA_963680825.1. NCBI lineage: Eukaryota > Metazoa > Arthropoda > Insecta > Diptera > Lauxaniidae > Meiosimyza > Meiosimyza decipiens. Next base: position 10,939,131 of record OY804262.1, on the reverse strand, counting down.
GAGAGGGCCACAGAACCTTAGAAATATACTACTGACACGTTTATATCATCACTCCAGACCCATCAGATTTGAAAAACTTATAGATGTGATTGATTTATTACAATATATTCCTCCAATATATCGTTGACTATTTTCAAAAACTTGATCATAATGAAAAAATTAGCTTTCCCACGTAATATATAAAAAAATTTTCATAATCTGGGAATTCAAATTACTTTTCTGTCAAAATTTGCAAACTCGCCACTTTTACCATTTTTCAGTCTAATATTTGAAAAATCCGTACAATTCATATAAAATCAGGATCAGAATCACAAAACGGAAACAATTTACTTTCCGTCAACATGCTACATTGGAGCATTTTGTTTCAACTAGAGCACTCTATCCAAGAGTGACTTTTATAAAAAGTTCCATAGAGCATTTTTGGTGTTCAAAGTTCAACTTTGAGCGCACTGTGGCACTAAGCTCAAAAAAAATTTAGATATGTTATAGTTTTTTTTTTCCTTCTCTAAGTATTATCAGACAATTGTCTCAAAAAAATGTCAAGTTCCTAGTACTTTAATTTTCTTGGAATTTATGGCCATGGTCTCCAACTTTGCCACGTAAGGAAGGCAGTTGCACAGGCAAAACCGGCAAATAAAAATGATTTCTTGGATTGCGATATCCGTAGCACGATGTTAAAGAACAGAGAATAAATAAATTTTTAATACACAATTAATGAAATATAATGAAAAAAAAAATTTATTTAAAAATTTCAATTCATACCTTTGGTATGCCAAGGTTTCATTCAAATCGTTCATTGGCTTAAGGGTCACAATCTTTTGTTAATAAAGTTGCCTAAAGTTCAATTTTGTAACAAAAAAAAATAATAAGAACACTTTTTTTGGTCACATTGAACCTTTTTTTCAATATTGCGATGAAAATCATGATGGTAATTTTTATTTTTTTTAAATTTACGCATATTCTGACCCAATACTTTTCGACATTTCGCGACTTTTCGAACATTACGAAACATCACAACACCCACGAATGCTGGACGTCACCGCCTTATTTTCATACTACGCGTCTATGTTTGTTTTAATAATAGTGATTTCTTGCCTTATTAATCGCTCTTTTCATTTTCTCACACTATGTTACATTCCTATCGCTCTCTTCCTGCCGCTTCCTTGAACAAGGCTCATAGCCATGGCTTAAATCAACGATACAGCGCGTCTTTTTTGGTTGCCAAAAACTCAGTTTACAATAAGTGTAGCAATTGTTTTTTATTTTTTTTTCAGTTGGTCGTCGTTGTCATCGTCTTTCTGTCTACCAGCAGTGGGGTGTTTCATACGTATGGGCCACAAGCTTTTGGCTGCCAAAATACTAAAACTCATGCTTGGAGTGAGAAAAAATTATTGCCAACAAAACGACCAAGACAACGCCAGTACATGGGGACCTAACAAAAGCACAAATGTACAAGGGATACTGGCTATTGGGTGCTGCATATTGATGGTGATTACTAAAAATAAGTGTTCAAGTTGTATATATACTATACATATGTGTACGTACAACAAAAAAAAAAAAAAACAATAAGCAATAAGTACTTGTTTTAGAGAAGCCCCATTGCATAGAGATAACGAAAATCGAGGGAGAATCGGAGGAAAAACTATGCGAGTCGTGCGGCGCAGTAACCCAAAACCGTAAAATAGTGATAAAGCTGAAAATTGATCTCAATATGTATGGATACATTTGTGTACATTAGCTCCTCAATGAGCATGGGACATTGACAAGTGCTTTTCAAATATATTTATTTAATATATTCGCATATTAGGAACGTAATAGGTATAGCTAAGTATATATATTCATAATCAGAGCAACGTCGAGAGGTAGCGAGGCTAGACTTGATAAAGCCATGTTCCACTATATGTCTGTGAATATCACGATTTCGGGAAAACAACAATAAAGACGGTTCGAAAACACGTCGATCGCATAGGTAAATCCAAACCGAGCTCGAAATGTTTCCAATATGTTAAAGTTTATACAAGGAAATACTGAGCCAAATTTCAAATCCTTAACACTGTTAGAAATCGTACATGATTTGAAGTAATATATAATAGATGTACATGAACAATGAACAAGGTAGGCGTGACTGCCAGTTTTTTTTGATGTGTAAACATTATAACTTGCAAGTAATGTAAAGGGTGTTGTTTTTAGAGGTATAGAGCTTCAAATTGAAATAAAACACAAGAAAATCGTTATAATGTCCATCAATTTGGCTTTATTGGAAGGATAATTTTATGCCATTAATGTTTAAATATGATTTCGGGCATGTGGCCGCCGCGGCTGGCTCGAATAAAGCCAATTCTACAGGTCCAATTTTGAACCACTTTTTCGAGCATATGGGGCCGTATGTCGGCAATAACGCCACGAATGTTGGCTTCCAAGTCCCCTAACGTTTCTGGTTTGTTGGCGTAGACGAGCGACTTCACATATCCCCAAAGAAAATAATCCAATGGTGTCAAATCACACGATCTTGGTGGCCAATTGACAGGTCCATTCCGCGAAATTATGCGCTCATCGAATGTTTCCTTCAATAAATCGATTGTGACGTGCGCTGTGTGGCATGTAGCGCCGTCTTGTTGGAACCACAACTCATCCACATTCATGCCATCCAATTCGGGAACAAAATAGTCGGTTATCATGGCTCTATACCGGTCTCCATTAACGGTAACTGACTCTCCAGCATTATTTCGGAAGAAGTATGGCCCAATGACTCCACCAGCCCATAGAGCACACCAAACAGTCAGTTTTTGTGGATGTAATGGCGTCTCAAGGGTCTCATGTGGATTCTCTTCACTCCAAATGCGGCAATTTTGCTTGTTGACGTAGCCATTCAACCAAAAATGAGCCTCATCACTGAACAAAATTTTGCGATGAAAATCAGCATCGAGATCAATCTCATTTTCGGCCCATACACCAAAATCACGACGCATTCCATGGTCTCGCGGCTTTAATTCTTGCACAAGCTGGATCTTGTAAGGTCGCAAGCCAAGATCTTTGCGCAAAATCTTCCATAAAGTTGATGGACAAGGCTCCAATTGCTGTGCACGGTGGCGAATCGATTCATTCGGGTCCTCTTCAACATTTTGCTCTACAGCGGCAATTGTTTCTTCGGTGCGCACTGTTCGACGTCTCTGCGGATGCGTATTATCACATAGAGTAAACGTAGTGCGAAAACGATCCATGGTTAACCGAATTAATTGCTCTGATGGACGATTATGTCGACCATAAAATGGACGGAGCTTGCGGTAAACTTCGCGAACTGAACCATTATTTTCGAAATAAATTTGCACGATTTTTTTTCCAACTTCTTATTTTTAGACACTATTTGGCATTTATCGAGTTTTTCAGCAATAATGTCACTATGTATTGCGACATTATTCGAATGTTTGGACTTTTTTCGAACTTTTCGACAATGTTTATCGGCTTCCTCTTCATTTATTCATTTTGTACACATTTTTCGACTTCTTTCACGTATTTTTCGACATTACACACATATATATATCAATTTTATTAACATATATTTATATAGATATATCGGTTTTCTCAACTTTATTGAGATTTTCTTGAGATTACGACCATATTCAATGTTTTCGAATTAGTTTTTGAGATTATTTAATATATGTATATCGACATTTTCGACATATGGTATCATAATATCCACATTCTGTGTGACAGAACAAACCAAGTCGAAAACAATTCGTCAGTCATCATAGTCAAGTGAAGAAAATTGCATGATCTATAACTTTTCTCTGAAGGAAGCTAGTGCTCGATCAAACCAAAAACGAGAGCTACTCAAAAATCAATTTTGAAGCATTAACAACACCCAAGTTGTGTTCAGACATAAAATTTTGTAATCTTTGAGTTTAATTAAATCTAAGGAAAACCAACGTTATGACCCAAAAAATCTATAGCTAAATAAATAACTGAAAAGAACTTAAAAGTTTGCAATATTTAAACTGCAGAGTTTTTTTTTATCGCATTCATGTAAGTATGTATGTATTTTAAACATTATGCTGTTACATGTGTGCGTGTGTAATTTGTTATTTTGTATTTGCAAAATCATATGTGTTATAGAAAGGACTCAGTGACAACGACAAGCCATTCGATGAAGGCGACGCAACGGCGTCGAAGGACGAGCTAGTCAGCAGTAAAGACGATTATGGTTGCCAGGGAGTTGCTTAAAAAAAAAATTAAGTTTTTATCTGTATCTTTGTGGCTATCGAAGAAAAAAACATTTAAAGAAAAAATTAGGAACTGCAGAGTGTTCAACGGGGAGGTTAACTACTTTATTTTGCCGCCATTTTGATGAAATTGACTGTTCAAATTTCGCAGACGTGTTGCAAAGACCCATTAATCAACATTTGATCCATGCTCTTTCATTTAGTCTCTCATTTCATTGCCTTCCCGGAGAATAACCCAAAATCCCAAAATGAAGAAATCTATGCATTATACAAAAAAAAAAAATAACACTCAGAAAGTAAGGAAAATCGTTCAAAGCACCATACTGTGAATGTCTTACTGTTTGAAAATAAAGAAGCAGTTGTGGGCGAAATTGCTCAAACATCCCTAATAAGATTTATGTATACCTCAATTCGATTTCTAGATAGCGAGAGTTTTAATTTGAAGCCTTGGCATGATTCTTAAGTTTCTGAAATCCCCTATTTTGGTATACATGATGCCAAGTTTCATATCTTTATTTTTCTAATCTTACCATTTGGCTTTCGAGATGTCCGATGCTACATTTAAACCTTCTAGTAGTTAGATTTAAAAGTAAAACGTCACGTAATATGGAAACTATATCAGATATGAAAAAAATTTCTTCAATACTTATGGCTCACGTGCTACAAAATCAAGAGTCAAAACTTTCCGCATCGGAAATCGCACTCATGCCGTTCTTAGGTCAGTTTTTCAGAGAAAATGTCGCGCTGCAATTAAAGTTGAAAAACCTACCAGAAGCACTCAAAACGCTAAGGCATTCTAGACATGAAATCAGGTTCAAAGGCGCTGTGTAAAAAAACTCACAATCAAATTCGCGGAAATATTTATCTAATGTTGTTTGTCATCCTGTTGAAGTTTTGGAAATGTCTGGCATCAGCACTGTGCTTTAACAAAAAAGCTGCAGCTACTGCTGTCAAAAGTGGCCTTAATTGCAGGAGTATGTAGTCGTCATAGGATATCATAAGCACCAAGTTAGCCGTGAGCCTTTTATCACGCTGTGTCTCAGAACAGTTTACTCCAACAACTAAACTTACAGCATAGAAACGATTTTGATGTAGGAAGTGTATTTGACAGAGCTTGGTTATCATTCAAACATTATAACAGATTATTTTTTGCTATCTATGGCATTTATTTTGGCAAACACTAAGTGACCGCAGCATGCTTAATAAGCGCAACCTGTGGACATCCTTCCTCGTCCAACTGATAGTTCACATTTCTGACACGAGCTTCGAGCACTATTGTGAATCATGTTCGATCTCATTATCACAGACATTCCAACAAGAGACAAAGATAAGCAACCTATGTTCATGAACAATTAGTACGCGTTGGCAACCCTAACGCATAAGCACAATAGAATGAGCACAAATTTTACGAATACTATTGCCAACAACAACAATAATGAAATTATATACTTACAACCATCATCACCAATACCATCAGCGCTGCTAACGATTACTATAGGACAACAACCAAAACTACAAATAAATTTCGAATAGCTACAACTCAAAATGCGACAAAATCTGCTAAAGCAGTGGAAAGCAAATAAATGAATGACATTGGGCTGATTTTGGGCAGCAGCATTACATTACATTAGAATTGGAACAGCATCATCATCCTTTATTAGATGATGATGATGCTGCTGCTGCTGCTGTTGCAGGAAGTTTCGACTGAACGTACGAAAAATTACCAATCATTCGTCTGTTTCAAAATTATATTGTTCTACCACTGCTTCCATGAAGCTCCTTGGGATTGACAGTAAAATATGCGGATGATACAAAAAAAAAACAACGTATGAGTGCATGCACTTGCGGCGATATGTGTGAACTTAATGATATTTCGTTCTGTTAGTTAATTGAAAAGTCGAAAGATTTATAAAAATCTAAAGCAGTAGAGGAAGTCGAAAACCTTTGAATAATGTAAAAAACTCAACATTCGAAAAAAAAGCAAAAATCAATATATTTTGAAAAATGTCGATAAATGTTAGTAAATAAATACGTCGAGAAATGTTGAATCAATCAATAAATTTCGAAAAAATTATAATTATAGATCACAAGTCGAAATTACTAATCCCATGGCATATTCTTAGGCTGAAAGGTAACTAGTTTGGCCTAAAACTAGTTTGGCCTATATCAATGAAATATTAATGTAAAAGCACTGTGGCTAGTGAAGCCAGTGTTCGATATACTATAGGATTTCAAGCTAAAAAGGTTGTTTAAGGTTATGTCACTTCGCCGATAAATATGAAAATTTTCGACATTATACGTTTTATTGATAATTTCAATATATGCTGGGCAAATGGTAAGTGAGGATAAGTGGGCGGCTTTTGGCCGCTTATCAGGACATATATCTTTCAATATATCTAATACTGACTTTGCGACGGCTTTCGACAGTGCTTTTGCATAAAAATTGTATTGCATACTTTCAGGCACTTTTGAACTAAGAACTAATTTGGCCGGTAACATACATATATATTTTATTCTCTTATTTGTAAAATTTAAATTAGAATTATGTACGATAATATAATCTAAGTAATTGAATTAAATTAATATAAACATAGCGTAAAGCGACGCAGTAAAATTGCAGCAGCTTCATAGTTTCTAGACGCTAAGTTACCGTAAATTCACAAATAGCAGAAGGTAGATTAGCAGGTTCAAAATCGTTTAACATTCATTCACTGGCAGACAGCTAATAGAATATATCGCTTAAAAAAATTAACTTAATTTTATTAAGTTTGCTTGAATTGGAATATTTTTGTATTCCGCCTTCAAAAAATTCAAGCATATTATGTTAACAATTTTATTTTGTAAGAAGGGCCTGAAAAAAGAGGCACAAATGCATAAGACAAAATCCAGAAAACCAAGTACAAATCTAACGAATATGGTAACTCAGATAAACGTTCACTCAATAACTGACCACAGCATAATGAGCTTTAGCATTATGACATAACATGAATTTGAAGAGATCAAATTGACTTGGCAAATTGACCAAAAGAGTTGTTGCAGTTATTAATTTTAACTCTATGAAAGGCGCCTAAAACAGGACATTTTTGACTATTTTTGAAATGTTTTCCCAATGGAATGATTCAAAACAATGCGTTTTTTAAAGCACTTTACATACGTATTAGCAAGCAAATATGTTTGATATTTAGTGTCAAAAATGTGCTGCTTCTATGCAAAAATTTATTATTTAGAATTGCATTTTTTGCAAAAATTAAATAAAAAGAGGCAGTATTTAATTTTGTTTGATTCCGTCAAATAATTATTGCATACGCTTTATGCATTTAATCATGATCTCAACCATAAATGAATGCCGACGCATACTTCAATCTGGCAACTGTGATCTATGCTTTTTCTATTCTTCGCCAAGAAAACTTTTTGTCAGGAAATCTTCGGCAAGAGAAATATAAATATTAAAGACTTATTTAGGTTTTTAACTATACTTCATATACATAGCTGCTTGGAATACACACTCAGAGCTTAGTTTATAAATAAGACACTTTATTTATAAATTCAGCCTCAATGTACCATCTAAAATTTAGTGGTTAATTTATGGACGATTTTAATGGAAAATCACTCACTCGTATCTTGTGTATCAGATTTATAGAGTTATTGGATAAAATAATCAAAATTAAAAACTTATATTTTTTTAGTATTTCCAATATTATTTTTTATAACTTTTTTTGGAGATGAGAACTAAAGTTTAACATAAATGTATTCATATTGCCAGGTTACATATTTTCATCTGATTTAGATATAGCATAATAAATACCGAACAGATCGAAATCTCTACGGTATTTTATTCGTATGGATATGCTTTTTTACTACGGTCTCCTATTCATGTTTTGTTTGATTTTGCTCTAACTTACTAATATACTTAAAGGGACCAAACGCCCTCTTTGATCAAATTCCAATTTTTTTTGTGTTTTCTCAGTTTTTCACTCCACGGCATATCCAAAGTTGATATAGAAAACAATTGGAATTTTTCCAATAGAAAATCAGTTTAAGAAAGAGTTTTTGTGTGCCAAATCATTAAAATGTCGCTTACAGAAAATCGTTTATCGATATGAATCACTTAAAGAAGGTCGACATGTAGTAATTAATTTGCGTCGCTCTGGTACTTTCAACGGCTACGAGCGGTGAAAACATTTGATTTGAGTCATGATTTTTACGTTTCATTTAAGTTCCCTTCAATTTTTCTGACTGATATTTAAGGCATGAAGCTCTTTGCCGCTCGACTTATGGCAAAAGCAGGTCACCGAAGACCTAATATCTCAAACTTCTACTGAGCGAAACTTCACGTGCCGCATGATAAGTGCCGACACGAATAAGTCATTTAAGCTACCCAACAGTCTTTGCAACTGCGCCTCAAAGACCAGCCGAAATCCAAAAAATTTCCCTTATGCCAGAGCAAAACGGTTCGCCCAGATCATATACGGTTGGCGCTATTAGAGCTCCGGTCCGGACTTGTGTAAGCAGACCGTACAGACTCATGTTTTACAGAATCTACATCTTTAAGATGAAAATAAGTTCAACCACACCTACAGCTGATCTAACTAGCTTGCATTGCTTTTGATTTCGCTAATCTGATCAGCGTTGTATAAGCTTTTATAGGGCTTTCCATAAAATGAATAAATGTGAGTAGCCAGCTCTGGTCCTTATCAGAATCATCATCCAGGTTCGTTCATAAAATGGCAAAACTGATCAGGACTTGAAAAAATTTCATAAGGCTTTCCCTGGAAGGTCTGCAATATGGCTAGTACTTCCCATTCCATATCCCGAATTCCTAAATACGTTTCCACCTTTTAGATTCTGATAACATCCACACATGGCTGCCCGTAATAGGGTCCGCCATTCTTAGCCAGACCTGGAGCTGATTATGGTAAGGCTTGCTTAATAGGAACTCCTACTCGCGGAGTTTTTCGGTATGTAACACCAAGTATTGCTTCATAACATAATTTCGTACCTAGAGCTGGTCGAGACCTTTAAAGCGATACACTATATTTCACGACCGGATATCAAGTGGCAGAGTTACAACGAAAATAAAAAGATTGGGTTGAAAATGTTCTGAGGTAAGTTTTTAAACTGGCTGGAGGCCGGTGAAAATTTTTTCGTCATGCGCCTTAATGTACATCTTAGGTAGTACCTAAGGCACAGATTCTGGTGGCTTCAAACACACTTCCGTGAATTTAAATCCAGTTAGCCCAAGATGACTACTATAAGACGGGTACTTAGATATATACCCAAGTAGTTACTGAAGAGACTCCTATAGGGCAAACCGGTGGTCGAGCAATGTTTGCTGCAATTATCCCAGTCTATGCGATGGGCTGGAATGTTGCTGTTATAAATGAGGCATACGAATACGGTTTAAAAGTAAATGCGCCTACATCTCAAGATTGTAGTGCACCGTCTCCGATGGGGAATGGGCAAACTTTTCGATTGTTCAATGCATCCTGCTCATGAGGACCTGAACCCGCCGGCTGTGGTAGTGAACCGGCGTAAAACTTCCTACTCTAGACTGCACATATTTCAGACAGATCACAAATAGTGTCTGATATGGCTTGCAAAGATGAGCATTCCTCATGCTGGCCTTGTGGTGCAGTGGTAGTATAGTGCGCTTACAATTCAAAGGTCCGCACATTCCATTCTCGGTTCAAGCATTGTAATACACTCTCCATATTTCCTCTCTTCCTAATTATTTTCCTCTCCTCTCCTTAATATTGCGAAGATTTTTTCGAGCTTTTACCAAATAAGCAATAAGCAAGTTCAGCGTCACCACCTGAGTCGATACAGCTGTCTATCTGTCTGTCTGTTCGTCTGTCTGTCTGTCGGTATGTCTGTCTGTCTGTAGGCGTGTCAAAACTAAGCAAGTTAGCCAATCAAATTTGGCACATAGGTCAAACCTTCTTACAACCTGCTAGCATGTAAAAACGGGCAAAATCGGTTTATGTCCACGCCCACCGCTCATACTCTATGTAAATGTATGTACCCCAGCACATATTGAAAAAACTTGGGGTGATTTTGGCGCACATGTGAAAAAAATTAAGGTTTAGCTAGTTTTTAAATTGGCAAAGACTCTTAAAAGGGCGTGGCACAGCACAGATTTTTAACTTTAATAACTCGTTAACCATACAAGATATTATGGTGAAATTAAGTACACGTATACAGATCATAAATATATTGAATAGTGCTCTAAGTGGGCGGCATTGTAAAAGTGGGCGTGGCACTTGTCAGCAATTGAAAATTTTGATTTCGTATAACTCACAATTGGCAGATACGATTTTCATGAAAATTTTAGGTAATTAATTTTCAATGTATGTTTAACAATGCAGTGTAGGGCATGTGAGATTCGGCCTGGCCGAAGATAACACCTTCACTAGTTTTTTTTTTGCAATTATTTTTCTATTGGAAAAAAATAGTATACGCTGAAAAAAAAATCATTTCGACGATTTGATCGTATGAAATATAGTATATAGTAAAGGGAATAGCTTTCAATTTTTCCGAAAGTCCACTAGTTTTCGAGCAAAAAAAGAGCAAAGAGATAAATGAACGCTGGTCTTAAGCAAAAATGTCTCATATTCAAATATCAAAAAATCATAAGTCCCCTGAAAATGCGATGAACTGTACGAAAAACGCTGGGATTATAATAATACAACTAAAAACTCTTTGACTTGACTCCGATTAGTAGTAGCCAAGTAACATACAACATATAAATATTTGAGTCCATTGAAAAGCTGATAAGTTTGACGCGTATATATGAGGTCGCCGATTAGTGTATTTCCGGAAATGAGAAAGCTAACGAATGTACCAAAAAAGGATCAGAATAATCGGAGAATCAGCAAGCGGTAGATCTTGGAATTCCGCCGGCAGCACTACACTATCGGATAGGTACGTAGCCAAGAAACAAGCAAACAGAAGATGGAACCTTACAGCCGCATACAAATCGTCTCGAAACACGTAACCTAAACTGAATCTAGGAAGGACACAAACTCTTTTAAGGAATAGTGTTAATAACTGTTGGAGGAGTGCTGACAAGGCACTGTGTTATTGCACCTATGGCCGCCAAATATGGTGCCCCTTTCAGAGATTTCTGCAGTAGTTGTGGAGACGAAGAAGAGGATGAAATGTTTAAACAATCACTCTGCGAAAAAGAAAACGAATCAAATATTTTGGCTCTGCTGTCATTGTTGGTCTTGAGGAACTAACCGAGTTCAAGCACACCAGCATCCTCAACTTCACTAAGGCTCTGGTTAGCTGACGCTCACTCAATGCGATCATTCAAGGAGTAAGGTGGGGAATATATATGTATGTAGGGTATTACAATGGGTAAAGTGCCTCCGAGTGAAACTTTCTATATATGCAAGCGACCCTTTTAACCTTAGCTAACCAAACCTAGCCTAACCTAAACTAACCTAACTTAACCTAACCTAACCTAACTGAGAAAAATAAATATTTGAGTCCATTAAAAAGCTGTTACGTTCAACGCGTATATATGAGGTCGCCGATTTTGCTGAATAACTTTTAAGGGCATTATTTCACTAGCTGTTAATGAATCATTGATGAATCTTTTCGTCTTGACTAGAAACTATGTTACGCTACAACTTTTTGTAAGATAGAAGGATTGATTTTAAAATATTTCATAGCACACATAAAATATTAGAAATTAGTAGTTTGAAAAACAGTTTTTGAATGACGATATTTCCAATCTCGATATTTTTAATTTAGTATTTTTTTTTTGAAATTTGAAATGATAATGACATCTCAGTACCTTCTTTTCTGTTCAAATTTGGGAATATGATATTTCTGTTGAGGTAAGCATTCAGAAAAATTAAATCGTATTCAGATTCAACTTTGGTTTTCATATTTTTTTTCTGCAAAAATAAAAATTATTTCAATATCGAACATGCCGAATTTTGAGTTAAAACCAATTTCTTAGTTTGAATCAGAACATAATTTACTCTTTGGTAGGTAAAAAATAAAAAAAAGAAGAACTAATGTTTAAAATATTTAGCTCTGAAGTCTTTTAACATAGAAAACTCCTTTGTTTTATTAACTTTCAAAAAATTCTAGTACAACAATAGTTCAATTTTTGGCAAAACTACAAATGGTTCATCATCAACTATTAAAGTACGATCCAAATAAAATTCGGTAAAGTCGGAGACCTTAATGTTCAACTTCTTTCGTTTCACATATACATATATGTATACAAAATATTGTTGATTCACAAATTCACAATTTTTCAATTCGTAACTTTTTTCAAATCCATTTCTATTTACATGATTTACTTGGTATCCTTTGAATTAGGTTTGTTAATATTTTTTCAAGTTTTTTGTTTCTATTTTTTATCTTTGCGAGTTAATTATTTTTTAATATTTTATTTATAATTTGTTGCATTACACTTTTGTTACAAACTGGAATTTATGTTTCAAACTTTTTAAAAACTTTTTCTTAATTAATTTGTAATTTCCACAATAACTAATTCTTAATAAATTTTTTTTTTTGTTTTAAGATGCTGCCATATATTAAGGCTTTTATATATTTATGTATATATATATATAGTAAATGGCACATTATATTTACATATATATTAATATACATATATTATATAATAACAAAAGTATATATGTATAATTATATATATTACAATAATCATATATAAATATACATTCATATATATGTTAAGATATGTTATATAATATATATGTTCACATACATAAGCATTTATATATATATATATATATATATGTGTGTTTGCAATCCACACTTTTTGAATACTTGTGTATTTATTATTGTAAGATTTTATTTATTTCGAGCATGTGTTTTTTTCTGTGTGTTAACTCTTGTACTATGTACTACGAAAAAAACTATGAAATTATTGTTAAAACGCGTAAAAAGCGCTTTTGCTATAAGCGCGTGTTGCCGTACGCCATGGCCAACGTGTGTGGCGTGTGTCTTTGTTACTGTTTTGTTTCTTGCACCGTTATGTTCCATTTGGTTTAACCGTTTTTGCTCAACTGTGCAGCGCACACCAACACTTTTTTTTCGTTTGAGTAGAACGAAATGGAAATGAAGCAAATTGAAAGCCAAGAGAATAAACAAAAAAGAAAGTCATGCACGTTTACATATGTATGTGTATATGCGCAACCCAAGAGCGAGCACGGGCAGTTTCTACTATATGTATGAGATTTAAGAGAAAAAGGATTTTTTTTCTACGCTCTCTTACTGTATTTATTTTGGTGCTCTTGAGTTGTCGGCACACTTAACCGCATAATAAATTTTATTTTTGAAAATGCTCCCAACGGTGATAAAAAATAATTAAAAGTAAATCGACACGCCTACTCCACCAAGCCCACTAATTTAGCATAGCATTGAACTTAAAAGTCGTCAGAATAACTTAGGCCCCAGCGTACTGTTACTGCTTGAAAATGTTGGTGAAATTTTGGTTTTGAATATATTTTTGAAATCGCAAAATATGTGTAACACAACTAATTCTAAAACTTGCACGTATTTTATATCTAAGGATAATAATTTGGTCGAGAGAGGAGAATCTTGTTCTATTCCCGAACAACCGCTGACTTGAAAGCCAAAAATATGTAGCTAAAAATAAAACTTTAACGGATTAGCAAGAGCAGAATTTGCCATGAATTTTGGCTCAGAAATGAAATGTGGAAAATTTTGTTAAGTTGCTGTCTTTTTCGAACGTCCAAGATCTGTAGTCGAAACGTTTTCTGCACATTTGGGCCAGTTTGAGTTTCTGTTTTATAAAATCAATACTGCAAAGGACTCACAGGATGATCTGAAAAGAAAAACTCTGTTGCAACTTTACAGCTATCAACTTGAATGAATTTGATAGTGACATCACTCCGTATAAAGTGAACTTTTGGTCTTTAAGGAACTTAGGAATTATGGTATGTCCGTTTATAAGACATCTTCATGTTAACAATTTAGTAGCAGCTTGAATGTCCTTGCTTATTTTGTATTATAATTTTAGTTTTTTTAACATTCCTAGCGTTTCATTTGTATCCTTAAAAAATACTCAATCCACCAATTTAGTTCTGTTCTTTGAAATGTTATTAGTATAATTTATGTGTGACGTATTTTTTTTTACAATTTCAGTGCATCTACCCCCTACTTCTTGCTCCTCAACGTCCGTGCTATGCTTCTTTAGGAATTGCTGCATCCAAGGATTTTTTTTTTTTTTCTTAACAGGAGGATGGATGAAATTCGGTCTGTTTCATTCCTTAGTTCATTTGTCCCAAAGCCCAAAGTTTATATGACACAATATACACACTTAATACATACATTGATCAAGATAAATTATATTTGTAAGACTGTGTGTGTGTGTGTGTGTGTATGAGTGAGTGTTTGGTAATAATCGGTTTTTTTATGTCTTGAGTGTCTTTCAAAAGCCGACTTAACGGCGTCAAAAAATAATAAAAATTGTCCATGCACATACATACATATATATTGATAAAAACACACTTACATCAGCACACACTCACTGTTACGCATCTATGTATACACAATCAAACACAAACATTTACATATTCGCAGCATATATTTAGGCGCTACGCAAGATATGAATTTTATCAAAAAAACTTAAAAGTTTTAATACAAAATGTACACGTTCATTTTGCATGCAAAATTGGATATCGTAAGTATCATTTGTGACATTTCCAGTATGTCCTCTGCAATGCTCTTTTAAAAAATTTCTCACAGAAGACATTTTAGAAACTATGAGGAACTTTAATTTTTGTATCTATTAGTTCACAACCGAAGGCAAGTTGACGTTAAACTTGAAAATGAAAAAAAGAAAACAGAACGTGAGTACAAACACTCGCGGCGTGATTTGTGAACTCATTAATGTCTCGTTGACAAGTTGACAAAGACAAAATATTCATATGTTGAGGAAGTCCAAAAATGTTGAACGAGTGGAAAGTACTTAGTCGAAAATGTTTAGAAAATTGAAAATTGTTGAGAAAAAGGCGCACGATTTCGGGGAAATCAATAAATCTTGGAAAAGCCAAAAAATGCTGAAAACCATGATGTACTTACTGTATGTTGAAGAAGTCGAAAAATGCTGAAAAATGCGAACAATTTTGGAAAAGTGCCGATGAATATCGAGTAGTCTTTGTACACTAGCTGTCTCGGCAGACGTTGTTCTGCCCTTTTCGGTAGGTGGAGCGGTGAGTTTGATTTGGTGAAAGTCCCTGTATAAAAAAAGTTTTGATCATATACGAGGCGTAGAGCCGCCCATTTTCATTGAAAACTAGTATTTGTGCTTGCGTCTTTATCCATACTTTCTTTATATAAACCAAGCCAATTCATCTGCTCCTCTTAAAAGAGAGCGTGTCATCGCCAATTTTTTACAAACCAAACTATGCTTAGAACCTTTCACAGTCCAATAATAATAATAGAGTTTAGCTACTACAGCTATTAGCCTTCTTAGCTAAATAGTCTTTTAGAAATATATGTACCAAATGATATCCAGCTGTGCCAAATAGTTGCTGAAACATAGTAAATTTCGATGTTTCTCATATGGATGGCGTGGCACCGCCAATTTTTTTAATTGGAATTTAGTTTTCCCGCACAGTTTATATATGTGCCAAATTTCATTCGTTTGCGTTAAACAGTATCTTTTATGTGAAGGGGTATGGCATCAGTTTTTTTTTTTTCCAAACCAAACTATGCTAAAATCATTCCACAGACCATAAAAAACATACCAAATGATATCCAGCTCTTGACATGAAAATGGATTTGCGATATTTCGCTGCTCACCGCAAGGTCGAATTTAAGGTTAGTTAGTAAGAGCTAAATCGGGTCTTCTCAGCAAAAAACATAGTCTTTACATGATCTTGTTTTTAAAGTTTCTCATAGATTCGAAAACTCACTTCATTTCAAATTTAACGTGCTCTCGAAAACTTCTACAACATGAAGTTTTCTTGAACAGAATTAGTGAGTACCGATGAAATATGCAGACAATGAAGCTGTATAAAATATTTTGCAAAAATAAAAATTTCCATTTCGCAGTTTTTCGCAGCGATCTACTTTTTAAAAACTTTTTTTGACTGATATATATTGCACCTTATTTACTATGCAAGAAAAAACCGAACAAGGGATAATATTGATATAATCAAAACAAAAAAAAAAATGTTTAATTTTTAAGCCATTCACACATAAAGGGTGTTTTTTTAGAGGTATAGAGTTTTGAATTGAAATAAAACACAAGAAAATCGTTTTAATGTCCATCAATTTGACTTTATTGGAAGGATAATTTTATGCCATTAATGTTTAAATATGATTTCGGGCATGTAGCCGCCGCGGCTGGCTCTAATAAAGCCAATTCTACAGGTCCAATTTTGAAGCACTTTTTCGAGCATATGGGGCCGTATGTCGGCAATAACGCCACGACTGTTGGCTTCCAAGTCCCCTAACGTTTCTGGTTTGTTGGCGTAGACGAGCGACTTCACATATCCCCAAAGAAAATAATCCAATGGTGTCAAATCACACGATCTTGGTGGCCAATTGACAGGTCCATTCCGCGAAATTATGCGCTCATCGAATGTTTCCTTCAATAAATCGATTGTGACGTGCGCTGTGTGGCATGTAGCGCCGTCTTGTTGGAACCACAACTCATCCACATTCATGCCATCCAATTCGGGAACAAAATAGTCGGTTATCATGGCTCTATACCGGTCTCCATTAACGGTAACTGACTCTCCAGCATTATTTCGGAAGAAGTATGGCCCAATGACTCCACCAGCCCATAGAGCACACCAAACAGTCAGTTTTTGTGGATGTAATGGCGTCTCAAGGGTCTCATGTGGATTCTCTTCACTCCAAATGCGGCAATTTTGCTTGTTGACGTAGCCATTCAACCAAAAATGAGCCTCATCACTGAACAAAATTTTGCGATGAAAATCAGCATCGAGATCAATCTCATTTTCGGTCCATACACCAAAATCACGACGCATTGCATGGTCTCGCGGCTTTAATTCTTGCACAAGCTGGATCTTGTAAGGTCGCAAGCCAAGATCTTTGCGCAAAATCTTCCATAAAGTTGATGGACAAAGCTCCAATTGCTGTGCACGGTGGCGAATCGATTCATTCGGGTCCTCTTCAACATTTTGCTCTACAGCGGCAATTGTTTCTTCGGTGCGCACTGTTCGACGTCTCTGCGGATGCGTATTATCACATAGAGTAAACGTAGTGCGAAAACGATCCATGGTTAACCGAATTAATTGCTCTGATGGACGATTATGTCGACCATAAAATGGACGGAGCTTGCGGTAAACTTCGCGAACTGAACCATTATTTTCATGATGAAATGGCAAACCAAACTGAACATAAATGACATTAGAGTTGCCAGATTTGACCATAAAATGCCAGTTTTATCTCTATTCGAAAAACAAACCTCTAAAAAAAACACCGTATATACATCAAATAATTTGATCTAAAAATTCAAAACACTTCCTCAATAGAAAAAGGTTTATCTATCAGAACAGAAATATATCAGTCTGGTAGCAGAGAGGTAATTTAACGGAGTTTGTTCAGTTAAAGTAATAGTGAACGAGTAAAAATGCTCTTAAAAGCGCATCGTCTTAGTGAGAGCTACTAACTGTAAACAACAGGGAAGCTAAAGTTTAATTTTTAACACACACCAATGTGGGATTTTCTGTTAACTGTTCAATACGGTTAACAGCCGTAAAAGCTCCCATAAACGAGTAGTACGTGTGTATGTGTATGTATATTTTAATGGTTCAAGTCTTTAATATCCGCTTATGAAAGTTGTTGTACCCTTGTGAAAGTATTAGCCGCACAGTATAGACTTTTGTTCAATTTCTGAATAAAATTAAATCTTGTGAGTCGGAAAAATCCTCGAAAAATGCAAATACTTTAAGCACCAACCAGATCACCCCCCTCCCCATTGTCGAAGATGCTGAGCATGATGGTGGTGTTTAAAATCATTTCCGACTTGACCCCAGCTCCAAAAATTGCCAAAAGCCGCCCCAAACTCTAAAAAAAACTTTTAACACCACCATCGTGTTCAGTATCCTCGAAAACGGAGCCAACAAATATTTTACCGATGGAAGGTGCGAAATTTATGATTTCCACATTTTGGGGGCAGTCTTTGGACATTTTTAAACATTTTATTATTATTTTATATTTAACCGATGCAGAATATGTGATTTTTCACATTTTGGGGTCGCTTTTTGTCCATTTTGGGTCGTGGGGCCAGCCGCAAAAGAAAATGGGGGGTAGGTGGTCTGGTTGCTGCTTAAAATAGTTGCCTTTTTTTCCGACTCACAGAATCCAATACAAGGTTTGTAAATCATAATTCGTTATCATTGAGACAATTCGTTATGATTGACTCCAATAAAGGATATGAAATTACGATGCCAAAATTAACTACAATGATAGATTCCACTTCAAATTTTCTTCAAAAAAAAAAACAATCCTAGCTTGATTAAGAAAACGGGCACTATATTCTATTACTATTCATTTACTTAGGTTCAACTCCGTATTTCTTTATGGATTAATTATGTACCTCTCAAAGTTTCAGCAAAATGAAAACAGCCGCAAATAAGTTTCATAGTCACGTCTTTGAGAAAAATTAGCTTAAAAAAAACAGAGAGCAACGGTCAGCCTTCAAAAATATTATCCAGCATAGCTCTTCCATGTTGTATCTATTATTAAATTTTTATACCGTACAGATACTGAACTATTAGCAATTATTTGTTAGTACTGTACTGATGTGAAAGCATTCAAAAGTAGGCTATAAATAAGTAAATATTCGTACAGTACTAATATGAAAGTCGCTAAAGTGTGTCTCAATTTTAGTACAGTACTAAAATATATGTAAGCAGCTGAAGGTATTTATATGAATTGTCTATTTGTTAGTACAGTACTGCTTTAAGTCCAATAATTCAGCACATCTACTGCTCGTATGTTGATGTATTTCGATTTGAAAGTTTTCCAACTTCCGCTTTATTTATACAGGTGAGGAAGCGAAAAATTATTTGTTTTTTTTTTTGGAGTGCTATATCGGAAAAATTAAGTTTATGATATGAAGAAAAATTTCACGCAAAATCAGCTCTGTAGTAAATTTTAAAAGGTGGTGCCGAAGCCTGCTAGTTTTACATGCTGTACATATGTGCATTAGGGTGGCTCTAAGGGGGAAAAAAATCGATTGGTTCGAAATAACGGGTGATTTTTTAAGCATTTGGTTTTTGAAAATTGACGGTAGAACAGAAAATTTCCAATAGTGAATGAAATATTTATTTGGAGCGATACATCAATTCCTTTCACTTGCCATTTAAAGATTATTTCATGTAAATGTTGCTCGCTGCTAGCTTGTCCCTGCACACGATAGACTTCACGTAGTCTCACAAAAAATAGTCTAGTGGGGTCAAATCGTATGATCCTGGCGGCCAATGAACTACTCCAAACATGAGATTAATTGCACACCAAACTCGCCTCTCAATAGGTCCATGGTATCGCGTGCCGTGTGGCATGTGGCACCGTCTTTATTGCTCCGTTGACTGTAACGTTGTGATTTTCATTATATTTGAAAAAGTATGGTCTAATAATGTCATCGGCCCATAAACCTCAACAAACACTGCATTTTGCTGGGTGCATTGGCAGCTCTTGAGCTGCCTCTGGTTGCTCTTCAGACCACATTCGGCAATTCTATTTATTGACTTACACATTGAGCGAAAAATGAGCTTCGTCGTTGAAGAAAAGTAATATGCGAAATTTATTTCTCACAGAACTCGAATGTTGATAAGAAAATTCAATAATTTGCAAGCGCTCTTCATTTGTTACTCTATTCATGGCTAAATGGCATATCATATTGAGCATTTTTGGTGGTGACACATGTTACAAATCATGCGTGAGGTGTCAAAAAAATTACTTTAAAAAAACATATAACATAAAAATCACCCATTACTTAAAAATGCGTAGGGAATTTTCTATGGAAAAGATATTTGAGCGTAAGTTAAAGTGGAGATTTTTGTACATAGGTAAGGATTTTTGAAAAAGGATGTGTCATTACTATGTTGGAACAGTCGAAATTGAAAAGCAAGCTCTGCCCGTTACTCAAATATTAAACAAAAATAGAAGTAAAAAGAATCGTTTTGAGTTTTCTAGCGCACTATGTTTTACACTTTTTGGGATATTTAATGAATAAATCCTTCCGCAATTTAAAAAAAAAAGGAATCCTTTGGGAATCATCTGCTTCCTTGCCGTTGGTTTTACTTTATTGCACATGAAGCTTTAGGATTTCAACTTGGAGTATCGTTCTTTATAAAAGGGTCTAGTTCTTTGATGATTGGTTAATAGCACAGACTACAACCTTAACAGAAGTCAAAGACTTAACCCTGGCTAAAAGCGAAGGCTAAAGGCCTGAATGTGCGCTCTAGATATTGTTGCCAACGATACGTAACGTTTCCAAAAATGCATGTACATATAAAACAAATAAAATAAAAATTAAATTAAAATTTAAAAATATATATGTACATATATTATAAATAAATAATTATTTATTTATTAAAAATTAAATTAATTATTATAGTAAAACTTATATTTCTGAAGAGAAATAAAAAAAATGTTATCATCTGAGACTCGTTGCTTTTTCATCATTTGCAATGTATGTATGCAGGTTTACAATTTTTACACAGGATGGTCCATATCTGAAGTATCATCTGTAAGAACAGATTCTCTGCTTCATTGTGAGCAAAAAATTGCTATGGGGGTCTATCTTGATTCAAGATTCTTGAACAACCGATGAGTCACAGAGCGTATGGTAGGGTGGATCGACTTTTATTTTTCAATCGGCTCGTTACTAAAATCGTAGATATCGTAATTTTGAACATTTTGATTGAGCGATCATGGTGGTAGCGCTCTACCCCAAAGTTGCTTATTTTCGGTACATGGTACATATCTGCATGGTTAGATCTGAATTTAATTTTTCTTTTGCTTGCCCACACATATACCCTTTCGAAAGATCATATGTAGCTCAACTTTGCTCTTTTGATCTGATTGGTAGAACTAATTTAAAATTATATATTTGTGTATTATTCTAAACATAGCGGGGCACTCGCGCTCCCACTATTGTCACTCAAAAAAAGAGTTTTAACTACACAGTGATGTTCCGAATGATGATATGTAGGATTTTAAAACTCTGCGGACAAAAAAAAAATTGCGAAAGAAATATAATTTTAAATAGAAAGTTCTACTCAGAAAAAGAGTGCAAAGTTTGACCATCATATGGTCTACTGCAAGAAATTTATGTGAGCATTCAAAATAATAATATGATCCAGATCTATCCAAACAGATATGTGCCAGCATCGATTATATGAAGAAAGAACAAAAAAAAAAAAAACTTTGGGGCACTCGCTTAGAAAATTTTTTAACTACACATTGATGTTCTACGATTTTAAGTGACAGCCGATTGAAAAAAAAAATTCGACCCACCCTTGTATATAGCAAAGTATTTGCTTTCTAAGTAATAGAGCTAGAGCAATAATAATTTTTATTAGGTAATGAATTGCCTTTTTTTTTTGTAGCACCATCATTGCTAGCCGTATTTTCAGTTCAGAATTATCACTTGTTAAAATATTTAACATTTTTATTTTTAACTCCAGTTTTTCCCAAAAATACTAAGTATATTAAAATGTAGTTTTCTGAAACATACATAGATAATTTAGTGCACTATAATATTACCAACAAGTTCAACATACAAAGTTTTGACCTGGGTCGTACACTTTTCCCGGCATAAAATTTATCTTAAGTAATATTGACTTTTTAGCTACCTACTCCACTCAATGAATTTTTTTTGTTGTAGTTTTTGGAAAGAATAGTTTTCGTGAGCAATTGTTTTTATGGGATTGGATTGTAAGCTGATGCCAAAAATTGTGCCATGTCATAACCCTTATGGACATAATGCCCCAAGAGTTTAGGACCTTATGACCTCTTGCAAAATGGTCATAATTCCAAAACAATGAGCATAACTCCCATGGGGGTTATGACCAGTTTTATTTTGCTTGGAGAGACAAGAGAAAATTTAACATTTTTTTTTTTGTTTTATAAAGAAATTTATTTTTGTTATATGTACCAAAAAAATTTTCGGACCTCCTTGAAATTTTTTGTAACTCTAAATGTCTGTTACAATTGCCGGTGGCAACCCATTTTCGGGACAGGTTTCGATAATGCAACACCATATATTATATTTAGGGTTCTTCGAGTTCTATCTAGTTTTAATTAAATCAACAAAATTGGGCAAAATTTGGTCGTTTTCGGGCATGAGGACAGGCTTTTGCAAGGTAACCCTGATTGGTTAAGCTAACCGAAATGCATTGCTATCTTTCCCGTACATCCTGTAATCTTATACACTCGACTTTTCTGCAGCGGGCTCTAGGACTAATATGTAGTTCAACTTCAATTCAAATACAACTTTTTTTATGAACCAGCAGGCCTGCAGTTTTTCTGAATTTATATTTTTTTTATTTTTGTAATATAATGAGAGGATGGTGGCGTTATTTGTGTCCGTTGCAACAAGTGTTTGCGTGCATTGACCAGCGCACGTTGGATTGCCTCATTAAAAATGTACGGAAACACAAGGGGGTTAATAACAAAAACCTATGTACATATAAATATTTTCCCTTTGCTCATATTTACATATGTACGTGCAAATGCAACAATTTTATATTGTGCATATAATGAAATATTTCCATATCACGCACACATGCATAGAGGGTTCGTTTTAAAAAAAAAAAACAAACGATCTCAATCATATGTATGTGTAATGACAGAAAGGGTTTTTCAAAATATATTTGGAGGGTAAAATTTGTGTCTGATATGGTATACATATGCAAGTCTTCTTAGACTTTCTCTATTCCTTAGTGGTTTTATGTCAAGAACTCTCAACTGGTACCAGATTACGCAGCGGTTTCTCGCACGCCAGAAAGAACTATTGTTTTTGCCAACAAAAAATAAAAACCCCTTGCTAAAAATCTGAAAAGAAAGTGCTGTGCACAAAAAATTGACGAAAATTAATTAAAAATCTGAACAATGTAACCATAACTCGTGGCACAACTTGGACGAATCCACCTCTAAATACCGCTCCACTTACTTTCAATTTTCTCGCTAGCAATTCTGTTAACTTTCATCCTCTTATTCCACTTTAAACAGTTCTTCTATTCGAATCCACAAATTATTGGTACCACCGATGGTTCTGTGGCCGCTGTTTCTTTGCAAGCAATGTACATCCAAAGGCTGGATTTTATTATATTTTTTTGCAGTCCCATAGGCCTTTTATTACGGAATTGTGTTCAAAGAAAACTCTAACGAAATTTCAATTTCCTAGCTCGAATCTGTGAACTACGCAAACAGTTCATTGTCTTTTACGTAAGATATGGAAAAAAGGACTTTGTACCAAAAAACGCAATAGGAAATATCGCATTATTTTTTCTGCATTTTGGTCTTCAAAGTCATAACGACACCGTTAATCTGGATGTTTCATCCTTACTCTCAGAAAATGTGGATACTCAGCCAATCGAATATGTTAAAAATGAATGTATATCTTTATTAAGACGAGAGCCACGCCCTAGAAAAGCTTCTGGACATGACGCTATTAAATACTTTGTGCTTCAAAACTTACCACACAGCTGCGATAGAGCTTCTCACATTAATTTTAAATTCAGGCCTTAAACTGCAGTATTTTCGTTCCAGTTGGAAAACAGCTAAAGTAGTGCTTATTCTAAAACCAGGGAAATTGCCTTCTAACTTTGCTATATATCGGGGCATAAGTCTACTAAGTAGCCTTAGTAAAATAAAAAAGTACTTAGATATAAGTTACGGAAATATGTCAATGCGAATAATATCATTCCGACAGAATAGTTCGGGCTCAGGAAATTTCGCTCTTCAACAGAAGAAATCTACTACTTTAGTTTTGCTCGAGCTTCAAAAAGCTTTTGATTCTGTGTGGCAAAATGGCCTTATCCATAAGCCAATATTATTGAACATTGCCCCATATCTACGCTCATTTTGTGTTACTTTGAACAATAAATTTACAGACCTTTTGTCAAATCCAGCTGGAGTAATACAGTGCAGTAGCGTACCTAGCGGGGGCCAAGGATGCGATCGCCACAGGCGCAAAGCTTGGAGGGCGGCAAAACGGTCGTGAAATATATGTCATTTTGGTGGGGTTTTTGAAAGTCAAAAATAAGAACCTTTCTTTTATAGTGAATGATAATAAATCGTTGTAGTAAATTTAAATGTTTCCAAAGGTAACGTGAAATATAACTCATTTTGCTGGAGTTTTTGATTAGGACCTTTTTTTTTAGTGAGGTAAATGAATTTGTTTGTTAAAAACACGAAAATTTTTTTCGGTAGGGCCGGCAAATAAGTCTTTTGCCCCAGGTGCCCGATATACACGGTACGCCTCTACCTAATTTTGTACTTGACTTATAGCTCCGATATTCCTAAGACACATGTCTGCAGTTATGCTTTTTATGCTGACGATACAGCGATATTTTTTCACATATGTTTGGTCAAAACATAGCTAGTGAAATACAGGGTGTTTTTTTAGAGGTTTGTTTTTCGAATAGAGATAAAACTGGCATTTTCTGGCAACTCTAATGTCATTTATGTTCAGTTTGGTTTGCCATTTCATCATGAACAGGTTGACAAAAGAACAACGCTTGCAAATCGTGCAAATTTATTTCGAAAATAATGGTTCAGTTCGCGAAGTTTACCGCAAGCTCCGTCCATTTTATGGTCGACATAATCGTCCATCAGAGCAATTAATTCGGTTAACCATGGATCGTTTTCGCACTACGTTTACTCTATGTGATAATACGCATCCGCAGAGACGTCGAACAGTGCGCACCGAAGAAACAATTGCCGCTGTAGAGCAAAATGTTGAAGAGGACCCGAATGAATCGATTCGCCACCGTGCACAGCAATTGGAGCTTTGTCCATCAACTTTATGGAAGATTTTGCGCAAAGATCTTGGCTTGCGACCTTACAAGATCCCGATGCTGATTTTCATCGCAAAATTTTGTTCAGTGATGAGGCTCATTTTTGGTTGAATGGCTACGTCAACAAGCAAAATTGCCGCATTTGGAGTGAAGAGAATCCACATGAGACCCTTGAGACGCCATTACATCCACAAAAACTGACTGTTTGGTGTGCTCTATGGGCTGGTGGAGTCATTGGGCCATACTTCTTCCGAAATAATGCTGGAGAGTCAGTTACCGTTAATGGAGACCGGTATAGAGCCATGATAACCGACTATTTTGTTCCCGAATTGGATGGCATGAATGTGGATGAGTTGTGGTTCCAACAAGACGGCGCTACATGCCACACAGCGCACGTCACAATCGATTTATTGAAGGAAACATTCGATGAGCGCATAATTTCGCGGAATGGACCTGTCAATTGGCCACCAAGATCGTGTGATTTAACACCATTGGATTATTTTCTTTGGGGATATGTGAAGTCGCTCGTCTACGCCAACAAACCAGAAACGTTAGGGGACTTGGAAGCCAACATTCGTGGCGTTATTGCCGACATACGGCCCCATATTCTCGAAAAAGTGGTTCAAAATTGGACCTGTAGAATTGGCTTTATGCGAGCCAGCCGCGGCGGCCACATGCCCGAAATCATATTTAAACATTAATGGCATAAAATTATCCTTCCAATAAAGCCAAATTGATGGATATTAAAACGATTTTCTTGTGTTTTATTTCAATTCAAAGCTCTATACCTCTAAAAAAAAACACCCTTTACAAAACGCTCGTAATGGAGTTTTTCTACAAATGGAAAATAAAAATAAATGCAGAAAAATTAGCATATAATATTAAATTGAAAGTTTGTAATTGATCACAAACTGAAAATTTTATTAAATTTCAATGTGTCGATACACTGAGTAAAGAAAATCCGATAACTTATTTTTATGAAAACTTCAAAATTTTTTCCAGGGAAGGGGAAAGCAGAATGTTCTTCGCCCAGGCGAAAGAAATACAAAATACGCCACTGGACAACCCACAGAGTGAGAGACGCCAAAAGTGTCGTTTAGTCCCAGGCACTGATTATTCAAGCTCCTCCGCAGACACTTTGTGTCTTGCTCAACTTTTGTTTAAAAAAACCTAAACTATTTGTATGCGACTCTTCAAGATTGAGCATATTTTTTTAAATTTTTGTATGGGTAAGTTCTTTTCTTCCCCCCCTTTTTACCTTCAGCTGCAATAAATGACAGTATATAAATATTGTCGTTATTAGCATTATAACATTTGCCACCACTGCTACCAACCACTTCAACTCATATTAAGGTTTGAATGCAAGTTTTTATTAAACGGTTTGCCATCAATTAAATAGGGTGGATCTTAAATTGTACACTTTTTAAATTATCCAACCGAACGTGCAAAGGAATGAGCAATTTGACAGTTTGATCATTGAATACACCTAAAAGTGCATAAAACGCTTAAGTTTGACAATTCACAATTCTACTACTGAGGCACGGCAGTGTTTGACAAAACTTCTGTTTTAAAACCAGTGCCGGCTTTATGGCCGGCAGACTCGTGTTGTTGAGCGGGGTTTCATGCGCATAATTACATTACTGTTTTTTGAAAAACGTCTTTGCACTGTTTTTAAAGCGTCGTAGATGCTAATACCAAAGTTCAAATCAACGGAATTTGAAGATAGAAGGTGAAGGACAAGACTATTTGACGTTGTATTAAAAAGGAAATATGAAACTGAGCCAAAGCAGCGATCAATGACTGTTGTTTTATCACTATTTTTGTTTTTATTTTGACTTGGCTTCAATATTTGGGCACAGCAGCTACTGCATGCATAGGGTCCCAAGTCGCTCCAGTTTTAGTAATCGGAACAAACGTAGGTTAAAGCTGTAAAATTTAGAGTTCCCATTTGCACGAAATCAAAATTTAATAAGTACACTCAATGGTTAAGGATTCTATTGGAGAAAAGTGTCAGAGGGGGAATAAAGGATTCCCAAAAACTTTATTTTTAACCAGAATCTGTACGACTGAAACCGGACAGAGCTGTGGGAGTAGTTACGTTGTTGTGTTACGCCATATTAATGCGGGCACAATAACATCCAGCGTTTGTACAATCTGTCGATGATGGCGTAACGCCCGATTCCGTACGACTGAGGTCGGGAAAAAAGTAGGTATACTTCGTGTAAGAAAGACTCGCTGTCATGCCATACACATGTTGTTGGCCAATGCGTTTAGAATTGAGGCAGTCTCCATTTTGCAAACAGAATTTCGTTCAATTCCATTGCAAAATTCAGGAGTAAAATGCCGATTTCTGTTTCCGTTCCAGACGTGTTAGCCAGCAACAGGAGTAAAGCGTAGAGAGAGTCTTTCTCTTCATGTGTATATACTTTTTGGAGCTGATTGAGCAGTAGTCTAAGTAGAAAAGGAAACCTAGCGATTCTGCCAACAATCGTGTAAACAGAATAGGGTCTAGGATAGGCAACTGTGCTACCCTGGACTCCGTGCAATTCGGACAGAAGCGGACGTGTATCTGCGGGAAGATGACGGATGCGACCGTGGTGTAGAAATCAAGCTGTAATGTAATGTAAAAATGTAATAACAAACGTTCTAGCGTAGTCGAAAGACTCGTGTTGTTATTTTTAAAACAATTTTTTTACTAAGCCATCTGCAAAAATTTGCATGTCTGTTGCGGAACCTGGGACACCGACTAGTTAAGACCATGGCGCGAGATTCATTGCAATATTTGTGGGTTGCCTGAGTTTCGAAGGTACTGCAATATTTCTGCTTTGCTTCACTTTGAGGTCATTGCACATATTCTTTGGAAGCTGTCGGCATTAAGGCATTAATTTTTGTACTGAGAGAATCCGAAAACTTTAATGCTCCGTTCTTCTGTCTTCTTGTCTGAGCCATATTTATCTGCTTCGCACTCGTATGATAAATTTTTAATCTGTATCGTTATCGTCTCGTTCTTGTCTCGTTATCGCCGATGATTCTCGGTTATTCTCGTTCACATTTTTATATATATTAAGCTAGCTGAACCAGCGACTGTCCGTTGTAAAGGGCGTTTTTTTTAGAGGTATAGAGCTTCGAATTGAAATAAAACACAAGAAAATCGTTTTAATGTCCATTTGGCTTTATTGGAAGGATAATTTTATGCCATTAATGTTTAAATATGATTTCGGGCATGTGGCCGCCGCGGCTGGCTCGAATAAAGCCAATTCTACAGGTCCAATTTTGAACCACTTTTTCGAGCATATGGGGCCGTATGTCGGCAATAACGCCACGACTGTTGGCTTCCTAGTCCCCTAACGTTTCTGGTTTGTTGGCGTAGACGAGCGACTTCACATATCCCCAAAGAAAATAATCCAATGGTGTCAAATCACACGATCTTGGTGGCCAATTGACAGGTCCATTCCGCGAAATTATGCGCTCATCGAATGTTTCCTTCAATAAATCGATTGTGACGTGCGCTGTGTGGCATGTAGCGCCGTCTTGTTGGAACCACAACTCATCCACATTCATGCCATCCAATTCGGGAACAAAATAGTCGGTTATCATGGCTCTATACCGGTCTCCATTAACGGTAACTGACTCTCCAGCATTATTTCGGAAGAAGTATGGCCCAATGACTCCACCAGCCCATAGAGCACACCAAACAGTCAGTTTTTGTGGATGTAATGGCGTCTCAAGGGTCTCATGTGGATTCTCTTCACTCCAAATGCGGCAATTTTGCTTGTTGACGTAGCCATTCAACCAAAAATGAGCCTCATCACTGAACAAAATTTTGCGATGAAAATCAGCATCGGGATCTTGTAAGGTCGCAAGCCAAGATATTTGCGCAAAATCTTCCATTAAGTTGATGGACAAAGCTCCAATTGCTGTGCACGGTGGTGAATCGATTCATTCGGGTCCTCTTCAACATTTTGCTCTACAGCGGCAATTGTTTCTTCGGTGCGCACTGTTCGACGTCTCCGCGGATGCGTATTATCACATAGAGTAAACGTAGTGCGAAAACGATCCATGGTTAACCGAATTAATTGCTCTGATGGACGATTATGTCGACCATAAAATGGACGGAGCTTGCGGTAAACTTCGCGAACTGAACCATTATTTTCGAAATAAATTTGCACGATTTGCAAGCGTTGTTCTTTTGTCAACCTGTTCATGATGAAATGGCAAACCAAACTGAACATAAATGACATTAGAGTTGCCAGATTTGACCATAAAATGCCAGTTTTATCTCTATTCGAAAAACAAACCTCTAAAAAAAACACCCTTTACAACCACGTCTATATTTTACGAAGTGCTTACTGCAGAAATTGGGTTCATGTACGAAATTTCACTTGGCATAAGTTTGAAGAATAGCAACATTAGAGCTTTTGTTGAATGGGAGGAGCTATGACCCATTAGCCAACCCTGTTTACATTTAGCGAGTTGCTGAGCACAACTGTAGCTGCGATAGATGCCAAGATATTGTGTTTTTGTGTTATGGCAGCTCTGGCTGAATTTCGTTCTCGACAATAATTTAGTGAGTATCGTACGATAAATATTATATTATCGCCGAGAGTGAGATATCGGCCGGACCCTTCTCGTTCTAGTCCTCGGTCGTACGAGTAATATATTTTTTGACATCGTCTCGTTATCGTTTTCGGTCCTGATAACGATATTTATCGGTTCTCGGTGAAGCACTAGTTCGCACATCGTCTTTTTTGAACAAGCAGCATTTTTCTTTGCTCAACCAGTATTTGTTATACTCAGGGCAGTAACCAGACTTTCAGTATTAGTCATAAAAGCAGACTTAGTAAAACTCCCATGGCACTATGTCGGGAGCACTTTGCGTACATGAACGAAACTCTTCATGCATTCTTTCGCCTATAAAAACCTATTAAAATGAATATTATTTCAGTAAGTAGGGAATGCAGGACTCCCAGCACGCAATAGAGCTTTTCCAGAATATTATTTATTTGCGGAATAGCAGCTCTTGCTCCAGAACTTAAAGGTTTTATTTTTGTATAAGCTATAAGTTTTGCTAACTTGAAAATTCAAAGAATGCTTTGGTAAGAGATACCCTACTATATATGCATGTATAGGTACATATATGACTACAGGTTTGTTTCATCGCCAACGACCCGTTAATATTATATACAATTAATATCCGATAAATGAGCAAGGAATGTACACATACATATATGTATGTACGTGTAAAATACGAATACTTTTTTTGAAAATATTTCAAAAATATTCACATGCCTGTGAAAAATGCTCATGTGGCAAGGGGGTTGATTTGTATTTTTTTTTTTTATCGTTTCAGCCAACAGTTTATTGACCGCTCGCAACAGTCAACCAGTTACTTTTTTTTTTTTTTCATTTATTTATGCATTTTTACATGTTGCACTCTTTTTGAATTCGTGGGAGTAAAAATTTAACACATAATTTATTCCAAAACTGAAATAAAAGGGACAAACAAGTTACCTGCATTTGTTAAAGCTGGCTGTTGCTGCTGCCCATACGAATTATTTTCGACATTTTATGCTGAACAAGTTTTATTTTCTATCCTTGAAATGCAACAAATTGATGCACTTACAGTGGAATTGGTTTTGCTTAATCCTTCCAAACTGGATAAGACAGAACGATGAAAGTATCGCAAAGGGTCGAAAAAAGTGAAGCTTGCCGAAAAGAAAAGTCAACAAAAGCAACTTTTCATTGCTGCAATATTAGTTACGCTTTTCTTGAGATCCTTTCAGTAATTTTCTATTACTAGGTTTATATTATATATGAAATTTAATGTTTAATCGTATTTTTTAACTGATTTCAATTTTAAATTTTATGTTACTTTAGTTTAGTAAGTTCTTTAGTTTAATGTAGCCACAAATTCTAACGTATTCATGAAGCAAGTACATTTAGTATGTGCTAGTTTTCCCAAGTTCTTATAATAAAATAAATAAAAAAAACAAAAAATTTACAAAAATAGGAACGTTTAAAGAAGTAACGAAAACCTTGAAAAAGTTCATTGAAAAATATCGAGAAAATCAATAAAGGATGGGCAATATCGGACAGTATCGCAAAACATTGAAAAAGTCTATAAAATGCGTATAGAATCGAAAAACATTATATTGTTAAGGAAAGTCATGAGAAAGCTCTTTAATACTCAGAAAGTATCACAAAGTAACAAAAACTATAGATTTTTTGACGATAGTTTTAATATTTTTCGAAGGGACAGCCACTTGAAAGGTCATTCTCCTGTTGGTGGAGGAGTATTAATAGAAACAGGCGAAATTCTCTGTGCGTTTAATATTGAACTTTTAGGTGTTAAGGTAACATATTGTTATTCCAATTTATACATTCGAAACGCTTTTCTTCCACCAAATAGTAGCGCAGATGTTCACGTAAGTCTTTCGATGGCCGTAAAATACATAAGGACTGTCCCAGAAAAAACTTGCGCTTTGTTTTTTAGTTATAAAAAAAATACCCAGTAATTTTTTTGTTCTTTTTTTGTTGTTTATTAATAATGGCTAGTGTTCAGAATGTAAATAACTAAAAACTTAGTAAGAATTTTTTTTTTTTTATAAAAATTTTTAACTTTTTTCGTAAGGCCCTTCATTCAATTTTGTCCAGTCGTTTCATCGACAGTATGGTACGATTTTTTCCACTTAAGTCTGAAGTCTTGTGGATTTTTTGCAGTCTTGCCACTCCTTCGAAAATATTATTTCATTATTTCATATCTTTCAGTTGGACGAAGCTCTGGGCAGTTGGGCGGATTTGCTATTTTTGTTACGAAATTGATCTTTTTACTTGCATACCATTCCATCGTAGCTTAAGAGTAATGAGAGGTTGCTAAATCTGGCCACATTCCAATTTTTTTTGGTAATGCTGCCTAAAACGTGCTTTAGCTTAAGTTTCGTCGTTCATAACACAGCAATCAAATTTAGTCAAGTACCTTTCACACAATTTTCGGGCTCGCATCTGAGCCATAAACTGCTTTTCATCAGAACGGTATGGTACTTTTTGAACTCTATAAGTCTTTAGCTTACTTTTCTCCTTCAACTTTTGTACTGTAGATTTTGATGTACCTGCTCTAGCCGCCATATCTCGCACTGGGGTGTTGGGATTCTGCTTAAAAAGGCGCTTCACCTTCGCGTTACTTTTGGGTTAGAAAATTCTGGTTTTCTGCCTGAATCTTTTTTTCGTGAAACAGGTAGACCCTTCTTATAATTAGAAATATCCGTAAAGACGGTTTTTTCGGATGCACCAGCTATTTTCGCTATGGCTGAATATTTTAATTCTGAATTTTGCAGGTATGTAGACAAAATCAGTTTGCGGACTTTTTGTTGCTTGTTAGATATCTCTGTCGTTAAAAGTGCTATCTTCAAGTGTTATACATCATATTAAACGTCACTTTATATAGAACAAATATTGTGTCTTTTTAGACCTATAAGATTACCAGTTAGAGTATATTACAAAATAAAAAAAGTGCAAGTTTTTCCTGGGACAGTCCTTACGTTATAATCTTGACGCTAAAGACGACATTTTATTGTTAGGTGATTTTGATCATCCTGACCTAAAATGGACTCCTTCGGATAATAGTATATCTTGTCCAAAAACTCGATGACAAGAAATTTCTTTTAAGGGCGGGGTAGGGTTTTAAAATAATTTTTTTTTAATTTTTTTTTTTAATTTTTTTTTTTCATTTTTTTTTTCTGAATGAACAATATGTCGAGAATATTATGTACAAATTTTAAGTTAATCCGAGTAAAACTAACGGAGTTACAGCGTTTCAAATGACCGGTCGTAGTACCTGATAACACCACGTGTAAAAAACTTGAATCGATTTTCCCAAAAACGTAATTTTTGAAGTTCGTGAATATCAGAACTCAAAATCTACTGAACCGATCCTTTTGAAAATTTGAACATTACTTCTTCACATAAGTCAACAGGTAATCAGGAAGAGTTTTTTTTTTCTTTTTCATCTTTTTCTATTTTTTAATAACAAATTAAACGCGATTTTTGAGGTAAAATCGCGTTTTTCACTTCAAAGTGCTGCAAAAAATAGAAAAAAAAAAAAATCTTCCTGATTAGCTCGAGAAATACATCACCTTTAAAATGCATATCAATTTTTTTGTTTCACATATTCCGGTAACGACTTATAATGTTCACCGCAAGACCACTTTTTTTCGAGGCGCCTTTGGAGATTCATCGTCACCGGCTTATTTATAAATATTTTTCTTTGAAAATTTTTTCTGACATACTTTAAAAGTTGTAAAGGGTGTTTTTTTTAGAGGTATAGAGCTTCGAATTGAAATAAAACACAAGAAAATCGTTTTAATGTCCATCAATTTGTCTTTATTGGAAGGATAATTTTATGCCATTAATGTTTAAATATGATTTCGGGCATGTGGCCGCCGCGGCTGGCTCGCATAAAGCCAATTCTACAGGTCCAATTTTGAACCACTTTTTCGAGCATATGGGGCCGTATGTCGGCAATAACGCCACGAATGTTGGCTTCCAAGTCCCCTAACGTTTCTGGTTTGTTGGCGTAGACGAGCGACTTCACATATCCCCAAAGAAAATAATCCAATGGTGTCAAATCACACGATCTTGGTGGCCAATTGACAGGTCCATTCCGCGAAATTATGCACTCATCGAATGTTTCCTTCAATAAATCGATTGTGACGTGCGCTGTGTGGCATGTAGCGCCGTCTTGTTGGAACCACAACTCATCCACATTCATGCCATCCAATTCGGGAACAAAATAGTCGGTTATCATGGCTCTATACCGGTCTCCATTAACGGTAACTGACTCTCCAGCATTATTTCGGAAGAAGTATGGCCCAATGACTCCACCAGCCCATAGAGCACACCAAACAGTCAGTTTTTGTGGATGTAATGGCGTCTCAAGGGTCTCATGTGGATTCTCTTCACTCCAAATGCGGCGATTTTGCTTGTTGACGTAGCCATTCAACCAAAAATGAGCCTCATCACTGAACAAAATTTTGCGATGAAAATCAGCATCGAGATCAATCTCATTGCATGGTCTCGCGGCTTTAATTCTTGCACAAGCTGGATCTTGTAAGGTCGCAAGCCAAGATCTTTGCGCAAAATCTTCCATAAAGTTGATGGACAAAGCTCCAATTGCTGTGCACGGTGGCGAATCGATTCATTCGGGTCCTCTTCAACATTTTGCTCTACAGCGGCAATTGTTTCTTCGGTGCGCACTGTTCGACGTCTCTGCGGATGCGTATTATCACATAGAGTAAACGTAGTGCGAAAACGATCCATGGTTAACCGAATTAATTGCTCTGATGGACGATTATGTCGACCATAAAATGGACGGAGCTTGCGGTAAACTTCGCGAACTGAACCATTATTTTCGAAATAAATTTGCACGATTTGCAAGCGTTGTTCTTTTGTCAACCTGTTCATGATGAAATGGCAAACCAAACTGAACATAAATGACATTAGAGTTGCCAGATTTGACCATAAAATGCCAGTTTTATCTCTATTCGAAAAACAAACCTCTAAAAAAAACACCCTTTATATATCCCTCTTATTAACATTTAATATTTGCGACTTTTCTGTGCATATCAGTAAGAGCGTTGTCGTAAAACTTTAGGCTGTTCTCACAGCATATGCCCTAATTCAACGAACTTTGTTCTACTGATCTGAAAATTTTGCCCGAGTAGCTGATTCAAACCAGTTGCACAAATAATTTGACTAAACGATAATAACAAAATTACTAAAAGTGTCAGTGGAAAAAGGGAAACAAATCACGGGAGTGGGTAGTCAACAAAGGGTGCGTTACACCCTCTACCAAGCAGCCTGCTCGCCTTTAATGAATTAACCACTTAAGTTAAATTATACATAACAATTATATAATAAGAACAGCGTACACACACCCGCACATGCATATGTATGTCTACAGAACTATACACGTGACACATGAATGCTGTTGATCCTGTGAAAACATTTTTAAACTCAAATTGTTGACATCCTTCCGCACAAGAGTCAAGTTGAATACACACAATAACAACATGAAGCAAACTCTGTACAGCGGCGGACTATGCTGCCCTCAGAAGCGGCAAGGCGTATCGCAAAAAAATTCTTATACGTAATTCTTATTGCATCCGATAGGTTGAGAAATTACGCAACTAATGAACTACGCCAAATGCTGGTATCTCAAATCAAAGCTATGAAAAAGCTCCAAAGAGAATTTCCTCTAAACTTTATATGTATTTCAACAAATCGACATAAATATCAATTTTCCTGAAACGCGTTTTTTTGAGATATGTCCTTTTCGCTTCTGAGAGGTAAAGATATACAGCAGACCCAGTGCCGAATTTACATAAGGGCACTACGGGCACGAGTCTTCGATAGGGTCGATTCGGTTACTTCGGTTTCGTTTTTTCAGTCCGGATAGGCCCCCACCACTCTTGTGCCCATGGGCCCCTTGATTTGTAATTTCGGCACTGAGCAGACCGCAAAGTGTGTTGTATTTTGAGGCGGAGTGGAAAATGCTGTGAAATCGATTGATTTCTAAAAGTTCTGAAAGAACACTTTGCAGATCTGCACCCTTTGCATAACTCTTTTATCTACGCTGAATACTTAGTATCACTTAGGGTTTTCCAATTATTTTTTTTATTTAAACTATTTCCCAATTCAATAAAAAAACAAAACCGGGTGTATTCGGATCTTTCATTGGTAAAGGGGGTTTACATCAGAATGGAACAACCACAGCCTGCTAAAATATGAAATCAGCTATTGGCTATAAAAAATGCATCAAAGACAGGATATAAAATAATGTTTTATGGAACCACTAGCAATTTTTAATGTGTGAGCATTACTGGCGGTTGTGAAAGAAAATCTACATACATACACTGGTGTGCTTTGGCAGATAATCTAACACCTAATGTTTGCGGTCACGGTGAGTCCAATTTTTCTAGGCTTTTCAACTTTTCCAACCCCATCTGCACAATGACTTTCCAAACGATGGACTACTACATAATAATTATATTCAAGAAAAAGCTGTCGCAAGTGATCAAAGCTCTGTCAATACCTTCTATGTTCAATAGGTAGCTTTGGGCAGTAGGTACATTTTTCTAGTCATCTCATTGCAATTGTAGAATGGACGCTTGTGACATTAAACACCAAAAAATGTTTTTGTACCTAAATTTCTTCTGCTATAGAGTCACCTTAAGCTATGCAGCATACAAAGGTGGAATTGTTCGACCCTGTCTTTTCACTCAGTTTGCATAAATAAAAAAATTTAATTGGAGAGCCCTAAAATTGCTTAGCATTTATATTCCTCATTTAGTTTAGTCCGTCACTGCATAACAGAAAACAATAAAAATGCTTTAATGAAAAACATGACTAAAATGCAACCCTTGCACAAAACGAGAACCCACACCCTTCCACGGTAGTCATCACAAAAAAAAAAAAAAAACAAAAAAAAAAAACAAAAAAAAAACAAAAAAAAAACAAAAAAAAAAACAAAAAAAAACAAAAAAAAAAAACAAAAAAAAAAAACAAAAAAAAAAAAACAAGTTCATGTCTCATGCCTTTGAAAGTACCTATAGCAATAATTTCTTACAATAAAAGCTATATCAACAACAATAAAAACAATAACATAAAATCCGATGTCCATTTAGCGTTACGGAAACACTTGGAAAAATTTAAATTTAGTAGTAATTTATGAAATTGCATAGATACACATAGACAAACGTTTACTTGTATGTGTCCAGCGCTATTTTAATTAGAAAAAAAGTAAAAATTTGTTGAAGAAAAGCATGAACAGAGGCGGAGAAGGACCTACAAGGAAGTGTGACTATTTTTTTTTTCTAAAAAAAAGTGATGAAATGCAGTCACAAAGTTATATCCATGTTTTTGTTTAATGGGTCTAAATATGAGAAAAATCTGAAAGGCACGACGATTCGCACGACTTTTTGGGCAAGATAAGGCAAAATCTAGTGTTAATGGAAGCTTAACCACTATATAGCGTGTTATTTTAAAACCAGAAGACATAAAGAGATTAAAAATATAAATAAAAACACCTCTCAATCCAGCCCCTAAGACACAAAGCCTAAGTTTTTGTTGCTCTAACATGACCTGGACCACTGAGTGGCATCGTGTTGTTTGCTCAGACGAGAAAAGGTTTTAGAGAAGTTCGATGACTACCGTTATTACGTTCACGATTTAAACAGATCGTTTTTGCCGCATCAAGCAAGATAATACCAGATATACAACCAATAAAAGGCGGAGTTCCTCAAGGTAGCATATTAAGATCCATTCTATAGCTTCTGTAAGCCTTTCACTTGCCAACTCGATCAAAAGATTTCATTACAACATTTTCTGACGACAAGCCCAGCTCCATCCAATTTATGATGGCATCGAAGTGCCGCACTCATACACAGCCAAATACTTTGGCTTGATAAAATCCGTTGGAAGGAGTACGTGAATAAAAGAGTAGCTCAGTTTTTAACTCAATCAACTGTATTAGCTCAATGGAAGAAACCTGTGCGTTCAAACTATTTCTGCACAAAAACTCATCGAACCAACATGGGCTTATGGTGCTTAATTTTGGGGATATGTAAGACAAATGAGGCATAGTAAACGCACGCTGGTGCATCCGTTGTATCGACTTACTCTGCGACCTCGACATTCAGACACTAATCAAACAATTGCAATTAGAAAGACATATGAAGAGAAAAAGTGTCAGCAGTTTTAGACAAGGTCTGGCACGATGGACTCTTACACAAGGTATTCTCCCTTAAAATACCGGTGCTTTACTTGGTTCCTACCTTATGGAACGAAAATTCAGGGTAAGATGCAAAGGCTGAATTTCAGCTAATGTAGAATTTTTGACTTCTGACTTGCCAGCAAACAATTCTGTGCTTACATCTACTTTTGCTGATGACTGCGATTTTGTCTTGTCACGCAGACCCTCACAGTCCGTCACATACCCTGTAAGCACATATTGCCATATGAAATCAAAAAAGCCCTAAGTTTCATTAAAAAAATTTAATAGGAAAAGTAATAAAAAATTTTTCAACATTTTGTCAGCTTGAGTTCAGAGCTTAAGAACGTTGTTTTAAATTGTGGGAGAGTAAAATTTTGCAGGAAAATATAATTTGATACGGTGCATCATAATCAATCAATAAGTCGATTTTGAATTTTGTGTAACTTAGGGCTTTTTTGATTTTATATGACGATATGCGTCTCGTTGAAACATGGCTTTTAAGCTATTGAATAAATGTAAAGGAGCAAAAAAGTACAGATGTAACTTTTACTCTCACGGTCTCAAAATGGCTTCAACTTTAGCAAAAGTAAATCAAATTACAAAAATAGAATATCTCATAAATTTCTAAGGAACAGAGTTAAAACAATAAAATAAATGTGTTTCATTAGATACTCATAATATAAATTTTTAAGTGGTACCACTATTGCTAGTCGTGCTTTCAGTTCAGAATTACCACTTCCTTAAATCAAAAAAAGTTTTCTTTTTGTTAAACACCCTTTAACTACATAGGTTGCTTGAGATAGCTCCCCCCTCTCCCCACTAATACATTTAAATAATCATTTTCAATTGCAGGCCCATCTCATTTCAAAAATCATTTTCAATTGTTAGAGTCCACAATAGAAATACAAGCTATGTTTGCGACTTTTTTCGAAACTTTTGTTGACTTTTTCAAGATTTTCTGGAAACATGATAATGAGCTCCTGAGAGCTTCGTGTATTCTCTCATTGCACTCGGTCGTGTCATCAGGCCCATCTCATTTGTGCCACATGCAATATTACATCATTCATTTGAAAATCACACTGAGATGACATTTTGATCTATGTATTCAGCTGTGCGATATTGGTAGTTTCAAGAAAAAATTTCGACGACACTGGTAACCCCCATTCTTTTACCTGTCTGAGCAGCGTATTTGTTCGAGAGCTTTCACATTTAATAAAGGGGCTTCCAAAACTGAAGTTCTAACAATTAATGTGAATTATCGTAACGCAACGGTTTATAGGAAGCTCAATAATTGCTGTTACTGCATTGCTCGTTTGGTTTTGCGCTTATTTTTAAGTGCACACACTTTTAAAATACTTTACTGTTGTTACTGCTGCTGTGCTGCGGTTCTTATATCAGCTTCTATGACTGTCCGTCCGTCCGTCCGTGCGGCAGTCAGTCGATTTGTCTGACTTTATTTCTTTCTAGCTGATTTTCGATTTCGGGGCAACGGCTTCAAAGGCAACAAAAGTGAAATATCAACAGAATCAGCAACAACAACAACAACAACAACAGCAACAGAAACTAGTAGCAGCGGCAGCAGCAACGGTTGCCACAAGTCGTCTTTGGATAAAGCCAAAGCCCAAGCGAACGAAAGGAATCACGGTCCGTTGATCTGGTGCTTAACACACATACACACTCATTTATATGTACAGACGACGCACATGGGAAAAAGCAAAAATTACAATAAATAAAAACTATATGGATCGCAATGCAAAGCTTTGGCAAAACACACCGGGTCAGATCAAAGAAAAATGGAGGTCCAAAAGTGTTGATTCTTGCAGGGAGGCTGCAAATGTTATCAGCAAGCCCCCCCCCCCCAGCTATATATAAGTAGCATTCACGTATATGACGTTTTTCGCAAAAAATTTCGCCTGAGAGATGACCCTACCTCTAATAGTCGGGAACAGTGACGTATACAGGATTTTATTTCGGGGGGGGGGGGGGGTTGTGGATTTGAAATTTTTTCTACGTAGTGTATATTTGCAAAATCGTTTTTACATAGTGTCCGTCAAAATATTTCGGGGGGAGGGGGGGTTGGTTCTATCCCCTAGCAATTCCCCCCTAGATACGGCCCTGGTCGGGAACACGTAAACGTTGCAATTTAAGCTTTCGCTTTCAACATTTTTTACCAATGTCAATATATTTCGAGATTATTTATTTTCGACATTTTTCAAAAGTTTAGATTAACACTGAATGGTATTGAGATCCTATTTTGATGTTGATGAGTTACTAACTATTTTACTCTGTAAACTTCCAGAAAAAATACTACTATATAAAGTCTTTTCCAAAATGGAGTTGAACTTTTTAGCGAAAAAATTTTTCGGAAGAAGTATGTAGAACAACAATGGCTCGAATTTCGGGCAAAATGCCATAAGATCCAACTCCATTCGTTTGGAAACTTAAAAATAATCTTGTGAACTAAGAAAAAAGAATATTTCCAAAATAAAGACTAATCGGTGGAAAACTTAGTGGCTGTGAAAAACGTCGAGTGATTGACTTCGATAGTATTCGCTGTCAGATCCCCATAATGTACAGAGATCGGACAGCGAATACTAGTAAGGATACTAAGTAAAGATCAGCAATATCTACTCGATATTTCCATAATAACAAAGTCGAAAAACTGTAAGAAGGACTTTGCTGTACGAGATGCTGGCTCCATGTCACAATTTAGGTGGTTGACAACAGCAAACTCTCAGATTCTACTTAAGTGGAGAGAGCACTACACCCGAATTTCACAAAAAATATCATGCAAACCAATGTGGTATTTTTGAGAGACACAGCAGTGTGATCAACCGTTCACTACAACCTGCAAGGTAATTGCCTGAAGATTAATGTATTATTGTCGACCTTGTGATCGAATGAATTGGATTTTTTCTCTCATCCAGAATATTTTATATTAGTCATGATATAAGATAATATTAAACACATAAGATAGCTCGGATTTTGACGAATTCTAATGAGACAGTTTGATCAAACGAAAAGAACTATTAGAAAATTTATGCCAATAATCCAGAACTTGAAGGCTCAAGACAATTGGGAGTTAAGTAACTGGATGAACTCTGATTTATCTTCTTCCCCATCATAAAGAGATATCAGTGTTGATGAGATTAAATTCTATCAAAATGACTCAGTCCCGAATTGGGTTACCTATAACATTCTTGATATATCAAGTTCACACATAGGCAATTGAACGTTGGGTGAAAGTCGCGACAGAATTTTCAGGAAGTGCCTGCGGAGCTGAGTCTTAGGATGATATTATTAGAACGACCACTTTGTTGAGGTCTACCACGCCATATTTTGCTCATAAGTCAGATTTCAAAGTGTCTTCATCAAAGAATTAGTGAAAACGGGGTTTTTCAATTGCTCAACAACAAGTCGTGGACTTACGACTGGTTACACAAAAAGTTTTTTTATTAAATAAAAAAAAAAAAAACTGTTTATATATATTATATTGCAAATACTCTAAAAACAAAACGGTTTTAATCTTTTGAATAAAGAAAACCAACCAGCAAATGCTTAAGTTGTTAGTACTTTGGTTTTCCTTGAACTGTGATCTACCTCTGTTCGTAAAATTTCATTCAAAATTTTACTAACTTTGAAGTAATTCAATGCGCGAGCGGAAGATATTGATGGACTCAAATAATAAAGGGTGTTTTTTTTAGAGGTATAGAGCTTCGAATTGAAATAAAACACAAGAAAATCGTTTTAATGTCCATCAATTTGGCAAATCACACGATCTTGGTGGCCAATTGACAGGTCCATTCCGCGAAATTATGCGCTCATCGAATGTTTCCTTCAATAAATCGATTGTGACGTGCGCTGTGTGGCATGTAGCGCCGTCTTGTTGGAACCACAACTCATCCACATTCATGCCATCCAATTCAGGAACCAAATAGTCGGTTATCATGACTCTATACCGGTCTCCACTAACGGTAACTGACTCTCCAGCATTATTTCGGAAGAAGTATGGCCCAATGACTCCACCAGCCCATAGAGCACACCAAACAGTCAGTTTTTGTGGATGTAATGGCGTCTCAAGGGTCTCATGTGGATTCTCTTCACTCCAAATGCGGCGATTTTGCTTGTTGACATAGCCATTCAACCAAAAATGAGCCTCATCACTGAACAAAATTTTGCGATGAAAATCAGCATCGAGATCAATCTCATTTTCGGCCCATACACCAAAATCACGACGCATTGCATGGTCTCGCGGCTTTAATTCTTGCACAAGCTGGATCTTGTAAGGTCGCAAGCCAAGATCTTTGCGCAAAATCTTCCATAAAGTTGATGGACAAAGCTCCAATTGCTGTGCACGGTAGCGAATCGATTCATTCGGGTCCTCTTCAACATTTTGCTCTACAGCGGCAATTGTTTCTTCGGTGCGCACTGTTCGACGTCTCTGCGGATGCGTATTATCACATAGAGTAAACGTAGTGCGAAAACGATCCATGGTTAACCGAATTAATTGCTCTGATGGACGATTATGTCGACCATAAAATGGACGGAGCTTGCGGTAAACTTCGCGAACTGAACCATTATTTTCGAAATAAATTTGCACGATTTGCAAGCGTTGTTCTTTTGTCATGATGAAATGGCAAAACAAACTGAACATAAATGACATTAGAGTTGCCAGATTTGACCATAAAATGCCAGTTTTATCTCTATTCGAAAAACAAACCTCTAAAAAAAACACCCTTTATTTGAACAGAAAAAGGAATTAAAGGAAGTGGCTAATTTAAAAATGTTAAAAATTACATGTCGTAAAAAGGGTATTTATCCTAATTTAGAGCACATGCGCGACCGGAAGATATCAACCGATTTCATATCATTTCTTACCCTATTTTTGTCGCAACTTAAAAAAAGTTTTTTGAATGTTTTCGTCCCACCGTAATATACATACATACGCATATGACTTTTGAATGAAAATGATGTTGATCAAAAATGGCCATTTGTAGAATGTGCGTTACGTTTTTTCTTTTTTTTTTATAATAACTTGAACGAATTTCTAAATTAAGTGCTGCGAGTTATTGGACATTGTAGTGATGTAGTAGAAATTGAATTTGTTCGTATTTAAATCAAAATAAGACGCAGGCGCAACGGGCACTCTGTGTTTGTTTTGTTTGTTTTTTTCTTGTATCTGAGCAAAACACTTTTACATGTATATACGTATGTACACACATATACATTCATGCTTATATGTATGTATGTACAACAATTTATTCATTAATATTTATATACATGCATATGCCATAAACTTTCTGTACTCGTATGTATGTATGGTTTTGTGTAATTATTTTGGTAACATGGGGATCACACAATGACTTCGCGCACTGTTGCGTATCGCACCAGAAATGCAGCAGTAACAATGCTACACAACAACATCAAACTACCCCCACAAACATTTGCAAGATTTCTAAATCTCCACAGTTATTGCGTTGAGCTTATAGCTCTTCCAGTAGAGTTTTACGCGATCACATTTTAGCGCAAGTAATAAGCGAATCTCCTCACACACTTTAGGAAGATAACCGCCAGTATATATAGAAATACCTCATCGCATATGCGATTATTTGGCGAGTCTTCATTAATATTATCTGATTGCATCTTCTAAGCGAAGAATTCATAACTCTTCCAGAGAAGTAAAATTAACATTTTAGGTTCATTTACAATACAACCTGCGTAAGAGGGGCCTGGATATATGAAAAAACTCAAGTACTGGAAATATCTTTGCGGTTCCATCGTTCTTGAGTCCAAAAACTTTTTTAGATCGAAAATTTTACTGAAACCATTGCCTTATTTAT
This sequence comes from Meiosimyza decipiens, assembly GCA_963680825.1. Lineage (NCBI taxonomy): Eukaryota > Metazoa > Arthropoda > Insecta > Diptera > Lauxaniidae > Meiosimyza > Meiosimyza decipiens. Next base: position 10,895,288 of record OY804262.1, on the reverse strand, counting down.
CTCTTCAACTGAGAAAGCGTTGTACGTTATCTCGGTAAGTTAGAATATTTAACCAGATTCTTAGAAGTTGTGGTAATGTCATATTTATATTTGGATCGAATTCATTGTGACCTCCTCCTCACAGTTCAAACCATTTTGATTTGAATCGAAAAGGTAGTGACATTTGCTCACAATTTAGCTTTGTTTACGCGCTTATTTGGTCGTCGAAAGATAAATATTTTTATGTTAGCGGTGCTGTCACGTCCACTAAAAATCATTAGAGTTTTTCGAAAACTTTTTCAGGGTCCAACTTATAGCCTAACAAAAACTTGATCAAAAGTGGTCCTCCATTTACCAGGAAAAATGCATTTTCGTTTAAGAGGCATGGCAATGCCCACTTAAAAAATATTTTTTTTTTTTTCAAGAATCAATCGATCTTCAAACCAAATTTCATCAAAATCGGTGAAGCGGCTCAGCCAAGACAGCGCTCGTTTCCATTAAGAGCGCTACCACGCCCCTTTAAAGAATTTAAACTTTGTTAGGGCTCAATCTATCTCCAAACCAAATTTCATTAAAATCGGTGCATTATTTCAGCCGTGGAAATGTTTTTGTCCGTGAGAGGCGTGGCACCGCCTACTCCGGCAAAAAGTAAACATGTCCCTCCCTCTTTTCACAATCTTTTCAACAAAAAAAAACTAAGCGATTATGTTGTGTTATAGGTGTTAAAAACCGTTGTGGCCGTTTACCAACTACGTATTTATATATCGGGGGGGCTTGTGGAGTTGAGATTTTTTCTACGTAGTGTATATTCTTTGCAAAATCGTTTCTATACAGTGTCCGTCAAAATATTTCGGGGGGGGGGAGGGGTTCTATCCCCTAGCATCTCCCCCTAGATACGGCCCTGGCGTCATGAAAATCAAACTACTCGTACATGTAACTAATAAATACCTTTATTTCGACTTGAATAACAATAATCGTTTGAAACTGCTCCTCATGATTTATACGCGTATCGCTTTGGCGAGTTGCTAACGAGTGTCAGTTTCTTCTAAGCGAACTATCGTTTGGCATCAGTATAGGAGTTCGTGCGCGATCGAAGTTATTGTCTCGATGATTGAAATATGATATCGCAGAAGGATTAAAAATGTTTGCTGGGTACACTAAATAGCTATACCTGCAAAATTATATATAGAAATCATAATCGATCTTGGCCAACTGCTTGCTGCTTTTTGTATGGTACTAAATTTGCAAGTGCCTGCATTAAGTTCGAATTTGTTGTAAATTTGTCGCATATTAATGTCCTGTACAATGTTACTAAGCAATACAAACACTTTATTCGTTGAATTCAGCTTAGCACTTTAGGAAATATGCATTCATTATCTTCTTGAGATTTAGTTTTAAATGAATTGGAGATCATGTTCTTTAAGTTCAGAGCAGAAGTCGTTGTTGGTCATAGCACACAATGTCCAGTGGAGAACACTGTCAGTAAACGGACATGTTGTCAGTTTGGGCTTATACGACAGTTTGTTCTTTTCGGGTTATGCTTAGAAGCTCTTACATTTCCATCTACATATGTACATATGTATGTTAGGATTGTTTTCAGTCACCGCTTCAATTTACATTTTGGACTGTCCTTTTGATCCTTTCATAACTATAAATAGCTCTTTTCCAAACAATTGTTTTTGGTTTTCATTTGCTGCTCCCAATTGACTTTGATTTTGGATGCCAAAAACTTGTTTTGTATATGTACGTACATAAAAGGTGTTTTTTTAAGAGGTTTGTTTTTCGAATAGAGATAAAACTGGCATTTTATGGTCAAATCTGGCAACTCTAATGTCATTTATGTTCAGTTTATTTCGAAAATAATGGTTCAGTTCGCGAAGTTTACCGCAAGCTCCGTCCATTTTATGGTCGACATAATCGTCCATCAGAGCAATTAATTCGGTTAACCATGGATCGTTTTCGCACTACGTTTACTCTATGTGATAATACGCATCCGCAGAGACGTCGAACAGTGCGCACCGAAGAAACAATTGCCGCTGTAGAGCAAAATGTTGAAGAGGACCCGAATGAATCGATTCGCCACCGTGCACAGCAATTGGAGCTTTGTCCATCAACTTTATGGAAGATTTTGCGCAAAGATCTTGGCTTGCGACCTTACAAGATCCAGCTTGTGCAAGAATTAAAGCCGCGAGACCATGCAATGCGTCGTGATTTTGGTGTATCGGCCGAAAATGAGATTGATCTCGATGCTGATTTTCATCGCAAAATTTTGTTCAGTGATGAGGCTCATTTTTGGTTGAATGGCTACGTCAACAAGCAAAATTGCCGCATTTGGAGTGAAGAGAATCCACATGAGACCCTTGACACGCCATTACATCCACAAAAACTGACTGTTTGATGTGCTCTATGGGCTGGTGGAGTCATTGGGCCATACTTCTTCCGAAATAATGCTGGAGAGTCAGTTACCGTTAATGAAGACCGGTATAGAGACATGATAACCGACTATTTTGTTCCCGAATTGGATGGCATGAATGTGGATGAGTTGTGGTTCCAACAAGACGGCGCTACATGCCACACAGCGCACGTCACAATCGATTTATTGAAGGAAACATTCGATGAGCGCATAATTTCGCGGAATGGACCTGTCAATTGGCCACCAAGATCGTGTGATTTGACACCATTGGATTATTTTCTTTGGGGATATGTGAAGTCGCTCGTCTACGCCAACAAACCAGAAACGTTAGGGGACTTGGAAGCCAACATTCGTGGCGTTATTGCCGACATACGGCCCCATATGCTCGAAAAAGTGGTTCAAAATTGGACCTGTAGAATTGGCTTTATGCGAGGCAGCCGCGGCGGCCACATGCCCGAAATCATATTTAAACATTAATGGCATAAAATTATCCTTCCAATAAAGCCAAATTGATGGACATTAAAACGATTTTCTTGTGTTTTATTTCAATTCGAAGCTCTATACCTCTAAAAAAAACACCCTTTATATGTACGTACATATAAGTTAAACTAAATAACATAAATGCAGAAATATTTCTTTCAACGTATGTACATTATATATCAAAACGAAAGGAACTAAACGTCATGTTCTCCGAAATTTATAATTTTTTGTTTTTTGTGTGGTCGACTAGTTGTTGTTAAACCATAAATCATTTCAGCAAAAATCGAACAATTCAATTATTCAAAATTTAATCTTTATATTATATAAATTTTAAAATATGGACAAAAATTAAAATTTCGGTATTATTAATTTTCTGAAATCTGTAGAAATATCTAAAATAGTATCCTTTTAATTTTTACAAATTTTTGGAAAATGTTAGTTGTATTGAAAATTTCTCAAAATTGTAGCGCGACAAAGGTTCGACTTATGTGCGTCGAAATGACTTATGGTACAACATCAACTAGTCACATATAACCCACAAGAAAAAATGTGGACCTTCTTCTATGTTCGTTTAGAATTGTAATACCCCATACATTGTAGGTGATGTATATATGGAATATTCTACCAGCCGGAAGAAAATACAACGTATTAAACAACAACGATTTATGCTTCAGCTATAGGCAGTCGGTACTGTTTTCAGAGTAAAATTTTCTAAAAAACAGAAGAAATGCTCATTATGTGCAATGAATGTATGTATGCTCATTCTCTAGTATGTACGAGTGGTGCGCTATTCTTCCGTTGTTTCAATTACATTTTTTTTTGTTTTTTGTAGGGGAAATTGGGAACATAACAAGCATATTAAAATTTTGATAGTATTTCCATTGGATTCTGTTTGGTATATAATCAATGTTTTTCTGACATGATTCGGCTAGTTTATTTATGCTATTTATACAAAATAGCTCAGACGAAAATGGCTTGTAACGCTTTGGCGCAAAATACAACGTGCCGATTTTAATAATTTCTTTTTAAAAACAACATATTTGTACTAAAAAAGAATATTGTCTATTTTTTTTTTTTTTTTTTTTTTTTGAGTTAAATATTTTCTTTTTATGATTAGGTTTTTGCAAACGTCACACAAAAATTATCGTTGAATTTTCATTGCTTATGTTGGTTCTTGTATTCTGATTTTTTGTTACTTCTAATTTGTACCGATTTTATTGGACTGCGAAGTTGTTTTTTTCATTTTTATTGTTACTTTTGAAGAGAAAAGATAGAATAAAATGTTAATGAGACGTGCGCGGTAGGTACACTACTTGCTAGAATGAAATATATAAAAATTCACTTATAAATTTTGCAAAATAAATTTAAAGACTTATCTTATATGTGAAAATAAATAAGTTTATTAAGATTAAAATCACAGAGTAAACAATTTTTGTAGTGAAAACCTTGGTATCTTAATAAGAGTAAGTGATGCGATTTGTGTAAAAGGAGGGGTGTATATTGAGTTTCATTCAAATTCTGACAGAGTAAAGATAGCAATAGCACAAGACTTTTTTAGCCAAAACAACTCACAACCAAAACTGGAGCTCAAAAAATCAATTTTGAGCAAATCGAGCTCAAAGTTTTCAAACATAGAAAATGGATTTAGTTTGTTTCAAATCAATGCTAGCGCGCCTTTGAGTGTCATAAGTTAGCAACATCTCAATTTTTAGTCTAGACGAAAGTTTTATGCTCTTCTGAAAGTTTTGCTCTGGCAAGATAATGTCCCTTTACTCAGATCGCTTAACATGTGACATTAGGGTGGGTCAAAAAAATCAAATATTGATTTTAATATTTATTGAAATACTATTAAAATCAATAGGCATTGGGATTCTATCGCAAATATCTTCTAAATGGTTAGAGTAATTGCTTAACCACATGAGACATTTTTTGTAGAGCGTGCAATTTCCTATAGAAATAATTGAAGCTCATTTGACAATAATTATTTTTTAATAAGTTACAATAAAAAAGTAAGTTACAAAAAAAAACATAATTAATGAAAAAAGTGTTTGAGATCATTTTTGTAGAGCGTTCAATTTTCTAATGAAATAATTAAAGTTCATGTGACAATAATTATTTTTAGTAAGTTACAAAATTCAAAACAAAAAAATAGTTTTCCTTAAAATACTTCAATCTTTGACCTTGAATATTTTTCAAATGGTAAGATTAATGAAAAAAGTGTTTGAGATCGTTTTTGTAGAGCGTTTAATTTCCTATAAATATTGACAATGCAACTGGTTAAACAACCTATTGGTGATAAGATATGATCATTTTTATATGAGACTAAATTAAAAATGGAAAACTATGATGAGCATAAGCTTCCCGTTAAGAGCACAGATTTGGTAAGTACTTTCTAGAGGTACCTAGGAACCAGTTTTCGTGTGTCGGATCCAAAAAAAAAGATATTTGATTTTTTTGACCCACCCTAATGTGACATATATTGTAATACATAAACAATATCTGATTTTACTTGTAGACTCAAAATGTGTGTGTTTTATTTTAGTTATTTCATTTAAATTATAAAGCAAAAATTTATTTAAATTTCTGGAACCCAGCGTTAATTTCTTGTAATGTTTGCCTTCAATTGTTTGAAATTTTTATTTTTATTTTTATTTTCATTTTCATTTAATTTTTTAATCTAATAATTTTGATCTTTTCTCCAACACCATTTGCCAATGATTTGAAATAAAATCTTCTATGTACTTTTATTTCAATTGCATTCAACGTCATTCTGTGAACGCTTTATATATCAACAGAATATATAGTACTGCTATTTTCACTTCCATCTGAAGTCTCCATAAGGAACGTAAGCAGTTAAGAAATGTTCAATAACTATTTCGATCCCTGGCTCGTTGCTTATGCTGTGCTACTTTCTTCCGATTTTTATCATTTACTACCATTCATCGCTATAAAATTCCGTGAACTCTTTTTCAAATGTCTCTCTGAGGGCTTTACGAAAACGCTGACCGACAACTCTGAAGCAGCTTTCAGGTTCGTTTTTCCACATTTTGCGATTTGTTTTGCCATAAACATGCGTATTTACATTAAGGTAGGTCGAGTTTTTTTTCCAAAGGAGTATGTCAGTAAAATGTTCTACGCATAATTCTGTGCAATTTTGGCAAAGAGATTATGGGTCTAAAATCGATTTCGAGCCTCTGCATTTTTACAAATATTAGTACATATATTGCACTATTATGGGATTAATTACATATTTTTTCATATTTTCAGTAAAATTGGGCTGTCTCGGCCAATTTGATGTCTTTGGAAAGGTTTTTTGCTCCTTTCTGCATTTACCATGTTATTAATTTTTAGTTTTATGCGGATGGTGGAGTGCTTAAGTAGTAAAATCGAAAGATATTAGAAAATATTTATTTGTTCATTGTAGATACAAACACATATGCACAGAACGCTTATGGCTCCAGTCTCCTCTATGGTTTTTGTTTCTTGTTTTGTTACTGGAACATCAAAACGTCTTATTAAGTTTGCGAGATGATGCTCAACTATTTTGTAGTGCCTATTAGCTGAAGATATCTAACGAAAAAAAAAAAAAAAAGGCAAGTAAACGCGGTACAGGCGGTGTACATACTGCCATGGCGGTACATGTCACTGCCTCGTCTGCAACGTCTGGCTACATTTAAAAGTAAGCCTGACTGAAAATCGTGGCTCGTGGCTTCACGCTCTAAGGCGTTTTTCGTTTAACCAACCGAAACTTTAGAGCTTTATTCGTCGTACTTTGAATATTTTCTGTATTAAAAAGCAAAAATAATAATAATAATAAAATAAAAAAAAAAATAGTACCTACTCCAATAACAACTAAATTCATTAAAAAAAAATAATAATAATAAGCAGCGTACAAAAACAACAATAGCTAGCATGTATGTATGTAAAATAATTAAAACATTAATAATAAGAACTTTACCAGTTTTGAAGTTCTTATGAAATTTCTATAGTTTCCTTGGCTTTCTCTTTGGTATTAGCAGAACATGTCTACATAAGCACGAAACGCGTAAAAACGGAAAGAAATTTTCATTCAAAATCAGTTAAAAAATTTCCAAAAAAAAACTTATTGCAAAAATGCTTAAATTTGGAGAGTGGGGTGTTTTTATAGATATGTGTTTCGATACCTGGCTTCTTGTTTTATGCTGAGCCTGTTTGCTTTTATTTTTTATCGCTGAGACGCTTCCTGCATTCACTATGATCCGTGGAATCATTAAACCCGATCTCTCGCTAAGTAGATGCCTTTGCGAGAAAATCCAAAGTAACCCTTCTTTGGTACAAATATTTTTGTATCTTCATATATTTATTAAGTTGTCCGGTCACGAACCAATTATTTTGAGGCACAGTTTCATCCGTTAGGTAATGACGTAATATTGATGAGATAATTCAAAATTTAACTGAAAAACTTGTGTGATATTTTCCAAGAAAAATATCCACGGTGAGCTTGAAATACGTTATTATCGAATCACAAATTAATCCAAATTTTTTAATTGGAACTTATTCTACAGTGCATAAGGCAACATTTCCCGTAAAAATTAAAATCGTGGACCTGATCCTTTCGAAGAAATCTGATTTTTAACTTTTTTTCATACTTTTCAGCTTTTTATGATTTTAGACCTTTAACTGACGTTCATTGCAGGTTTTTCCGACCTTGATTACCATTTTTAGTGTATTCTGTAATGTCTAAAAATTGTGGTGCCGTCCAAGTACTTCAGTTTGGGCACTCCTAAAGGTCATGAAGTATTCATCTATATACAATGAAACAAAGTCGGTTTAGTTATTCGCTTCGTAACTTAAGAACGGCTGGACCGATATCATTGATCTCAGATTATTTGGATGTATCGTCACCCCGAAAGTAACATAAGCAATAAAAATTTTATTTAAGGTGCATATATAGGGTGGCCCTTGCACAAAAATATTTTTAAAAAAGCATTTTCACAAAGACCACGTAATCGATTCACACCAAATTTACACCACATAGCTTTTATATCAAGAAGCATAGCTTAGGCTATAAAACTTTTATTAAGAGTGCATATTTAGGGTGACCTATATACATGTATATATTAGGGTGGGTCAAATAAATCAAATGATTTTTTTTTTTGAATCCGACACACAGAAACTAGTTCCTAGGTACCTCTAGGAAGTACTTACCAAATCTGAGCTTTTAATATTAACGAGAAGATTATGCTCACATAAAAATGGTCATATCTTATCACCAATAGATTTTTAAACCAGTTGCATTGTCCATATTTATAGGAAATTAAACGTTCTACAAAAACGATCTCAAACACTTTTTTCATTAATCTTACCATTTGAAAGATATTCAAGGTCAAAGATTTAATTTAATATTTATTGAAAAACTATTAAAGTCAATAGGCATTGGGATTCTACTGCAAATATCTTCTAAATGGTTAGAGTAATTGATTAACCACCTGAGACCTTTTTTGTAGAACGTTCAATTTCCTATAGAAATAATTGAAGCTCATTTGACAATAATTATTTTTAGTAAGTTACAAAATTCAAAACAAAAAATAATTTTCCTTAAAATACTTCAATCTTTGACCTTGAATATCTTTCAAATTGTAAGATTAATGAAAAAAGAGTACGAGATCATTTTTGTAGAGCGTTTAATTTCCTTTAAATAATGACAATGCAATTGGTTTAACAATCTATTTGTGATAAGATATGACCATTTTTATGTGAGCATAATCTTCTCGTTAATATTAAAAGCTCAGATTTGGTAAGTACTTCCTAGAGGTACCTAGGAACTAGTTTCCGTGTGTCGGATTCAAAAAAAAAAAAACATTTGATTTATTTGACCCACCCTAATATATATATATGTATATCGCTGCAGGCTTTTTGTTTGTGTAATTTTTGTCCAACATCTTTTTGTTTTTTTATTATTGTATGCAATCAGCTCCCGAAGTAGATTTTTGTGTGCATCTCTGAGTTGCATGATTCTTAAATTTCGAATTCTTAACAGATTTTAAAGTGCTCTTGAGCTCCAAAGGTCTTATAAATTTTATCAAAAATAAAATGTTATACAATTTGAATTTCATAGACGCTTATTTTGCACAAATAGTGGCTTAACCCTTTAGTTCAGTTTCAGAATAATTGCATTTTGTTTTTTCTTTGTCTTGAACTCATAGCAATAGTTAATTTAGGGAGCGTCTGTCCAACCTTGCCCATGTTGTCCACACATCCGGTGTTGAATATCCCTGCGTTAAAATTTAACTCCCTTTTAGCCTTGTTTCGTTATACTTTTTTACTGCTCATAACGTTATGCTCGAAGTAACACGTTGGCTGCAAAGCAGCGAATTTGTTGGCACAGATTATACGTAACATATAGGTACACATTAAGAAAAAACAAATGAAAAAAAATGGGAATATTATAACATTAACAAATTCACTCTGAAACACTTGTTTTGGCATACAGGAAGAATACAACAATAAAACCCAACATGGCCAAAGCAAAAGCAAACATAATGGAATTATCATATTGTTGTATGTTATGTACGAGTATTTTATAATAAATATGTAATTTGTTGCGACCATTTTTGATAAATAAAAAAAAAAAACAAACAAAACAAAAAAAAAGCGAAAAATATGCATACACTGTGAGCATGAAAATTTGGCTTTGTACTACCAAATACTCATACATTTTTCTTTTTTGATATATCGTCCGCCCAGAGTGTAATTGTCCCAACTGGCAAAAACATGAAACGGAGAAAACAGCATTTTCGAGTTATTTAGGATGCGATTTCTAGTTTAAGGAATATTAATTTTTTTCTTATAATCAAAACTAATCTAAAGATTTTATGTTAATTTAAAGTTATAATTACATATTGGTCGTGCATAAAAGACGTCCGCAGCAGGCAGAGGGGCGGTCATAAAAGCAGATATGCAGCATGCTGGGTTGATGCCTTTTCGGAAGTAAATCATTTGAATTTTCTTTTGTTCCTTGGAAACCAATAAAAACTAAAAATAAACAATAGGGGGACTCGAAGGTGCATAATTCTCCCTTTAGGGGGAAGTTAGACAGTCAGAGGGGAAGGGGGTAATGGCTCCAGAATTTTTGCGCAGGGCTTTAATGCACGACCCCTAATTTCCAGTTAGGACACAAAAACTATGAGATGGAACATTAGCATTCTAAAACTCTACGTAAAAGATTTGATACGCTTAAGTCAAAATAAATAGAAAATCATCGGACATTGAAAAATGGATATGTAGAAATATCTATGATAGAATATTTTAGCTGAACCGTTATGTCACGCAACGTGTTAACGCTCATGACACGCTCATGCTAGTGTTTTATTTTAGACTGAGCTTATTTTGTGGCATAATCGAGTTAGTACACTCACACTCTGAGCTGACGATATATTCGTTGGATTTCGTGAAAGCGCTGCTTTAAGAAAAGTTTCCATAAAAATCATTCAATTGCAACTGTGCAAATTTGTCATTGCTTTAAGAGGTACAGGTCGATAAGTATAAAAAAACCATTTTCAATTAATTCTAAGAGCTTTTTTTCGACACCAAAAATTAGTTCTAAGAGCTTTTTTTGACACCAAAAATTAATAATAAGAAAAACAATTTGTTAATTAAACTACATTAAATTCTTTACTAAACAGTATAATAATTTTATTCTCCTTGAACAGACAATGAGAACCGTTAAAAAAAATGACGAAATTTTTCTTAAAATTTTAGTTTAACTTAATTTAAGATCACGATCGCACATATATTTATAAATCAAACTATGAATAAATGAATGAATAATGTATGAAAGATGTATTAACTATTTAATTTTACACCATAATATCCCAGGTCAATATAACTAAAAATCGTTTTAAGTTAATTTTTCAGGCTTTGGGTCAAAGGCGACTGATCAATTTCCAATAGAAACACAAAATTTTTTTGAACATCTTAGTTTTACCCTTATTCTATTAGAAAATGCTTGTGGAGCGAAGCAAATGACACTTTTGCACATATGGATGCGTTAGTGTACTCAGACAAAGTATTCCAAATTTTGAAAAATGTAAATGTTTGTGCCATACTGGTGTTTTCTAGTTTATGGGCTTTCTGAATATTATCTTCATTGACGTTTTGCACAGGATATTTCATATCCCTTTTGTGATAGCTGAAATTATATGAAGTTTCATCATATTAACATTCATCATAAACGAATTGGAGGATTCGACACTTTGCCAAGCCACAAACTTATTTCAAAATTTCTAAAATTTCACTTTTTTTTTAATTTATTTTACAAATTTTAAATATACAATAAGAATGTATTCTTCACAAAAGAAACGAAAAGTTTATTTATTATATTAACCGAGTTATACATAAGAAATAATAAGCAAATATAACTTCAAAACGTTGCAAATATACAGTATCACATCTAAAAACTCACACGAGCGGAGTTCCATCAAGAAAATTTTATGATAGGGGTACCTACGCACGAGTTAGTGTGAGAAGAAATAAGAAAATTTGGCAATGTCGAAGTCTTCCATTTATCAAAACCTCCCTCTTTTACCCTTCTTACAATCTGTTCAAAATCATCTTTGCATCGAATTTATTGATCTATTAAAGTATTTTTAACTTTTGAAGAAAAAGCTCTAAAGTTAATTTTTTCTGTGTATGGTAAATATCACTTGAACAGTCTTTGTGGATTAGAACGTTGTAAGTCGCTTCAAAAATTCGATAAATGCTTAGAAACTCGCAAAATGTTGAAAAAGCTGCACAGATGTTGACTCATATTATTACACCGACCGAAAGACGATGTTTGAAAGTATAGAATGGCATAAGTAACACATTGTTCGTCAAAATGGTTTTTGCAACCTCTCCCCTCTGCCAGAATTGGTTTCAGACCAAAAGCTGATTTAAAGCCTCGAAAGGCCTCAGGCTTCCGAAGGTTGTAACCACCCACTCGAGTGAAAGCAACGATAATTTATGCATATTCACTATAATAATCCACGCAACTGTAGCACAAAAAACAAATGAAAGAGGTTCTAGGACAGGGCCGTATCTAGGGGGGGATGCTAGGGGATAGAACCCCCCCCCCCCGAAATATTTTGACGGACATTATATAGAAACGATTTTGCAAAGAATATACACTACGTAGAAAAAATCTCATATCCAAAACCGCCGCCCCCCCCGAAATAAAATCCTGGATACGTCACTGTTCTAGGAGGTTGTATATTATTTCTAATTGAGCTGCTCTTTAACTTTAAGATAAAATAATTTTACCCCATGGTGGCATATTTTGAAACCCCGAGGAACAAAAACCTACTTCGATAGTTAAGACTACTTCCTGGTCAAATGGGTACCCATATTCAGTCACAAAATTTCAATCCTCAAAGACCTTGCAATCATAGCACAAAAAACTACAAGTACAACTTCATAGAGTCAAAGGCAATGTCACTATTATTTGACCCCCCTAGAGACTGTATAACCTATGCTAAAAACATTTAGTTCTCAAGTTATTGACCACGATATATTGAAGGCATCCACATAAAACGTGAAGAAAAGTTGTACGTATACAAACAAAATTAAGTTAGGGTAAAAAAAATCTATTTTAGAAAGCTATCAAAGGGTAGAGGAGTTCTGTGTCTTACGATACCAGCTCCGATTTTACCAAACTTCATTTTCAGAAATCATAGTAGTCGACGTCGAAGTTTCGATAGCACAGAAAAAATTGTTCGCCAAACTCTCTCCCCGATATTTATTTGCTACATTTTAAACGATATTTCATGTTTAATTGTTCATAAAAAAACAAATATTAAGGTGTTACAAAAAAAAATCTATAAAAATATTTAGTTTGAGTGAAATAAAATTTTTTATTTTGAAATCATGACATTATTTTTGCTTGGATTTTGGATTCAGTGTCCCAAACATAATTTCATATAAGAAACATAATTTGGTTGGGCGGAAAAAAGTGCTTTTACTCCAAAAAATTTAGTGTTCCAAACAAAATCCATATAAAAACATAATGGAAATTGATTTCTCTAAGGTTTTTGTATTGAAAATATTTCCAATATTGAAGAAATCGGCTTTGAGCCAGCTCTAATGTTGTGCCAACGACTTAATTGTTGGGCATCTCAGTTTCCTTACAGGAACTAACTTTTTTGGTAGTAAAATCATGAAATAATGTGTGAAGCTATTCTTGAAACACCCTAATGTAAAATACATATTTTGCAACGTGAATGCCCCTTATAAAAAAAAAAATTCTTTCCAGCGAACGAGCTAATTTCATTGAAAAATTTCTTCCAAGAAGCATCTAAAGGAACGAGCAACTCTTCTTCTTGCTCAAGAGCTAGCTTTAAGCCAAAACATCGTGCACGCTTGCTGAATTTCCCTACCGTGAAAAATTGTTCCAACTCTATAATGAAAGACCTGTAATATTGTCAGTTTTTTTTTTTGTTTTTATCGCCAAATGACGACGTTCAACAGTGGCTGCGGCACGCGTCGTTTCTTGGTTCGCTTGTTACCTGTGCGATACTTCACTTCGTTTCGGTTCAGTTCAATCGCGAAGAAAAATGCAATGAGTGTTAACAACACGTTGTGATTTCAGCCAACAGTGTGCTCTTGACTCTACTTCTGCTGTTGCTATTTGGTTAGACTTTTTTGTAGGCACAATTTTGCAAAAAAAATAAAACTTTGATTAATGAACATCGGAGGGTATTGAAGAAAATCTATTTATAGGATAGATTCACTGAAAATTATAATAACTTTCACCATCTCTTTCAAAAAAAGATCTTAACTGGTTAACTACAATACTAACGATACATTTTCGACTCCTATAGATTTTTCCACGTTTTTCGATTCTATTCAATCTTTTGATTTCTGCAATACTTGTCGACTGACATATGTATCGATATCAATATCGATATTTTTATTTCATTCTACATACTTCTTCTATGCGCCTCAATACTTTTCGATTGTTGTCCATCGTTTTTTCAATGTTTTCCGATATTTTCTGAATTCTGTCAGCTTATTTGGTATTTTTCAATACCATAGATGATATATTGCGAATTTTTTGTTTTGTTAAAATGTTCGCGACACTTTGATTATGATAGGAAGAATTGTAAGACACACTTTTCCTAGCTCCATAGCTTTGACAAACATCAAAAATTTTTCAAATTTTGAAATGATATGTGTTATTAGGAGGAAACCCCTCACTTCTAGCTTGAGCAGTTCCTGGATATTATTTTTCAGATTTTCAACACCTGAGACCCCTCTAAGAAAATCAAAAACCATCGTTGCAAAGTGTTTATTGAATGCTCCAAAATTATATAAGAATTAGTTTTTAATATTCAAAAAGAAAGAAACTTAAATGATTCGAATTAAAAATCTGCCAAAGACTTCAGCTCGGCAAAAACGTAATGAACTTCGAGCTGAAATAAGAATCAAGCTTACAATAAGCTCAATGATTCAAAAGAGCCAAAAATCTAACTCAGGTTGGATTTTAAAAACTGTTCAGACTACACTTATAATAAAAAATGAAAATAATGCTAGTAATTTTTATATTGATGAAAAATTTTCGTAAGGACACATTTTTTCCCTACAAAAAATGCTGCTGTGAATATTTATTTTTACTTACCCTCCAGAGCTTAATACCAGCTTAAGAAATGCTATACCAAGACCAACGCACAATATTCAGAATATTGTCTAGCTCCGGCAATTTCTAGACAGTTACACAAATTTTAGTTATTGACTGTTGAACTTATATAGAAGTGGTTTGTAACGCTTTGGTGCAAAATATACTGAACCGATTTTCATAATTTCTTTTTCAAAATAACATATTTCTTCTCAAAAAGGTTATTGCAGACTTATTTTTTTTTAACGTTAAATATCTTTTAAGGGTTAATTTTTTGCAAAACTACGCTTCAAAATTGTATTGTATGTTTATGCATATACATACAACAATCCTTTTCTGGATTGGATGAATTCGTTTTGATAAAAAAGTCTTAATTCCAACATTTGTATGGGTCTCACTTTCAACAGTACTACCAGTGCTGCCACTTAAAACCAAGAAAAATGCACAATAGCAACATTGGGCAAATTCGGTGCCAAAGGCTTTGGAAGTTATGTAAATGTTTGCAAGAACACCATCTCAGTAGAGGATCAAATGAGATGGTGCATCGTTTCTTAATAGCTAGATTATCAAAATAGAGTTTAATGTAAAAAACTTTTCCAAGACTCTTCGATATTTTTCGGTACTGTTAAGCTTTATCGATTTTACCGGCAATAAAACTAGCGTACAACAAAAAGGAGCTGGTTTCTGATAGAATTTTTTTCTATGTATTTTGCGGCGTGGAGTTCAGAAATGTTAACAATTTTTATTTTTCTTAAGAATCGTTTTTTCTGACACTTTCTCAGTTATTTACCCATAACCCATATCTTCATTAATTTTAACACGATCTGCATAAATTGTATACGATTCAATAGGAAATTAAGTCTAAAAAAACTTATTTTTTTCAGTCTGTTTTTAAGATCACTAAATTTTCATTGCTCCATTTAATTTCAAACAACATTTTTGTTGAATATTTTAAGAAATTGGGACGATATATAATGAATCATTGTTAATGATTTAAAAAAATGTTCAGTATATGTTCCGCTCTAATCGGTTAAAAAGTTTAGAAAAGATTTAAAAATTAATGAATATAGGTGATTTCACAATTTTCATTTATTCATGATTCTGAATCTGTACGGTGGAATCTTCACGAATTTTTAGCTACAATAGTCCCGAAAGCTTTCATAACGCTTTACAAACGTTGCAGTGGAGATGCTGCCACACCCAGAGAAAAAGATTCCAAATGGCTATGTAGATAAGCGTTTTCATGAAATGCACTAAATTTAAATTGGATATTCTGAGCATTACAAATAGATGAGGGAAGCGAGCTTCTATCCACTGGAATACTAGCGTTATTCAATAAAATATGTCTAAAATAAATTTCGCTTCAAGAGAAAAGATAGCTCTTGACGTCAACACATTTTACTTGATTGGATAGTAATGCTCTCCTTTTCCGGTAATAGTTTATTCTATCACAAGTATTTATCCGCACAGGTAGAGTAAAAAATTTAAAAAAAACCTTAGTGGTGTCCAGTTTACTACTTGAATATAGATGATCTTTATTTAACACATTTCTCCTCAAGTAACTGGATAATAAGTTTAATAAAGGGTGTTTTTTTAGAGGTTTGTTTTTCGAATAGAAATAAAACTGGCATTTTATGGTCAAATCTGGCAACTCTAATGTTATTTATGTTCAGTTTGGCTTGCCATTTCATCATGAACAGGTTGACAAAAGAACAACGCTTGCAAATCGTGCAAATTTATTTCGAAAATAATGGTTCAGTTCGCGAAGTTTACCGCAAGCTCCGTCCATTTTATGGTCGACATAATCGTCCATCAGAGCAATTAATACGGTTAACCATGGATCGTTTCCGCACTACGTTTACTCTATGTGATAATACGCATCCGCAGAGACGTCGAACAGTGCGCACCGAAGAAACAATTGCCGCTGTAGAGCAAAATGTTGAAGAGGACCCGAATGAATCGATTCGCCACCGTGCACAGCAATTGGAGCTTTGTCCATCAACTTTATGGAAGATTTTGCGCAAAGATCTTGGCTTGCGACCTTACAAGATCCAGCTTGTGCAAGAATTAAAGCCGCGAGACCATGCAATGCGTCGTGATTTTGGTGTATGGGCCGAAAATGAGATTGATCTCGATGCTGATTTTCATCGCAAAATTTTGTTCAGTGATGAGGCTCATTTTTGGTTGAATGGCTACGTCAAGAAGCAAAATTGCCGCATTTGGAGTGAAGAGAATCCACATGAGACCCTTGAGACGCCATTACATCCACAAAAACTGACTGTTTGGTGTGCTCTATGGGCTGGTGGAGTCATTGGGCCATACTTCTTCCGAAATAATGCTGGAGAGTCAGTTACCGTTAATGGAGACCGGTATAGAGCCATGATAACCGACTATTTTGTTCCCGAATTGGATGGCATGAATGTGGATGAGTTGTGGTTCCAACAAGACGGCGCTACATGCCACACAGCGCACGTCACAATCGATTTATTGAAGGAAACATTCAATGAGCGCATAATTTCGCGGAATGGACCTGTCAATTGGCCACCAAGATCGTGTGATTTGACACCATTGGATTATTTTCTTTGGGGATATGTGAAGTCGCTCGTCTACGCCAACAAACCAGAAACGTTAGGGGACTTGGAAGCCAACATTCGTGGCGTTATTGCCGACATACGGCCCCATATGCTCGAAAAAGTGGTTCAAAATTGGACCTGTAGAATTGGCTTTATTCGAGCCAGCCGCGGCGGCCACATGCCCGAAATCATATTTAAACATTAATGGCATAAAATTATCCTTCCAATAAAGCCAAATTGATGGACATTAAAACGATTTTCTTGTGTTTTATTTCAATTCGAAGCTCTATACCTCTAAAAAAAACACCCTTTATAAGTTTGTATTTCTTAATCGAAGAAAGAAGGGAACGGACGTGAAAAAAAGAGCCCCCAAATTAATGGTTGCCTAGGGCCCCGTTGAGGGTTAATCCGGCCCTGCTTACTGCCTAACAGAATCAAAAGCGGCCAAACGTCGATAAGGCAAAGACGGCTTTTCATTAGCAACTCTTGTGTCATCAAACTTTAGCATAGATAACAAGCCAATTGTCTTTGTTCCATTATCCTTTTGACCAGTAACCTTTCAATATCTTAAGCGTTTGCTAACGCAGACAAAGTACGAACGCGTCAACAATCATGAAACTCCGATACAGACGCTATTTTGCGCTATGCATCACTTTTCTGAATGGCAAACACTTCATATCTAAATAAATTAAATTATTTTTTCCTGGCATTAACGAAAATCCAGCGCACTCTTCAGGAATTCCTAGTCAACAAAACAAAAACTACCTGCTTGCCAACCATTGAAGGAATAGGAAAATTAAATTTTATGTTCGCATGTGCAACGCTCAAAGGCGCATGCTATAAATTGCGCACCTGTTTCAATGAGCCGTGCGCCTTTTCCTAACGTCTTTGAAATAACAACAAAGGCAATGCTCAGACACGATCACACTGGCGGAATCATAGCGACAGGTTGTCGGCAATAACGCGGGAAAACTATACAAGTGAACGAGGGAAAACCAGTTAGCAACAGCAGCAGTAATAGCTGACTCACATTCAGCAACTGTTGCCGAAAGTCATAATTTTTACTTAATTTTTTTGTTGCAGAAATCGAAAGTTTGGATTTTTATCAACTTTTTTGGACATATTCAGTGTTTTGGGCTTACTAAATTTTTTTGAACTTCTTCAACTTTTTTCGAAACCTGCAACATTTATCAACTTATTCAACTTCTTTTTCAAGTTGCTCAACGTTTTTGAAGTTTTATAATATTTGCCGACTTATTTGAAAACTTTTCAAAATTAAATCAAACATTAAAACTGAAAAAGTTTTAATTAAATACAAATAGTTACTGCAAATTTCTCATCTGTGGCCGTCTTTTGGCAATTTTTCTCAAAACTAAGTGTTTTCCGTGTGAATGACAATTATGTCCCAAAACATTTTCCTGTTTCTTCAAAAACTGATTGAAGTAGGGGGGCGGAGGGAAAGCGGGTGATAATTACTCGCTGTTTCGTGTAGATGATTTCTGAACTAACTGTAAAAATCATAGTGCAAGCGCATCCGACTGATTTTTAAATGGCCTACCGAATCGTAGTTATTTTCAAGAAATTTAAAATTTGACCTTCATGTTTCAAAGTGAAAAACAAGTTGAGCTTTCTCTTGATTCAATTTTTGACTTAGGACATTGGACTTGTAATCCGTGAGTGCATATATGTATATTCATTGAAGTCTTCTTCCGACTGGCCAATTTTTAAGCATTGAACCTCAAAAAAAATCTCCCAAAATATCAGCTACCTACATCAAATATGTGAACGGCGCAAAAAGCGTATGTTTCCTTTTATTTAGGTCCAATGCTTAAACATTGGCCTATGGGATCAAAAAAAAACATCCTATATTTACAAATTAGGTATGTAAATAAAAAAAAATGGCTCCAATTTTGGTAAGAAAATTTTATTACTGGTGCTGCTAGCAATATAATTAAAAACTATCAAATAAATGATAATTTCTGAAAAATTTTTAAAAAAGTTTCGATCCTCGGTACTGGCAACTGAAATGTGTCATTCATTTGATTTTTTCATTGGAAAGTGATACTTTTTATTGGGTCATTAATTTGAAATTGGTATCATTACACCACCATCTTCGGAATAGACAGTAAGGATCTGTGGGGTTCGAGTTTTCAATTTTTTACATTCATGGAAATTTTAAACGAGCATTATCACCGTAATGTGATATTTAGAATTTGTAAATGAATGGGCGTATCTAGAGTCATATAACTGGTGGGCTTGGTCCCTGAAAGCGATGAAGAGTTGAGTTTCGATTTTCGAAATGTTTCTTTAATTAAATGAAATATACAAACAAATGTGCCTGAAACAGGTTTATTGTGATAATAGCATTGCATATTAATTGACCCTGCTGTCAGGTTGTAAAAAAAACTTACATTATTATTTAGTATTAGTTTTCGTTGTTTTTCAACAAAAATATCTAAAAATTTTTCGTGTGTGACGTTTTTTCTAATATATTTTTTTTATATATGAAGCAGAAAAGTGCTTGAGAGCCTCTCTTCCTCCATAGTGGATCTCAGCCACGTCTTGACTCGCCGCATAGTTCAAAAGCTGCGCTCGCATCTAGCTGAGCTGACTGGTATGACAATGACAGCTTGTAATAATTTGTAAAGGTTTGGACAAAAATCTTTTCTTAGGTGTTCCTTCAGGATTTCAATTGTTACGTCTTTTTTAGTACGTTTCTTATAATTAAACATCCTGCTCCCAAAAGAGTGTCATGAATCCGAAGAGTATCCTTCTAATTACTTAAAAAATCTTTCCGTTTTGGAAATCTAACTTCAAAAATGCATCGATCGATTATGCTAAAGCTGTCTTTCATATTAACTTTTATACTATCCATCACTTGGTAATAGATGCTGATTTTTCAATATTCATCGTCACGCGTATCAGACTGTGAATTCAACGTAAAAGCCCCTGCTACCTTCATCGAGTCGACTATGTCTTCTTTTGCTCACTCTTGTTGGTTCCAGAGAAATTTCACGCTTTTCTGCAAACTTTTAATCTTTTTCCAACAATCATCAAAACTGTTGCGGTTTTGTTCGAAATTAGTAGCATTAAGTCATTCTGTATACAAGGATTTGTTGTGAAATGTTTCATCGTATTTAGCGAACAGTTCAATTATTTCTAAAAAATTACCTCAATTTTTTGATTCAGGACTCACACGCTGGCCTCTGAAAGGAAATTCTTGACATGCCAATTACAGTATCTACTACACAAAACTCAGTTTTTGTCTGTCTGTCTTTTATGGGTGCAGAAACTATCCGGCCAATTTTGATGAAATTTCTGCAGTATATTAGTATCGAATAGGTATTTTAGTATCAAAAGGCTATATGAGTTTTATTTACGTTGCATGCCCTCACACAAAAATATTTTTTAAATTTGATTTTCTCGAAGACCGCTCAATTGATTTTCATGAAATTCACACCACGTGACTATTATATCAAGAGGCACAGCTAAGGTCGTTAAAGTTTTAGTATGGGTGCATACCTAAGGGGTGGCAGTGATACAAAAATAATTTTTTAAAAGCTTACAACACGTTGTCCTAATATTAAGAGGCATGAAAGAGCCACCAAAACTATGGAGGAGCTTTGGCTTAGAACTCATGAAGAATGGAGAAGCATTGCATCGAGAAATTGTCTTCTTAAAAAAAAAACAAAAAGGCTATGGATAAAATATTTAAAGTGTGTACCAAATATAATTTTTCCTCAACGTACAAAAGTTTATGAATAAAGTTATATTAAGTTTTATGTGCTTAAATTTTCAGCAAAGCTTACGGCATCTCCTTACAAAATTTGTATTTACTAAAAAAAAATCTTAACTTTTTTTCCGATTTTAAGAGCCCTGGAAAAATAAGACTCTTCGGATTAGAAAGACGTCATAGGGCCCCTACACAGTGCAATTTGATGTTCGCATTAACACTAAAAAAAGTACACAAAATTTGTTAAATAGCTACAAATCAAGAACTATTTTGGTAATTTGTTATTGCAAAGCGAAATTTGGCCACATAGCTGGCAAAATCTAATACAAAACCTACACATTTAATATATTTTTCTACTCAATTGGTATATCTTGACATTTTG
This sequence comes from Meiosimyza decipiens, assembly GCA_963680825.1. Taxonomy (NCBI): domain Eukaryota; kingdom Metazoa; phylum Arthropoda; class Insecta; order Diptera; family Lauxaniidae; genus Meiosimyza; species Meiosimyza decipiens. The sequence continues at coordinate 10,874,099 of OY804262.1, read as the reverse complement.
TATAGGGTTTTGAAAACCATATGAAGCCAATGAAAGAAACAAACATTGAAATAATATAAACTCAATTTGTGAACCATAAGTTAAATGAAACAAGAAGAAGAAAAATTAATAGGGCGGTGCTTTTTCAGAAAACTATCTAACTAAAGTGTGAATATATCGAACTTTAGCATTATATGTAAAATTTTATAATAATTCAAATAGAAGCTAAAAATCAGTACAAATTGATACCATAATTTATAAAATCAGTATTTTTAAAGAAAATTAGTAAAAATCAGCACATTTACTGATAAAATCAGTACGTACGACAATCTTAGTTTCGAGTCAAAACTTTACGTTGCTTTCTAGCGGCCATATCACGAACTAAACTTGAAGCATTTTGTTTAATGATGGGCATAACTCACATTTCGAAAACTTTGAGTTATAGCACTTTTGCTCTCAGCGGCTCCTATGCATATTGCATGTTAATTTATTGATATGAAGTCACTCTTGTCATCATCCTGAATCAATTTATCCTATGGTTACATTAAATCTAACATTTGCATCTACATATCGCTCACTTACTTTAAGACTGGCATAACTCAAAAAGTCTAAAGTGGAAGAAAAACGCATTTAAAGTTTTCAATAAGTTACTTTTTATATGAAAAAGATGAATAGTATCTCTACATAAACTCTTCCCGCAAGGGAAAATTTATAAGATACCTTTCTGCTTTTTTCAAACAAAATAAAACATGAAATCGTTAATATATCTGCATCATGAACTCAAAAATCACGTTTTTTAAGTTATGCCAGGCTTGAAGTAAGTAAGCGATATGTATGTATGTGTATATACAAACATGTTGCATACTATCGCATTTCATTACTCATATGACACATCATACATACGGTAGATTAACATCATACATAGAGAATCCACGCGCCTCGCCAGTTAACCAACCAAAACATCGCTGAATAACGCAAAAAAAAAAGACGCAGCACGCCACGCATTTCTCACTCATTCGTTTATAAATTAGTGCATTGTTGTTGTTATTTGTTTTTTTTTTTTTTTAGTTTTGTTTTGTTACTAACTTTGTTGTCTTATTTTTTAATTTAGCACAGTAGCGTAGCTAGCTATGCCAGGGTCTCGCACAATGGTTGAAATCACGATTTTAGTGTGATTTAGTTTATTTCCTTTTGATGTTACTTAAATTCTGTCGGACGAAGACTATGATGTAAAAAAAATTAAAATATGTACATATGCGATCGGTCATGTTTGGTGATAACGGTACTTAGAACTTGAGCCTGAAAGAAGTCTTCAAACAATTTTCTGAGCATTCAGAATGTGTGAGTCTGAAATGATTCATAATTTTGATAAGAACATGTTTCGTTATTGGTATAGAAAATGTCGAAAAGTAGAAAAATGTCCAAAAATGTTAATGAAGTCAATATATAAGGAAGGGATTTCGGAGCACCGTAAAATTGTGTTTGGAAATGATTTTCTTCATGTTTGAGATTTTCTTATAACCAAAAGTCAATTAGGCACCGTATTTTTTCAATTCTGAAACTACCACCAAGAATATAAGAAAAAATGTTATATTAATTTTATGAACTAATTGATTGATTCCTCCCGCCCTCTCTACATTCCTCGTTACAGCTTCCATACCACAAAGCAGACGAAATTCTAATTGTTCTCGCTCTCGCCTCTTTTTATCAATTTGAGTCTCGCCTCGCCTCGTTCTCGGACGGGAACTTGCCATCACATATGTTGCCTCGTTGAACGAGGTTGCATCGCAGCCTCGGTGAAGCACTATTTTATACATTCAAAAAAATTATGGTTGTTTGAATAAAACCATCTGAGCAACTTGTGCTTTAGTAATTTCCACAAAAAAAGTCAAAATATATCTCTTTTTTCTGCCAAATCGAGAATCCGGAAGCATAATGAAAAAAAGAAATGATACAGTTTCGTTTGAAAAATTTTTTGATGCTATTGAGCAAAGAAAAAAATATATTTACTTCAATAAAAATGTAAAAATTATGTGCAACAATCACTAAAAAACCATTGACATAAGTCTAAATACACAACGCAATTTATGCCGTGAGCTATTGACTAAATTTTTTTGAATAGGGTCAAGTGGCGCTTTTTCTATTTTATAGCTATAACATGGATCTTACATTGCTATAATTTAGTAATTAGTTGTGATTTGGACGTGATATTTGATTGACATACATAACTACTACGCGAAAAGAAATTTCAAGTGATAAAATGGTCTTTGATGTTGTATATCGAGTTCAACGGACTAACCACAACTCTAATATGCAGTCACCAGATATTAAGAAAGGCTTCGGGACAAATTACCTTCAATGTTTTCGAAGAAGTAAGGCCAGATGACGCCGCCTGACAATGCGCTCTAAGCAGTGGCGTCAATTCAATGTATAATTTTTTCCATCTCCATTATTTGTTAAAAAGCTTTTTACTTGATTTAAAGCTTCAAGCTAAAAAGCTAAGAAGGCTATTAGCTGTAGTAGCTAAATTCTATTATTATTATTATTATTATTATAGGGCTGGGGAGAGCATTGCCGCCCCCTTCCCCCCCACCCGAGGATCTGATACTAGTTATTTTTCAATACATTAATTCAATAAACCCATCCTATAGTGGTGGAGCTACAGTTCTCACCCCCACCAAAGATTTGATGAAGTGACGCTCACTGGCTTACGGCGTTTTCTAAATTACAAGAGGAAATTATCCTTATCAAAGAATAAGGCTATCTGCAAATATTCAGAGTCAACACTCTGCGGCATTCGTGCACACCCGTGACTATAACATTGAAAACTAAAATTTTCCAACATTTTCAATTTTTTTTTGGCATTTTGAATGCCTTTTGACTTCTTTAATGTGTCCAACTTCCTCAAAATTTTTCAAATTCCTTTCAACGTTTTCATTATCCAAAAAATTTCAAAGAGTTTCAATAAAAGTTCATATAATTACTGAAAAATTCGCATAAAATTTGAAAATATTAGAGTGTTGAACAAGTTTGGAAAAGGTCAAAAAAAGTCGAAAAAAAATTTAAAAAAGTTGAAATATAAAGAAAAGGTGAAAAAAATACACAAAATTTGTTTATCAAATATCAGATCCGCTCCTGTTGCGTACATTATGAATTGTGTCACTGTGTTATTTATTGTAACTTGTTGCTGCTGTTGTTGTTGTTGTTGTTGTTGTTGTTGATGATGGTGAAACGTCTTTGTTGTTATTGTTGCTTTCGAAGTTTACACATCCATTGCCGTTATTTTATAGTCATCCAACCACATCACGAGCCACAGTCGTTAATGAGTAACTTTCGTGTAGCTGTAGTAATTTACGAGTGGCATTCGTCCAGGTAGGCGTGCGCTTTGTGAGTCGTTCAATACACACGTACACACATACATACGTACGAGACTGAGCAGCGCGCCAAGAAAACTTGATAGTGCGCGAGCACGGAGTGGATAGCAGATGCGCCAATGAGCCGCACAATATAAACAATTCCACTCAGTCAATAAAATCCATAAACCTGTTTTTTTTTTTTAACGTTAAATTGAAGAACAGAGAGAATATTCCCAATGTGTTGCATACATCAAGAGAGTGCCAACAAGTTCAACAATGTTTTTTATATATACATACGTAAATATATAATGATATTCAAAATTTTTTAAAAATATTTTTAAAAAAATTCAGCTACAAGGACTCAATTATTTAGAAAAGTCTTGTCAAGAGCTTATTTAATAAATGGTGCAAATATTTTTATTTTTTGGTAGGAACAGTTAATTACTTCTCCGAAATGAGCCCAATAATTTTAGATATGCACGTGCAAAGGAAGTAAATGTCTGCCATAATTTGTTTCCCCTGAACAAAATGTTTTCGAAAACATGTCATATATGAGGAACTGCGATCATTTTCCATTTCAAAAAATATTAAGGCAGTCATAGGGCTCGAGACCCACCGAAATTGTGAGAAACCTGCATTGAATCTGCAAATTCTAGAAATTTCCGATCGACAACATTACGCAACTTGGATTAGAGATTTCTCTTGCCGCGCTTATTCTCGACAAGAATATGGTGTGTAATTCAAATCATCCAAGAATTTCTCTTAATAGGTAACCACGATAATGGACCTTTGTCGTTGACACGAACACTACTGAATGTTGAAATGTTTCGAGCACTTCTGCGTTTTCTAATTGATTCCGGGGATGTGAACTTAAAGGGACATAATAATGTCAAAGAATGCAACGTATATGAGGACAGATACCTTCTAACATTATCATCAGGAAAACTATTCGATATGTTGATAATGAGTCATGCTTTACTTTGCTCGGGAATGAGACCATGTATGTATCAGGCACTGAACAAATGCCATAAATAAACTTATTATACTCGAAGTTTTCGTAGGATCGTTACTGTCTTTTGCAAAAATAGCTGAAGCCTTGCACAGAGTTGAGACGTCCAATGAAGAAATGCACGGCTCTACACTGAGAAAACAATTTAATTACATATAATTATATATTGGTAATAATTAACAATTCGTATATTTGATGTAGGCGAATTAAATATTTGATATATATTAAAATATCACATATTGCAGTGAATTGAATAATATTATTTGATCAATTATATATTTGGTAACAATTACCAAATCATATTTTGGTTGAAACAAATATTGTGGTTGCAGCAATCATTCGATTGTTGATAATCACTAAATCATTTATATGACTAAAAATATATTTTCTTTTCGCAAGCCTATACATTAATTAATATCGATTTGAGCTAAGAACCGATGACCCAAAAACGATTTTACATCCTTATATAGGATGTCGTTTGTATTTATACAATCATAAATACCTAAATTGCATACCAAGCAGAATATACTTGAGTAGTTTTTTACTTGAATATGTTGTGAACTGCAAAGTTATCATGTTAATGAGAAGTGAAATCAAATCAAAATAGGATTAACAAATGTTTATTCAGCTCAAACAAATTTTTTCAATCGACTCAAACAAATATTAACATTTGGCCAACAATTGAAATTTCAATTAAAGACATGGTAATAACTACCAGAATTTGTTGATAGCTAACAATTATTTTAAAAATCTATCAACCAAATACATATATTTAAAGGAACCATATTATTTTCTTAGTGTAGGCTACGATGGAGCACGTGACATATCTAGTCATATGAGTGACGTCCAGTCGTGGATGAAGAGTTTCAATTCATTGATGATGTACGTTCACTGTCATAGCCATATTTTTAAACCTTACCTTGTTCAACCAATGCCATGAAAGTCCCACCTGTTCGGAATTGTCTTGGGATTGCGATTTTTGTGGTGCACTTGTTCAGATACCATCCGAGTGCGATGAATATTCTTCAAGGTCTTAGCTAAGAACATAACCAAGAGATCAAAAGGTAGAGGCTCTTACGTCTTCAAGCTCAGCTACAAGGGATTGGAAAAGTTCTGAAAAATCTTGGATCAGTTCAAAAGACAGTCTGTTTATTTGCAGCAATTCAGCAATTCGAGGATACAAAGGACACAGTGTACTCTTCGAACTGTCAGTCTAAAGGGACTTGGGTGTTGATCCAAATGAGTTTATCGAAATATTTGCAGCAAAGAAAGCACGAAAGTTGGATTATTTTTCACTCAGGTAAGAATAACTTGAATGATAACAAACAGGTACATATGAGCGTGCGTAATTGCCACATTAGAAATTCATGAGAGTTACTGATGACAAATAAAAGAGCTGTTTTCCCTTAAATTATTCCTACTACGATAACATTAGACGCCACTGCACTGATTTGAAACTATGTCCCGAGCCCAACACCCCCACTAAAAAATTTCTATATTAAATTACGGTAGATTCAGTATAAGTCATGCAGGAACTTGAACTGGGTAATGTTTTGTTACGTTTACATTTCTACACATATTTACATGCGGGTGCTAGGGCCATATGATTAGGGGCGCGGCACCGGTCACTGAAGAGTAACCTGGTCATATGACCGGTACGGTACTTTAGAGATCTGAAGCTTTCAAACGACTTAAGTCTTGATAAGATCGGCACAGTCATTCCCGAAATTTTTGCGGCGAAACATGCCGTACGCCACTTGGAGCTTATATGATTGTATATATCTCAACTTCAGTGCCACCTGGCGGGTTAAAAACAGACAAACTTTCTCACAAATCCAACTAACGTATGTTGTGAATATGGCATCGATACCTCTAGTGGTTATGGAGATATTTTCCATACATATCTCGCCACCAGCGCCACCTGCCTTTAAAATTCAAAATTTTTTGAAAATTTTGACACATTTTGCTCAACAAAAACCATACATTTTTTGGATCATACAACTGAATTGAAAAAAAAAGTAAAAACTTTGGGCCAATTTAAGGTACACACTTGGTAAAAATGGTATATGGTTAGCGGTAAAAATTTAAAATTTTATGAAACAACATTTCCATGAGCCACCAAAAATCTAGTAAGTTCAGGGTTCAAATATTAAATTTGCACTTTTGCAAAGTTGAGTTTTTGGCGTTTGAGACAAATAAGAACTCAGTTGACGATTTACCAACGATTTCCGATATTATTTGACATATATTAACTCATTCGTTATGAATTTAGCTGCACGTACTTTCATCAACATTTTTGAACTACTTCAACATTACCTCGACTTCTTCACATTTGTTGAGTTTCCAACATCTTCCGACATTTTTCAACATATTCAAATTTTTCAGCATATTTCCACTTATCTGACATTTCTCAGATTTATCTACGAGTACACATCTCTAGATTCTTAGCGATTTTCGACAACATTCAACATTTTTCGAATCTCTCTGCATTCAACAGTTTTTTATTTTTTCTTTTCATACAAAACATTACAATGCATAGCCTTTTGATACAAACGGAAGTGCAATAACACAACACACCCCTCAACCCCTAATTTTGGTGATTTTTTTTGACATATTTTCTTTTTAATTTCGTGCAAATATTCATATTAAAATATGAATCAATGTTTTATGTAAATGTTCATAATGAAATAAGATCCAATAAGCCAATTTGTATATTTTTGGGACTTCTTTCACTAATTTTTCATTCGCCTAATTTTACATAATATACACACATATGTTTGTATGTATGTACATATACTCAATATTTCTTCGCTTTTTTATTCATAAAAAGGTTTAAGCCAAAATGCAGCTACAAAAAAGAGCGCTACAACGTTACAATTGACCCAACATACAATACAACATTAAAGTCTTTCGTTGAGTTCGACTCAAAAAGCCAACTCAGACGATCTCTACTACAACCACTGCTGGCTGACTCACGATCATGGCTAACGAACCTAACTATGCGCAACGGCTCTGCTTCAGGTACTGCAAGGTTTTCTACACAAAAAGCAGTTTTACTCGAGAGCTCTTGGTCTGCGGACAACCTGTCGGATGAAATAAGGAAACAATATGAAAATTTAGAACAAAAAAAAAATTGTTAGTACACAAAACAAAAAAAAGAGCGAAATCGATCGAGCGATGCGAAAAATTATACGGCAGTTCAGATCGATCGGTTGAAAAATTAACGGAACACAGAATAAAAGAAAAAAATTAAGGAATTATAGAATTTCATGCCAAACGCATTGGTAGTTTGTGAATTAAAATGAATTAATAAAAATAAAAAAAAATTGGCGTTTCATCCTACTGTGCCCAAATTTAAATTACTAACTAATTTATAAATTTATGCAGCATTTAAACAAAAAATTAGAAAAGAATTTTCAAAAATCTTGATACATACAAATACAAATAAATATATATATATACATATATGTATATATTCATGTATATATTAATAAATAAATATTAAAAAAAAAAATTGTGAAAAAAATAAAAATACCTAGTACGCGGAAATAAAAAAAAAATGAATTTAAATCATCTGAAAATGATTTTAAGTTAAATTTAAAAAAAAAAAATATGAGAAATAAAAGTACTGATTTCTTATGAAAACTATGTGTCCAAAAATATTTTCAGCGTTTGGTTTGAGTTATGGAAAAACTGCTTGGTTTCAAAATTAACTAAAATGTTGCCAAAAGTGAAAGCTTTAACGAATCATCAAAAGGAATTATAAAAAAGCAAAATTTTTCAAAATATTCGATTTAAAAGTGCAACAAAATCGAATAAAATTGCAAGAAACCCAACTATCGTTTGGTGAGTGCAAGCGTTACCTTTAAGTCTAAGCTTAAGTATTTCACACATATTGAAGTCCCTAGAATTCGTAAAAAACTTTTTGTTGTTGAAATTTGCGGATAAGTTTAAGTTTCGAAAACTTTCACCTTTTAAAAAAGAAAAGGAATTATCATATTCTAAAACTCTCTAGGCACGATTTAATTTCGAAATATATGGCTTTGTCGTTTTGACGTCACTTGGAAAAATATTTTTTTTTAATTTACAAGTTATTTTTAGAAATAAGTTGTCTTTTTATAAAAGTTTTCTGTTTCATTGCTTCGTTTAAAATCATAGAACCTATTGTTCTTCATATTTTTTCTTAAATTCTATTTCGTCTTTCCTTGATAAGCCAGAACAAATAAAATATTTTTTTTTTCTTACATCTCTAAATAATAAAAAAAGTCCTGGATCACTAGTACATTTATTTTGACTGTCACCCTATTTATCGAGTGATTATTTTTGAACTTTCAAAGTTTCGAAATAAAACACAAAAATACTGTCCTGAATTTTTATCTAAGGCGGTAGATAATTTTATGCCATTTAGCATTTGAATATAATTTTGGACATATTGCTCACTGACTTCAAGACTGGCATAACTCAAAAAGTCTAAAGTGGAAGAAAAACGCATTTAAAGTTTTCAGTAAATTACTTTTTATATGAAAATGATGAATAGTATCTCTACATAAACTCTTCCCACAAGGAGAGTTTATAAGATGCCTTTCGATTACATGAAATCGTGGATATGTCTGCAACATGAACTCAAAAATCACGTTCTATCAACAATGCCAGCCTTGAATTGTGGCGATTGACCCAGTGCATTCGAAAGTTAAACCACTTCTTCAAGTATGTAATTACTTCCGGAAAATCGCAAGATTCGTTGACTTATAAAGCATCAGTTAAAGCTGGCTTATCAGCTCTTATCAAAAACTTCACATGATCTGACAAGAAACAACGCTTCCAATCGCGATTTCAAGAAATCATGTGAATTTATGTGAGGCAACGAGTTGTCACTTGAACAAAATTTCGGACACACGTTGATCAGAGTTGTTCTCCATGATATCCTCAAAAAGTAACGAACAGTTTCGCTACTCCTACACCCATTTGGATAATTCAATAAATCGTAAGTCGTTGCATATCCCAGTGTTAACTAAGGCACCTATGTTGTAGAATCCCCTATCGTATTTGCCCAATTCACAGAGTACAGCACAGTTAAAGAAGAAGTGCTTAACACTTTCCTCCTCCTGTTCGCAAGCATTTTTCGATGAAATGACATTTTGGCCATTCCGAAGTTTTTAGTATTTCAACGACCTCCGCTTGATTGGCATTACAGTAGCTTGGTAGTCTAAAAGAGTGCTGTTGGTTGAGCTTATGAAAGAAAATATCGCCCCCTTATTTTATGCTACATATTTAAGCCATCAGTGTGAATTTAAACAGCGTCCTATCTCAAAGGGGGTTCCTAGTCACAAACGCCTTAAGTGTCAGGGTTTGATCTGAGCAGTTTTGCTCTGACCATAATAAGGTAGCTTTTAATCTAAACGTTAAGCCTTTTTGCCACAAATTTCGACCGACCAAGTGTAGTAATACATCCAGAGTAGAAGAAGGGTTAGACATATGCGTTCTTGTAATATAGAGATTGGTCAACCTTTCAATCTTAGCCGAGTTTCTTTTGAACAATTTTCTTTCCAAGAGTCGTGTGTCAAACCAGTAATCCGTAGACAAAAGACGGGTCTAACTATCGATAGGAATGCCACGGCCATTAAAAATTTTGCTTTCAAGCCCACAACTTTTATGAATGGCGTTCTTACAGCGTAAGGAGCTGCTAAAAAATTCTTTGATGATATGTTGCCCGGTTTGACACAAATTCGATGACTTTGATTAAGGCGCAATCTGAACTTATGATAGCTCGAAAAAATTTGAATTGCAGGCGATCTTTGCGTGGAGAAAGATACTACTAATACGCTCTCGTGTCATCTTTGGAGTTAACTTCATTGGTTAAAGGAAAAGGGAAAAACCGCCGGCAATCTCTGTAAATATGAACTCTACGAGGTGGTTAAGATATAAATGTCAAGAATTAGTTATTCTTTTGAAAACCAATTTTTAATTGTTGATACCGAGAGATAATCTTGGCCAAAGTTCAAATTTTTATTTGTTTCTATATTTATTTTTTGAAATCTGCACATTTAGCCTCGCCAAAAGTGCCACCGAACAAACCAGTAATGTATTACTTGCGCGACGCCACGTGCTGGTTAATTTTAAAAAACGTTCCTGCACTGAATTTGGCAATATTTACTTGAATAACCCTTAGTACATCGAATTTAATTTGTTGCTTGTTCAGCAGGCACAACGCCCTCATGTCAGAATCTGCCCACTTTTTGTTTAGTGTTTGCTCAAACCAGTCCTTGGCTGTATTACATTCAATAAAATCTTCAATAAAAAAGCGTCAGCTTTGAAGTTTTTGCTTGCATGGAAGGTGCCACACCCTCTTGACAAAATTCATCAAATTTCTACCCAGCGCTGGTGCGAGCCATTTCAGTATTAGTGTGAAATTAAGTTACGCTAACTTCAGTAACGCAATCAGCATAGAATTTTAAAGTTTCTATTTCTATAGGGTGCCATGCTCACTTGTTGAAATTCGTCTAGTTTTCGTCTAGAGCTTTTCCGATTATTCCCACTGTTTGTGCGAAATTTATTTTCTTTACCTCAAAAAAATTCTGACAATATAAAGTTAAGAAGTTTTTGCTTGCATTAGAGGTGCCACACTGCCTTTTCGAAATTAGCCAATTTTTTTGTTCAGGACTTTTGTCCAAATTATGCATCAAATAACTCACTAATTACAGCTAAGTACTTAAGTCATGGGTTTCTTTGTCTACTTTTGAGGCTATGTATGGGATTCAAAAATATTTTTTCAACATATTTCAAATAACAAAATTTCTCTTTAAAATTAACTTTCAAATGGTCATCAGCTATGATGTTTCCTTGGAAATTTATAGCGAATTTAAAGAGACAGGAATTTTATGCCCAACAATCTAACGATTTAAGCCAAACGGTCTCAAATTCATATCACCTTTAAATTGTATCATAGATGACCATGTTTGAGATGATCTATGTTTGAGATAAAGCTTTTTAATAGCTTGTTTTAATGGAATATGAACTTATTTTTAAGGACTTATTGCAAGTGCAAATACCTTGAGAAGATGGAAATTTGCTAATTTTAAATAAAATTTATGTACTAGTGCAAAGGATATAGGGATGTAGTATTCTTGAATTAAGTAAAATCTTTTCCTTGCAGTAACTTCTAATGATCTGGTACTGTAGTCAACTGAAAATATTTTAATATATAAATGGATTTGTCGCATGGAGCACAGAACTCGATTTTTGTATTTAGTTTATTACTCGAAATCTAGTACACTTAGAGAACAAATAGTTAGTCATTGTCTTGGCTATTATTTAATGAGCTTTAAGTGTACAAGCTACACTATGTATTCCTTTTTTATTCAAAAACATAACTACATGTCAAACTGTTACACTTCTTGAACTAACTCGTCTCTTTCAATGTGTTTCAACTTCTACGAATTTTTCAAATTTTATCTGACTTGATGAGCCTTTTCCAAATTTTTTCATCTGTTTCAAACTCAATCAACTTTATAAGGCTTTTTCCTATTGTTTTAAATTTTAATATACTTCGAGTTTTTCAATGTTTTTTGACTTGCTCAACATTTTCCGAGTTTTAAAAAATTTTCCAACAAACATAAAAATATGTAGTCGAAAAATCTTGAACAAGTCAAAAAGTTTCGAAAAATTTTGTCAGTTGTTCAACTGCATTTACAATAACAAATTGTAGAAAAAGTCAAAAAATGGTTAAGCAGTTGAAAACTGTTAAAAGAGAAAAAAACACTTTAAGACAAATATATATAAAAAATAATTGCACAAATAATTTAATCCATAATTTTTAAATTGCACTTTTATTATTTAAGTTAAATTATTGATAAGATTATAAATAATACCGCTAGTGAAATATGTTTCATGGACACTGCGGATATATATATTTATAGATATGAATAAGAATACTTTTTTTTATTTTCACTTGCCATTTTCATTTATTTTATTTTTAACTGTTTGGTGGATTGATGAAGATATAAAAAGTTTAAACAAATGAAAACTGAAGCTCTAAAAGAACTTTTCATTTTAGTTTTGAAAAATTACATATATCAAATGACGCCTTTTTGGGCGTTTTTTATGTTTGGGTACTTTCAATTGTATTCGTACTCTTAATTTATGCCGATAATTTCAGCTCAAATGTTTCATATTTGAGTAAAGCATCACTTATTTTGAAAAACATTACAGAAACCTGGGAAAATTCCGAAGTTATACACAAAACAAACGAGAAGTTTACTTTCGAGGTACCCAAGGCCGTATCCAGGATTTTATTTCGGGGGGGGGGGGGGGGGGGGTTGTGGATTTGAGATTTTTTCTACGTAGTGTTTATTCTTTGCAAAATCGTTTCTATATATAGTGTCCGTCAAAATATTTCGGGGAGGGTTCTATCCTCTAGCATCCCCCTCTAGATACGACCCTGGAGGTACCTATGTGCGTTGTATACAAATAGGTGATTCATTTAGAGCTTTTATTTATTAATTTAAATAAAACACTTGAAATAGAATTGGATGTTGAAATAGTTATTATGACCTGAAAGAAGAATATCTGAGATTGCCATTTCAAAGATAATTTCATTTAAATGTTGGCTGCGTCTACGCCGTAGTAGTTCCATTAGGAAGTTGCAACTTTTAAAGTATACCGCGTATTAGGCGAGTACTGTTGGCTTCCAAGTGTTGAATCGCAGCTGACTTATCGACGAAGACATTTTAGTTCACATAACCTCAAAGAAATAAATGCAGGTGTGATAACACACCATCTAGGCGGCCTTCTTCACTTCGTAATTGTAAAAATTATGTGAATTCTGAGTGAATATAAAGTTGAAGTTTTAGTGACTTAAATAAATTTCCACAATTTACAAACGTTGTTCTGGCGTAAGTCTTTCCATAATGAAATGTCGAAACAATACTGCTGAATAAAAATAAGATGACAACATGACAGCAGTCACGCATGATTTGTCAAAATACAAAACACAAATGAAAACAAAAGACATGTAAATAAAACACCCTATATAATTTTATAATTATATATTTCTATTACAATACAATACATGAAACCATTCCAGTAGCGTCTTTAAGGATGACAAGGCAAACTCTCTGAGGAATGCTTATTTGGGGAGGTCGAAATGGTTTTTCTTTTTTCAATCGAAAGTGTGGAGATTTTTGAGTGATATTTACTTTCATTTAAAATGCAACCGTCGCTTGATTTTGTTTTTAAACTGGACAAATTAAATTCCAAAAAATGGGTGTACAATATCAAGTTACACTCTCAACACACCAATTTGGATGGGAATGCGAAACGAAAATCTGTGGTTACCAAATAACCAGAATATAAATCGAGGACTCTCAGAACAACTTAAGCTTTCTACCCAAATAAATGTAATTCGTCTTTTCTTTCCCACAGTTATCAAATTGAATATATTGACCACTCGAATTCAAGGAAAATTGAATATGTTTGATCAAAGTCGAGAGCAAGTCCTCGGAGTGGAGGGCAATAGACTGTTCGACCAGACAGACATTAAGCATTTACAAGTTGATCAAGACAAGGATGATACTTAACAACAGCGCATATTTGCCATTAAAATTTGGTGCTGTGCTCGCATGACAGTTCTTGCTTGATTTATCCTGGAGTATTTTAACAAACTCAGCCGTTTGCTTAGACGAACATAAGTTTTGTTGTTTATTCATTCTTTTAGTACGCCATGTCTATATTTTCAATTTATTTTGATAAAAAATTTTGTATAGTTTTTTTTCTCTTGTTGTATAAAAAAACATTAAAACAAAAACAAAAATACTACATGGAAACAAAGAAGTTTGTTATACGCCGGCCGTGAATTTTTTTGTTTTACCCACGCTACTGACCTTGAGCTTTTTTCCCATTTTCATTTTCATTTCTTTGTATTCGCTTTGCATATTCTGTGTGTTTGCGTTAAATAATTTTCCCACTTTTATCAAACTGACAGTGAGGTTCCAAGTAGACCCCGACCAACTGCCAACTTAATGTCTGAGAAATAAAGCCATGAGCCGCAAGGTTTGTGCGCTTTTTATAAACGAAGCACAGTGGGCGAATGTGGGTAAAGCATCAATTTACTCGTTTCTTGGGTTTTTAGTTTTATAGAGGTTGTCAACATTGTAGTTGCATTCTATAATCAAAAAAAAAAAAATTGTTAAGGTTTTGCCGCGAAAAACTCTCAAATTAATATATTAGAACCTTATATTTTTGGGAGGGTCGTGGTAGAGGCCATAGGAAATATCATATTTTCTAGTTAAAATTTGCCTACTTTCCTCTAGTGGATGTCTGAACCAGTAAAACCGTTAGCGTTGCAGCCAATTTACTTCAGTATAGCCATTCTTCAATAACAGCTAGTACAGAGGGTCACACATGGAAACTGTCATATATTGTCAAAAGAGTTCAAAAACTCCAAAATATGTGGAAAAACCTATATGTCTTATATCAGATTATTTCAAAAAATTTAGCCAAAATCGAAAGATGTCGAAAAAAAACGTTAAATGACGCATAAAATGATGCATGTCAACAAAAAGAATTCGGAAATGTTCAATAAGTCATATAATATCAAAAAATGTTTAGCTAAAAAATATAAAAAAAATAATATGTCATCAACAGATCATATCATATCAAAATATATATGTATGTATGCAAACTATTGGGAAAGTGCACAGCGTCAAAAAATCGATAAATTGTATGTATGTAGGCATGTCGAAGAAGTCGATAATGGTCGAAAATTCGATATAAGCCGACGAATAAGGTGATAAATTCTCTTCAGTGAAGACTTTTAGCCGTTCTTACACGCCTACAAATAAAGATATGAAAATATGTCTAGACTAAAGTTATTTGTTAAGATAAAATTAGGATAGTTCAGCGAAAGCTAAATTCAGTTGTCAATTTCAACAACCAGCCTTAAGAGTTTCAATCAATTTAAACCGTAGTTTTGTCGTTAAATCATAACCATTCAAAATGCCATATTACTCGTGCAGTTGATCTTTTAAGTGCAACTTTTCAATAAAACTTAAATTTAAGTCACGCAAAATTTTAGTAAACTGTGAAAAGCGAAATTAGAAAAATGTAATAAACCGACAAATAAAAATTGATATAAAAATAATGCATATGATTATTAAATTTAAATTAAAATAAAATAAAATAAATAAAATAAAATAAAATAAAATAAAATAAAATAAAATAAAATTAAATAAAATAAAATAAAATTAAATAAAATTAAATTAAATTAAATTAAATTAAATTAAATAAAATTAAATAAAATAAAATAAAATAAAATAAAATAAAATAATTTAAAATAAAATAAAATAAAATAATTAAACAATAAATTATAAAAAATAATAAAAAATAAAATAAAATAAAATACAAAACTTGTACTAAATAAAATTAAATAAAATCATATAAAATAAAATATTATAAAAAAAAATAAAATAAAATAAACAAAAAATTATAAAAAAAAATAAAAAATTAAATTAAATACAAAACTTGTACTAAATACAATTAAATAAAATAAAATCATATAAAATAAAATATTATAAAAAAAAATAAAATAAACAAAAAATTATAAAAAAAATAAAAAAATTAAATTAAATACAAAACTTGTACTAAATACAATTAAATAAAATAAAATCATATAAAATAAAATATTA
Source organism: Meiosimyza decipiens (assembly GCA_963680825.1). Taxonomy (NCBI): domain Eukaryota; kingdom Metazoa; phylum Arthropoda; class Insecta; order Diptera; family Lauxaniidae; genus Meiosimyza; species Meiosimyza decipiens. The sequence continues at coordinate 10,858,074 of OY804262.1, read as the reverse complement.
TAAAAAAAAAAAATAAAATAAACAAAAAATTATAAAAAATAATAAAAAATTAAATAAAATAAAATAAAAAACTTGTACTAAATAAAATTAAATAAAATAAAATCATATAAAATAAAATATCATAAAAAATAATAAAATAAAATATCATAAAATTAAATGAAATAAAAGCTAAATAAATTTGACTATATTTATTAATTTAAATAAAATGAAATAAATAAATGTAAAGTTTAATTGAGTACAATAAAAGCAATTTCAGCATATAAAATCAATTAAAGTTAAAACAAATAAATAATAAAAAATTTGAAAGAATAAAATTAATAAGAAAAGTTTTAAATTATAAAACATAATAAAACGAAACGTTTACTCAGGATCGGACTGGTCTCAACCATTTTTATATTTATCAAAGTATTTTTTCAGAATTTTTCAAAAAAATTATAGGTTAGGTATTTTAGAAATCAAGTTTTTTTAAATTAAACTAAAAATAAACGTTGAAAGCTAAAATTGTTCAACAAGCATTATTTTTTTCCTTAAAGAGCATTTAAAAACATGAATTTAAAAAAACGACTGGATTGAATATTTTGCAAAGCTATAAGGTTTTAATAAAAATTGAATTTGGAAACAAAACAAGTTTGGAAAAAATTCATATCTCTAAAATGGATGGTCAAAAAATTTTTAAAAATTTCAAGAATGCGCTTCTTATTAGCCTCAAAAACATTTAAAATTTTGAAAAAATACTGTACGGGGCGAAAAATGGTCGATTTGGTACAAAATGCCCGATTTGTATTTGAATAAATTGAAGGCGATCGGAAATTTTTGTATTCTTCTTATACATATTTACTTTGTTTTGTTTTGTTTATTCTTGAGTAGAACGACATTCACTGTTGCATTTAATTCGACAACTTCATTTTATCTCTCTTTAACAGCTAAAAGTATGCAATGGTATTTTTTTTTACCATAAACAGGTTGTGTTTCTTTCATTAATGTTTCTGTCATTATAATCAAACACAATCTTTGTTCATTTGAAGTTTTCTGTGGCTTAAGTCTATAAGTTTATACAATTACGTTTAAGCTGATTTTATAATGTTTCATTTAGTGTTTTTCAAATCAATAAGTACCTGAAAAAATAGAGATCCATCTAACAAACTTTTGTCAAATTAAAACGTTTTGAAAATCAATGAGAAGGAGTTTTGAAAAATATTCAAGCCTAGGTCACAAAGCCTAAATTTAATTAGGTAAACTGAAATAAATTCAAATTAAGACATAATATGAAGTAATTTGAAATTAATTAAAAAAAATTAAAATAAATTGATATTAAAATAAAAAAAATAAAAAAGTAAGAAAAATTTCAACGTTTTATCCACTGTTCAACTTTGAAATGACGTGAGACCAATGAAAACGAAATTGCGTCGCAAACTCACAATACACATAAGAGACAAAAACAAAATAAAATTACAATGCGAAAAAAATTCATTACGCTTTAGAAGAAGAAAAAAACTATTTGAAATTTATAAAACAGCTAAGTCAACAAATGTTGGCCAGTTTTGCCCGCGCAAGCGCAAAATGTACTGAGCAAGGATTCTCTAGACAAGCTGTTCTCTAGACATTCAATATGCAACAGTTAATGGCGTTAGCACACATGAGGCGCACAACAATGTTGTAACGTCATTTACCTACATTGACCATGTAATGGAACGCAACTAATATTTTTTTTTTCGATGCTAATTGTCCTCCTCCAACTCGAAATGCGTTGACTATAACTGCAACTCAACTGTTGACTAACTACTATCTTCATATTCAAAAAAGCAAACTTTAAAAGGGTGGCCGTCAAAAAGGTTGGAATATTGATGAAATGATATTATGATCTGTTTAGCTGGCAGATAGATTTTTCTGTTGCTCAGAGCCGATAGCGAATAGTTAAAACATTTAAGACCTTTAATTTAAAAACCCAGTGAAAATTTTCGCATTACTGTGTTCAACGCTTCCTGGGATATAAAGAGAGCACAAATCAAAATGCGTTCCTTTGAAATTGATCGGCTTAAGCGAACAAGAAATTGAAAAATCAGTTCAGAAACTATGTCACTTTCAGAAGTCAGCATTGAACCAAAGTACCACTTTTGGCTCAAACTGCAGAATTGCAGTCGGGTACGAAGCGGAAGCGTTTTGGGAATGAACGTTCCGATGGGAATGTTGGCACCGAAAGACTTTACATCGGTGCTAGAATTCACCCTTATGCCATGATTCAGCGTAAAAATTTTAATCACATGCGTAATTTGCACAAAAGATTCTTCTTTCTAGTAAAAAGTTTTTTTCGTTCACAAAGAAGAATCAGTTTTCATCGACGATTTCAACTCTCTCAATGATTTACTCTGACCTTGCTAGTAAAGCGAATCTTTTGGCAAGAAACACTCCAAGGTAGCAGTGAGCCACTGACAGCTCATTAGCCCAAGTGTTGTGAAAGTGCGCCTCAGCACTGGCTCGGTCATTAAGCAATCGCTTTCATACTTTCATGTAGGAACTTTGGCTGGCGTAAATCTTACGCGGTCAACAGCTCTTGTCGTTCTTTACTTAGCGCTTCAACCAGGCCCAGGGAAGGCATATCATATATTTGGTGTGTCAAAAGAGTAGGTAGTTTGAAACGGTGCAAGAAGTACTTCACCCCTGTTGATCAGATAAACTCGCAAGCTAAACTGCAGTTTCCAGAGTTAATGATCACTTAGATCATTTGATATGTAGTCGCTAATACATTGCGCTTAGAAGTAACTTTTTTTTTTATTATTAACGTACACTCCATTTTTAATACATCATTCGTCGATGTTGTTACTGGCATAACATGGCCATTTTTCCCATTAGCATTTTTGTTATGTTGGTTTGAGTACAGAGGGTTAAAATTGTGTGCGGATTGTTATTCATTTTTTCAGTTAAACGTCGTCTTTGAATTTCCCGCGTTTTCGCCCTTCAATGAACGAAACAGTCATATAAATAGAAAAAATTTTAAGAACAAAAAGCGAAGTACTTGTACGGAAAAAGCAAAAACTACCACCGTCAAATTGTATATGTCAGTGTTACTCAAACTTTTTCTATGCAATCACGAAATAATTTCGCTTCTGAGGTACACCCATTTTTATGGTTCTTCTGATTTTGTGGTGATACGACTTACTCAGAGGAATTTCAATATTTACTCTATTAAATCTTGTGATTTCATAATTTTCATTTTTTAGCACAAAATCAGAAGAGACCAACTTAATATTTATTAACCCTGCTGTCAATCTCGTTAAACTGACAAGATTTGTCAGCCGGTCATATAAAAACATTATACCCTATCTCTATCACGGTGTGACAAAGGATGGTCCTCCGCCTATACCTAGATATTTGACTTCATAAACATCAATGGAAATTAATTATCACTCTCCATTCAATATGAAGTGGAAGTTCTTCATATATTTTGCGGCACTTAAGACCTTTACAAATTGTCGCGAAGCCCTGATATATGTATGTGATAAAGTGGAACATATGATAACATATGAAGCGTAAACTTGAAATCTATCAAAATAAAAATATGCTGTTTAGTCAAATACTGAAATTAAGTTAAGTTTAGGCCTCAAAGGTCTGAAAATGTGGTAAGATCACCATTTCACGCTTCTTTCAGAGATCAAGCCAACTCAGCCAAAGTGTGCCTTCATTTGCTTGTCCACATAAATTCTTTGTTCAAGCCAACAGTGGACAGTGGTGTTCTGCTCTTTTTTCTTCTTTTTTCCAACCTACTCAGCAATAATGTGCAATGTCCTTCGCACATATCAGTGATATAAAAATAAGTTATATAAGGGGCATTAAAATTTTATTTTTTGCATTTTTTAAATTTTTTTTTTTTAATTGAATGCATAATATTTTAAGAATATTGTGTCAAGTCGATTGGAGCAAAATTGACGATGTTACGAGTATTTTTATACCATGCCTATGAACGTTTTATACCAGATTTTTTAGTGTTCAAAACTTTAAAGCGTTTTCCCCATAACTCACGTTTTCGAAGTCGGTGCACCTCATAACTTTAAAACTACTAAGCCGATCCTTTTGAAATGTTGAACACTGTTTCTGTACATAATTTAAGAGGTAACGCAAAAGAGTTTTTTTCAAATTTGTTAATAATTTTTATTTTACAATAACAAATTATTTTTCCCTTCAAAGTGTTCCAAAAAAGTGAAAAATCAAAATTTCAAAAAACCCTCCCAGCGTTACCTGGGGAAAACTATTATCTAACGAATGAAATTTGAAATTTTGATTTCAGCTGATCCAGCACCAAGTTATGAGGGGCAATTCTAGTTTTTTCCGAGACACGTCCGAATAATTGCTGCCATTGCCGTGTTTTTTTAATATTTCTCCGTGAAAATTTTATAAAATATTCTCCAAATGTCATACTTTAATGTACTATTGGTTTTAGTAAAGAGATTTTAACCAAGTCGTCACAAAAAATTCACAAAAACAAGCCTTTCTTCGTACGAATTAACCTTACCCTCCACCTTAAAAATTTTCAATGATTAAAGGTTGACAGAACTATTAGTACGGTATCAGTTTCGACTTGTAGCATTGGGCTATGAGTAGAAATTGTTGTATGAATTAGCATGAGACTATCAAATATATCAAATGTATGTAAATTCCATGCTACTTTTATTACAGCATAGATCGATTCAAGTAGTACACCATATGAACATATTTCGTTCGAATGTATATAAGTTTTGTAATTGATATATTTGTTATTATATACATATATATACAATTGTTGTTGTTTTTAAGATTATTTTTGAATTTCAAGTTATTTTCCAACTGTTGCCGCAAGTTGTTAGAGCAAAAAAATAATATAAAATAATGCGGAAGTGAGTGGTGCTGAAATACGCGTCGTCAACTCATGTTTTATGGGCAGATAGCTTTTTATAATTTCTTGATATGCTATGAAGAAAATGAAAACAAACTAAACTAACCAGCGCAAAAATATCTTACACACAAATAGGAACTGCTCGGTACAACAAACTACCCCCGTTTACTGACCTTTGCCGTGTAAATTGTCGGTAGGGTCGTTCGTGGCATGGCGTGTCGTTCACCTGTTGTCGATTGACCTTACACTTTTAAGGTCTTATTGTTGTTGTTGTTACTTTGTAAAAATTTTAAGCGCTTCATTTTTATTATTACGGAAGATATTTCAAACAACAGCAGCAAGCCATTGATAAGCGCACCCTGCACCTGTTCAGGCCCTCTTCTTAGCGTTGCTTCCTTTGCTCGCTCCTTTTCTATTAACGTTTTTTTTTTTTCTCTGTAATTAGCGACAAGTGTGCTCATCAAAAGGGGAAATAAGGAAAACAAAATATGGGGAAAAAAGTGCGGGAAAACGAAATATGCAACAGAAATGTTGCAACCAACAGCAGCAGGTAAGCGCAAACGAACAAGTGGCGCGGCGGTGCAGCTATGAATTTCCCATCGTACAGCCAAAAAGAAAAAAATAATAAAATTTTCGTTAAGACAAGTAATAAATTTTAAGATCGAAAAAACTCCTTTAGCACGAACATTTCCTCAAAAATAAATAACCCAAACATTACCATATTAACTGTCACTATATCAATGTATCCGTATATCAAACATTAGTTTTTCACTAATCCTGGAAAAGACCGTGGAAACCATACATTGGGAGTTGAAGAAACTAAGACCTATAAACAATAAAATAGAGCCGTACTCAGCCAAGAACAGCCAAAATGTAAAATCTGATAACTTTTTAAATTTTGCTTAGGAAACTACAAACACATGTGGTCAAAATAATAAGCAAGGGGAATGTGGGGTATCTTTATTTTTCAACAGAATTGAGGGTTTTTAAAAACTTTTACTGTCTTTCAAACATTAATTAAAAACTAGTAAAGGTGTTATCTTCAGCCAGGCCGAAACTCACATACCCTACGCTGCATTAAAAGTACTTTTTAAATAAATGTTAAAAAATTTTGAAGAGGTCGAATAAGTCGAAAATAATGTAAAAAGGTTCAAAAATGTTGGAAAGTGTTGGAAAAAACTGAAAATGTCAAAAGAATATGGGAAATGTTGAAAAAAATAGAATAGAAATGAAAAACACGACATATGTCACACCCACTCCTACAATTCCGCCCACTTTTGTTTCAATAAATGACATTCGTGATTGACATGCACAAACCAAATTTTAGCACAATAAATTGTATAGTTTGAGATATGTGCCGTAATTATTCTTAAAGTTTAGGGCGGTGACACACCCACTGGTACAATCGATTTTGATCCAAAAATTGCCTTCCATAAACAAACCTTTTACACCAAATTTCAGTATGATTGCTCATATATTTCGATAGTAATGCCGTTTAAGATATTTTAATTGTATGAGAGGTGCCACGCCCACTGTTGCCATTTCGCCAGCTTTTGATTCATATATACCTTTTACCCAGTAAACCACTTACATCAAATTTCAGATCAATTGGTCCAATAGTTCACTTAAAATAGCACTTACAACTTTATGAATGAGGGAGGTGCCACGCTCACTGATGCAATCTTTTCAAGTTTCATTTAATTCTGAAGCTTATAGTAACCGACACCTCTACACAAAATTTTCTGAAGATTACTATCATAGCTCACTATCTATAGCATTAAACGTATTTCGCTTATATGGGAGGTGCCACACCCACCGGCGCAATTGTGCCAAAGTTTTGCAAGAAGGCACCTTTTAGCAAGTGTATCCGCCATATCAAATTTCATAACGATTGCGTTGTTAGTTCTCTTTTTATAACGTTTATAAATATTGTAGGCTATGCCACGCCCTTCAACAAAACTTTCCTGAATATTGAATAAACTTGTATTGACGACTGCTTTCAGTGGTATCATCCCTAAAATTTTAATGAAAATCGTATGTGCCAATTTGCAGTTATACGAAATCCAATTTTTTATTCGTTAAAAAAATGCCACGCCCACTTTTACAATTCCGCCCACTTTATGCGCAATTCAAAATTCACAACATCTGTATCCGTGTACCAAATTTCATCACAATGGCGTCATAAAACTTAAAATTTAGGGATGTGCCACGCCTCTTTAAGAGCCTTTGCAAACTTAAGACCAAGCCTAATCTTAATGTTGTTCTCATATTCACCAAATCATCAATTTTGATCAAAATCGCAGCAACTTTTTTTCAAAATGGACTTAGGTATATTTACATAGAGTATGGGCTGAAGGCGTGCCTGTGAATCGATTTCGCCCATTTTTATATCCTAGCAGCTTGCAAGAAGAGTATTTGCGTAAACCTGATCTCAACAGACAGACTCACTGACAGACAGACAGACGGACAGACAGACAGACGGACACAGCTATATCGACTCAGGTGGTGACGCTGATCAAGAATATATATACTTTTCCATACCTGCCACGCCCCCTACATGTGTGTAGGGTATAAAACAACCGCATCACCCTTTCTTTTAACTTTTTCCAAAAAATGTCATTTTTGTCAAAAGTAGCCCGGCACGGAACGCAATTGACTTTTTAAGGGGCACATTTTAATTCATAAGAGGTTGCATTTTACGTCTCGAATTTAGTTTTGGATTTTATTCAAAAAGTATGAGACTGTAAAATTTGTCTAGCAGTAAATTGCAAAATAATTTATATTAAAAAAATCCATCTTTATCTAAGCATGCCTTAGGTAGCACAACCAGCAAGCGCGAGGTCCCTTTCAGCCAGTGCGAAGCCCAAAATCAAAAAGACCATAGTAAAAGCCAAGGTCGTATCCAGGATATTATTTCGGGGGAGGGGGTTGTATATTCTTAGCAAAATCGTTTCTATATAGTGTCCGTCAAAATATTTCGGAGGGGGTTCTATCCCCTAGCAGCCCCCCTAGATACGGCCCTGGTAAAAGCCGTTGCTTCGCCACTGCTTTTATATTTACTTTGAATGTCAAAGTAAAAATATGCCCAAAAATGTGTTAAAACTCGATAAATATCGAAAAAGTTGAATAAATAATCTCAAAAAATATTTCGAAAGTCGATAACAGTGGGGTGTATTTGCGGGTTCTGGCACACTCCAAGCAGAACTCTAAGCAGAACTCTAAGGCAGAGGCGGTGGGTAGTGACGTCATGCATAGGCAGCGAAGGCAGAGGCAGCGAACATTCCAGGCAGAGGCTGTGGGTAGTCACGTCACTACCGACCGCCTCTTGTCTCGCTGCCTCTGCATGACGTCACTATCCACATGCATGACGTCACTACCCTCAGCCTCTGTCTTGGAGTTCTGCTTGGAATGTGCCAGAACCCGCAAATACACCCTACTGATAATGTCAAAAAATCGCAAAAATTTTGCTATAACTTGATGAATATCGGAAAGTCTAAAATGTTACACTATCGCGATGCGTCACTTTCACATTTCGGCCAATTCAGTCCAGTACAGTTTTTTTCATACCCGCCAGCAAAGATCGCTCACACTTTAAAAAGCAGCGAATAAGCAAGCGCTGCATTTAGACCTTAACTGGCGGTGATTATTTTGCTACCGTGATACCATGGCACGTGGTTCTTTTGTATAAGCTGGATCAGAAGACGACGGCTGCTCATTTTCTGTGTAAATTAAATGGCAACTGAAATAAAACGAGTTTCGTCACGTAAGCTCAGTATGTTTCTATATAGTCTGATGCAGTCAAAAATTGCTTTAACATTTTGAATCGAAATATTATAAAACGGTATTATTATATACACATGTATGTACATATGTGTTGTTTTTCTTTCTAGCACTTTGTGATATGCTCAGCATGGAAATGCAGATATCTGTACACCTACCGCACTTGAACTCACCGCATGGACTGGGCACGCTGCAAACAACAACACAGCATCCACATCATAGCAACAGCACCAGCGGTAGTGGTGGCGGTGGACACACGCATACGCACGAACATGAACATGCACATTCACACCCGCATTCACATCTTCATCATGTGCACCAGAATGGGGGAGGCACCAATAATGCAATGCGTACGCACGCCCACGCGATACATCACACGCAGCAGCAGCAACCACAACAACAACAACAACAACAACAACAGCAACAGCACCACCACCATCACCTTCAACATCATCAAGATCAGCAGCAACAACAACAGCAACAACAACACCATCACCTCTACACGCATAGCGAAGAAAAATCCAAAGGTAAGTGATACTCATGAATGTTATGGATTCATGCATTATTTGCATACAAGGTAAGCATGTGGGTAAATATTGCTCTGCTCCATGAACGCAAGCTGCAATAGATTTCGTGTATTACAACTTCATTTTTCGCGCTACTTTTTGAGCAGAAATTCTTTCATGTTCGTTCGCTGTAAGTTTGCCTTTATATCAACCAAACATAAAACATGGGGCATGGATTGCCCAGTGTAGCATTTTCAAAGAATTACAACTTAAATAAATTTTGGTTTTCTATTTTTACGAATTTTCGCCTTGCAAAACAGTTGGAGTAAGTGTCAGCCTTACAAACAATATATTAGTGGAGATGCCATCAGGGGTAACCTTAAAACCAACAAAATTTCGGACAATCTAATTGAGTTGAGCTCAAAACAACGCTATTGAGAGATCAAAGTAGTTCCGCATAATACTTTAGTTTTGCCCGTTGTTCTGTATGGCAATGTGCGAAACAGATTCTGGGGATTTTTTATAAAATTTTTTTTCGTCGTATATTTGGTGATTTTATCCGTTCTATGGAAATGATGATTCAACCGAGTGATATATAAGGCTTTCAGTGATGTGGAGAAAGAGATGGTTGTGATTCAAAAGGTAAAGCATTCGCTTCAACTTGTCAAGCGAACTTTCCTTTCAGAGATCAGATAACCTCCTACATCAAATCCATTGGTCTACCAAACTGAAAAGAGCTGTATTTGGATTGAGGACACAGTGGAAAATTGTAAACATTCGACGCCCGGGGCGAAGATGCTATATGACGCACTCTACTAACTGAAAAAAATTTTTATTTACTTAAAAAAAAGGTCACCAGCTTTCGCATTCCAAAAACCCTATTAAAACATATTTCGCATTACAAAACCTCATGGGTGCCCCTCCACGTTGTAATTTAATATTTTCATTTACTAATCATTTTTGCGCCACCCCCAAGCTGTTGTGCCCGGGGCAACTGTCCGATAGGTATGCTAATGTGAGAAAAATGGTACTTTTCTTTAGTTCTGGCAACAGCCCATATGGATTGTTAGCATCAATTGAGGTATAGGCGCGAGTTCGTTTAGAGGTATTTTGAGAACATGTCTCGAATTTCTTAGATATCAATTTCTTAACATTTTTCAATTTATCAACACTTTCGAACCTCTCCAAGATTAATATTCAACTTTTTCAGACTCTACGAATGCTATAATATTTTTCAACTTTCCCGAATTCTCTACATTTTTGAAATATTTTTCATTATTCTTTGAGTCATTCAATATTTTTCGACTTCATCAAGTTTTTTGAATTTTGTGAGAGTTTTTAACATTTATTGACGTTTTAGACAACAACTTTCGATTGCCTTAACATTTTTCAACTTTTTTGACTTCTTAAATGTTTTTTCAAACTTTTTTACATTTTCCATAGCATCTATGAGTTCACACATCACGCCGCAAGTGCTTCATTTTTTTTGCTATCCATTCAAGACTACACATGAATGCATATGCCATATAGACATTCATACAGATATGCGCTCTAATACAGAATGTTTTTTTTGTCCAGTATGGCCTACGTGCCAGTTTGATTTGAACTCCAATAATTTCAAACAAATCGTTGTCTAAGCATCCTCAGTCACCACAATTGCATTCGAAAATCGGTAGTTGTTGGGCATGATCGCCTTAGTTCCGTGTTCATTGTGCGCGCCCATAAGATGAAGTCACTGCGCTGAATAGAACGTTGAATAGCATTTGTGGAAATTGTTTTCTTCTTTTGTTTCTGTTTTCTATTGTTATTCCCCGTTTATTTATTATGAATTTTAAAAATTATTTATATTTTCATTGCTAATGTATGTATGGTCAAATTTAAGTTTTTTGTTTGTTTTTTTTAAAGCTCAACTTAAATTGGTGGAAGAGTTCTGCGGTGGCAACGTTGGTGCCGCAATACTACCCATCAGTAGCGGTTCAACGACAACTACAACAGCGGCAGTGGTGACAAGTTTCATGCCACAAACAGCAGCCGAGTGGATAACCGTGATGAACGAGACGACACAAGCGAATGCAGGTGGGTTTATGCTCCTTACTAACACATAATATTTTAGTCATGCTATTTATTGCTAGTCCTGCCAAAAGTTTTGCTACAAATTTCAACCTTAGCTTGAGTTAGTCTAAGCCTACACTGAGAAAACAGAATTTTTAATTCAACTAAATGTATTTGGTTGTTAGATTCTTAAAATATTTATTAACTATCAACAAATTTTGATAACTATGCTCTTATTTGGTAGCAAAAGTGCTGTTTATTAGTCTAAACATGATCATGATATTTGGTAATCTCATTTTTATTTAATTTTACTTCACATTAATATGAATGCCATACAATTCTCAACATATCTAAGTAAAACACTAATTAAAAACCTTCTGCTCAGTACACAATTCAGATATTATTATTGTGTAAATACCATTGGCATGACATATAAGCATGTCACGATACGAAAAAACATAGCTATATAGTATATATATGATTCGATATTTTCAGTATCGATCCTCTGCTCATCGGATTTTTCTTCCACCAAATACATTTTTGGGTGATTATTATCATAGCCAAGTTATTATGTAGTAATTGTTACTAAATGAAATTGAACATTGGGTCGTAGCACCTCCTATGCAACAAAATAACTAAAATACTTTGAAGTATGGACTAGTGTTTCACCGAGAACCAATAAATATCGTTATCGTTCACGTTATTGGGAGCGAAAACAATATCGATAACGAGACGATATTAAAAAAATTAGGTGGCCGATATCTCGGCGATAATGTAATGTTTATCGTACGATAGGCACTAAATTATCGCCGAGAACGAGATTCAGCCAGAACTTTCATAGTACAAAAACCCCAAAAACTCAATATCTTGGCAGCTATTGTAGCAGGCGTGTGGAAATTTAGTGCTAGAATGTACTATAATGTCTTTGCAACGAAATCGAAACGAGATTAGACAAAGGGGCGTAACACCGTCGCAGAAAAAAACTACTTAAAACGCCATACCTTGGCATCTATCGCAGCTACAGTTGCCCCTTTGAGAAGTAGAAAATTGTCGATCTGATGAACGCGGACAGCATCATGGAAGTAAAGGAGCATTTGAAATTCGAGTTCGCCTCTCATTCACTAGCTTTTCTCAGTGAAAATTAGATACGGAAGGTGGCAAAATCTACTTTTTATGCCGTTTCCACTCCACTCTCTCAAATATCCCTTATGGAGCCAGTAAGTTTGTAGGAGTTCAGTCTATACAAAGCTACCTGGAATCGAAACGATTCATTCAGAACAATTAACCACTTTAGAAAGAACGTCTCAGTGGTGTTTGATGTAAGCTCTGAAGATAGAACCCGTATTTCTACTCCAAGAAGTTTGTTAAAAGACTATAGCCCTAGCTGGAGAGAAGAACTTGAGCGCTCTGTATGGAGGAGGCGCATTCATCGACACACTTACCACCAAGTGGAAAAAAGGTTGGGGTTGGAGAAAGATGCCACAGAGTGGGATTGGTGTAAGAGCTTTTGTTGCTTAATACCAATAACAAGTAGCGACTGGAGCTTTGGTACAACTTTCCACAACATCACAACAATTCTAATTGACAGATATAGCGACGACCCTAATGGTCTTCCACGATCGGACGATCCTGCAGCTTGCTACAGTCTCAGAAAACGCCGTGATCAACCAGGAATTTCAAAAAAACCGAAACACTAAGCGTCTTTAATTTTATTTGTAGCGTTAGTATGTTTTTATCTGGTTGCAGTTTTTCACGTATTATTGAAAAAGCACGGGTCTTATATAGCCGCAAACTTGTGTTCACACCACCATATCTGGTTTTAACAACATATCAAAAAATCATAGCTACAACACGGTCTGCTTTTGTAATAAATAATTGTAATAACCTAATATTTCATATCCCATTTAACACATTGAGGACTAAGTTCCTTTTGCCTTTCTTTCGCGGGGGACGACGCTATTTTCACGAAAATACCCACAGGGAACACGAAATATTTTTCAAGAATGTGTTTTTTAATTAAAAAAAAGTTGTTTTCTCCCGGTCACGGATTTCTGACGTTCTTCTGTGCCCTCTTCCTTTAGGATATTGATGTCAAAGGATATGGTTCTTTTTTATTTATAAGTTCTAAGGCCAAAGATTTACGTAAGTTCAACGAATGTGTCGAAAGTTTTGATTGAAGATTTTCTTAAGGGTAACAGTTTATTATTCTTAAGCTTTTTGATCATTGTGGCCCCAGGTCGAAAAACGCTGGGAACCACTGCCTTATATATTCATGGAAATAATTAAATAACAATGGATCATTGCAAAGCTGAAACAAAACTTTTTAGTTAATTTTTCGTTACAAAGGACTAGAAAATAGTCATAGGCATGCGTAATTTCAGCTTTGTTGGTATAGAAACTACAGAATTTATGGCAGGACTGCCTTATTTTTTATTTATTTGTTTTAAATATGCTCGCATTTAGTCACATGTATATTTTCATATTTCGTTTCAGAAGACTCTCATAGCTCGCAAGGTAGCATCTCGGGTGACGGTAAGTGATTTTTGCATCTATTGTGTGACCGAAGCTTAAAGCCTGGCTGCTTAAATATATGAATGATTTATTTTTTTACTTATGCCCTATTTTCATATTTATTTTTATTTTATTTTTCGTTTTTCTGCTATTGTTTTGTGTAGGGTTTGCTTATGGCCGTTTGATGATATTTTAATTTTGGGGATATGCAGTTTCCTTATGTAACTTTTTTATTTCATACCGCTGAGCAGGGAAGTAAAATTCTTAAAATTTCGCGTATAAACTAAAAACCCTCAAGCTGGATCATGGAGCCTAGCGAAAGCAGACAAGCATTTTATGCATAAGGCTCTATTGCTGCTGCTGGGCATTAGGTATCAGAGACAATCCAGCAACGTTTTAATGAAAATATGAAAAAAAAATCACGATTATATGTGAATACAACAATTGGTATAGCCACATAAAGGCTTTAGAGAACATGAAATAAAGTCATTCAATAAGACTAGGGATGCCAACTACGTTCACCAAAAAAAGAGAAAATTCACATTCAACGGAAACATTATTTCTTGTTCTTTATTAAAATTTTTATTTTAGTCGTTTAATCTCTAAGCAAGTTTTTTTTTGAGATAATAAAACAAATATATAGTCACAAAACTATAAGGAAATGATAAATAATAAATAAACCTTAAAATAGTCTTAAAATTTAGTCCCATCAGGCAGTGGAACGTGACTTAGGCCTCATAGCTCATGCCGCCTTTTTTGTGTAGTAAAACTGACTTGAGAAACGAGAAAACTTAAGAAGTTCCAAAAATGTTTCTACCGCAAGTCGTTCAAAACTTGGTGCCTTAGGCTCTAGCCTGCTCAGTCTATACGCAAATGCGTCCTGGTGGTAGGATTTATGTTAAGTGCGGTGGACTTGTATGTAAGGCTGCTTTAATTGTTGTTGTTGCTTAAGTGAACATCATTCGTTATTGTTTTTTACAGTTTGGCTCCAATGCTCCTTTTAAATATTTTCCTCGGGAACTTTGAAGAGTTTCCTTCTATTTTGTCCTTACTTCTTGTTTTTTATTGTTAATAGTAAAATTTTCGGCCTCTTGAATTAATTACCTACAGGAACTGCCACCAGATACATATGTATATATGTAGGTAATCTTTTCATCTATTATATCGAATAACATATGCGTGTCCTCATTCTTCTTATACCCTAGAAATGGGTATATGAAAAGTAGCCATAGCCATCATCAATATCACGATAACGAGAAAACCAAGCGATATACTTCGATGAAATATTGTATGCAGGCTACATCCTTAATTTTTGCTCAACCGGTTCATGTATACGCCTACTTTCCAAGCAAATAAAAACCTCTCCAGAAAGCAAGAAAATTTTTAGAAAAAATTTGATCAATTTGTTTTTTCGGTAAAAAAAATATAAGAGGGAGTATTTTTGGCTGCGCCTATCATCCTGTATCTATATAAAACTTAGCTACATTGAATATGCCAACATTTATTTCAATAGCTCTCTGTATAGCGATCTGAAGATTGTGCTTGAATGAGTGGTGCCACGACCAATTTTTGTCTGATGCCAGATCGAAATGTTTCGCACACTTGTGTGATATTTGGTTTTTATAACTTCTTAGTATAACGTTTGGATTGGTTTGCTCCTAGGGGAGGTGCCCCGCCCTCTTACCGAAATTTAT
Organism: Meiosimyza decipiens; assembly: GCA_963680825.1. NCBI lineage: Eukaryota > Metazoa > Arthropoda > Insecta > Diptera > Lauxaniidae > Meiosimyza > Meiosimyza decipiens. The sequence goes on along the minus strand of OY804262.1, from coordinate 10,842,664 downwards.
CTAATTTTTGAGTAGATCTTAGCCGAACCACACTTAGTATTAGTGTATTATTTGAATGAACTCCATTCAGTAACCCCTTCAGTAAAACGTTTCAAAGTTTTAACTTATAAAGTAGGTGCCACACCCTCTATTCAAAATGAATCCACTTTTTTCTGATGCTAGGCCGAAGTAACTTTTATATTTGTCTGAAATTTAACTAACTTAGATAATTCTTTCAGTACAGCGTTTTTGTTTCTTTAGTGAGGGGGGAGGGCGTGCACACCTCCTAATTACAAAAATTTGCCTTGCTCTTGTTCAGAGCATAGGCCGTATCACTTTTTTTTATATGTGTGAAATTTATTTCCATAACCATAAATAATTCTTTCAGCACAGTATTTTTGAAGCAAAATTGCTTGTATGGGAGGTGTCACGCCTTCTTGTCGAAATTTGCAAGCTTTTCGTCTAAAGCTTATCTGAGCTATCCTTAATATTTGTGAGAAATTTTGTTAGACTACATCAAATAAATCTCAGAATATAGCGTTTCAAATGTTTAATTTACATTATTGTGGGCGACAGGCGTTTCCCAAAACTGATTTCGCCCATTTTAAGCTCAAAAAACTTGTTTGAAGGTGTAGCCTGTGTACTGAATTTCATTCAATAGTCTTGCATGGTTTTCCCGTATTTTTGATTTCCCCAGATAGACAGATGGACATGGCTAAAACGACTCAGCTGGGCACGCTGATCGAGAATATACATATGTACTTTTCTATAACTGCCACGCCATCTTCTAAGCGTTTAAAACGGAAAGACTACGTGAATATGCGTATACGTTGAGTGTAGGGTATAACAACAAAGCATTTTTTTCAATCAAAAGTAGTCATTTCATTTATTTCGATAAAGAATATCGAGGACATCTTATGGTTATTAAAAGATAATGTTAGTTTTGTATATTTTTTTCTCAATTCCGTATGAAAATATCGAGAAAATAGCACTTTAAACAAAATCAGCTTTTTTCAAAAATTTTTAAGCTGTGAATATAACGGGTAGTTGAGGCATTGAATACCAGCTTTTAATCATCTGCCTCAAAATTTGAGCTGTTGGACTCAAAGATATCTCGATAAAAATCACACAAAGAGCGGCCAGTAATGGCAGCCAATGCTCTTCGATCATTTTCGAACTTTACCGACACTTTCGATACTCTCCGAGCTTTGCGATTTTTTTCGATAAAATTCGATACTGTTCGACTTTCAACGACTTTTTCGATTATTTTTAGTACTATTCGATACTCTACGAGTTTTATGAACTCATTCGATTTTTTGTTTTGATTAATAATTTTGTTTTAGCTTGAGATCAAGTTTCACTACTGTTGTGTTTTTTAAATTTTCCTTTAATTTGTTGGGCTGCTTTGCCGCTTTTTCTTAAATGGAATTCAATTCATGTTTGATCGTATAAAACTTCATACTAACGAACTTTTTTTTTATTTTCGAGAGATTTTCCCAATACGCCCTTTATTCGTTAAAGTTTTTTGACTTCTCTAAATTAAACCAAATTAGAAGCAAAAAAGAAAAAAATATCAAAAACGACATAACTTAACACATACATACATGTCTATGCGATCAGCCCACATAAACACAAGTCCTGAATCGGTTTCTGACAGTAGCCAGCAACGGTAGCTGCTGCTGCTGCTGACGTTCTAAGCAACAACTGGCAAAACACAAAAGCCAAGGCAAATGCATTGCTAGAGCAAAAAAGTAAACAATAAAACGTAGCTACTACAACACAAATAGCAAAATTTAAATTTAATATTGCAAGCGAAAAAAATGCACCAGCAGAGCAGAGCGCATGATGCAAAAGCCGCAAGGCAAGTCTGAAAAAAAAAACATTTTTTGCCACTTTTCTGTTGTCGTGCCTCCTTATCAGTAGGTAGAACAAAAGCTTTTAAATTACAACAACTGCTGCAACAACAGAAAGGCGCCCAAAGATTATCGCAGTACGATATTGGAGTATTCACTTGACAATTTAAACGTGTGCAGGACCTCTTTGCGTCCGTCCGTCTGCTGTCGTTTGTTTGCTTTGTTTGTCACTCTTTTGTAGCTCGTACGCGAGCAGGCGCATTTCATAATTCATTTGCGCACCCGCTTGCCACAGCACATGATGCAAAAGCAACAACAACAACAACAAGTACCGAAATCACAACTATTCAGGAAAAAAAGAAGAAAGAAATGAAAACATTACACTTAAATCAAGCATTTCCAGATGCTTAATGGGTGGGCTAAGTTGCAAACAAGGCAACAGAAACAAACGCTAAGAAAAAAGTGTGCGCAGCAACAACGGACAAAGTGGTTTTAACCCTAACAAAACTTCAAGATTTTTCGAATCTCAGAAACAGCAATATTTTTTAACTAAGTCTTGCTACGTACTCAGATAAATAGAATTCATTGTACAACGAGATTATAGAAGGCTGCCAACAAAATGGAATATGGAATGCTCGGATAATATGGACATAGAGATGTATTTCAGACTTCCCAATTACAATAGCGTTTTTCAAGCTGAAATCTATGCTATAGACCAGGGGTTGAGTGAGCATGAGTGAAATTACACTCCCCTGTGTAGAGCACTGCAGAGAGTCACTACGTTCTATAGAGCTATGATAGGCGCCCGGCTATAAGAGTATTTCCGGAAATGAGGGAACTGACGAATGCGCCTAGCTAGGGTCAGAACAAATGGAGCATTAACAAGTAGTAGACCTTAAGATAGCACTGTCAGAACTACACTATCGGATAGAGTGAATAACCAAGAAACAAACGAATAGGAAATGGAACTTTGCTGCCGAATGCAGAACGTCTCGGAACATGTGGCCTAAACTAAACCTTGGAAGGAAGGATAAACTCTCTTAGGTTTCATCAGAGGACGGTTAATAGCTGGTGTAGGAATGCTGAGGTGGTACTGTTTTATTGGCTCTATTTCTGCTAGATATGGTGCCCTCTCAGTGTTGAAGGCCAAAATTCAACAAGACGTTACCTTGTACCCTTTAAAACTACACTGAGAAAACAATATGTTTGAATATAACAAACGCATATTTCATATAGAGCAATTAAATATTTGATTGAGTCAAATATATTGTATTTGTATCAAATAGTGGTAAGTGTTGGTTGAAGCATTTTGTGTTTGACTCAATCAAATATTTAATTGTTCTATATGAATTATGCGTTTGTTATATTCAAACATATTGTTTTCTCAGTGTATCTAAAAAAATATTTGCACATTGAGCGCTATGAAAATCATTCAGATATCATTATTCATTCATAAATAATAACTTTTGCTACGAGAAAGGTTAGATAGATTCACTGTGCGCTGTAATGTATATGTTACGAGCCAAATTATTTTTTAGGGCAAGGTAGTTTCTCCTATGCGAAACTATTTTATCCGAAGCGCGTATGGATGAACAAGTTCAGATTAGGAAAATTGTAGTATGTTAGAGTAATTGGGCGGATTTCGGCCGCAACTCAGGGCTTACATCCTCCAATATGTCCTACACTGGCTTCGAGGCGGACTTTAGCCGCGGTTCACTTTAGTCTATCCACCACCGGTTTGTAAGCGAATTCCGTGTTGGACACAGTACAGAGAACCGACTCCGAAGGCCTCTACGAAGCCATCATTGTACATATTGCAGGATTGAAACGTTGAGCCGCGGCCCCAGGCTGCTCACATACCCTAACATATAGTACTAAAATTTTAAGAAAATCGGGAGTAAATAATAGCCCTAGTTCATCTTATGCAAAACTGGATCATCCTAACACGCTTTGGATGAACTAGTTTGGCCTAGGAAAAACTAGTTCATCCTAAAAAATAGTTTGGCCAGTAACATACATATGTACCAGTCCAGCATGCAATGATTGTACATCAAGCAGAGCATTCGACCGAGTAATCTATTAAGAGATTGGCTGAATCTACAGTTCACTTGGGCTACAAAACTGGAAAAGTCAAGCTGAGGATTAAGAATATTTTTTGGATACAACCAGGAAACTACATAGACTGGAGGCTATAGGAATTATAAATTTGTATCTATATGTCATTTGTCGCGGAAGTTTACACTTCTTGGTAACGCTGCTCATGCTACTTCTCAAATTCGGTGTTGTTATTATACCCTACACAGAGGGTATATTCACTTTGTCATTCCGTTTGTAACGCATAGAAGGGGGCGTGGCAGGTATGGAAAAGTATATATATTCTTGATCAGCGTCACCACCTGAGTCGATATAGCTATGTCCGTCTGTCTGTCTGTCTGTCTGTCTGTCTGTGTGTCTGTCTGTTGAAATCAGGTTTACGAGAAAACTAAGCAAGCTAACTCAATGAAATTTGGCACACAGGTCAAACCTTCTTGCAAGCTGCTAGCATATAAAAATTAGCGAAATCGGTTAACGGCCACGCCTTCCGCCCATACTCTATGTAAATATACCCAAGTCTATTTTGAAAAAAAGTTGCTGCGATTTTGATCAAAATTGGTGATTTGGTGAAGATGAGTACAAAATTAAGATTAGGCTAGGTTTGAAGTGTGCAAAGACTCGTAAAGGGGCGTGGCACAGCCCTTAATTTTAACTTTCATAACGCCATAGCTCGTAAACCGTGCAAGATATTGTGATGAAATTTGGTACACGAATACAGATCTTATACATCTTGAATTGCGCATAAAGTGGGCGGAATTGTAAAAGTGGGCGGAATTGTAAAAGTGGGCGTGGCACTTTCTGGTAATTGAAAATTTGGATTTCGTATAACTCCAAATTGGCACATACGATTTTCATTAAAATTTTAGGGATGATACCACTGAAAGCAGTCGTCAATACAAGTTTATTCAATATTCAGGAAAGTTTTGTTGAACGGCGTGGCACAGCCTACAATATTTATTAACGTTATAAAAAGAGAACTAACAACGCAATCGCTATGAAATTTAATATGGCAGATATACTCGCTAAAAGGTGTCTTCTTGCAAAATTTTGGTACAATAGTGCCGGTAGGTGTGGCACCTCCCATATAAGCAAAATACGTTTAATGCTATAGATAGTGTGCTATGAGAATAATCTTCATAAAATTTTGTGTACAGGTGTCGGTTACTATAAGCTTTGAAATTCAATGAAACTTGACAAGATTGCATCAGTGGGCGTTGCACCTCCCTCATAAACATAAAGTTGTAAGTGCTATTTTAAGTGAACTATTGTTGCAATTGATCTGAAATTTGAAGTAAGTGGTTTACTGGGTATTAGGTACATATGAATCAAAAGCTTTTGAAATACCAACAGTGGGCGTGGCACCTCCTATACAATTAAAATACCTTAAGTGACATAACTATCGAAATATATGAGCAATCATACTGAAATTTGGTGTAAGAGGTTTGTTTATGGAAGGCTATTTCTGAATCAAAATCGGACTTGATTGCATCCGTGGGTGTGTCACCGCCCTAAATTTTAGGAATAATTACGGCACATATCGCAAACTATACAAGCTATTGTGCTAAAATTTGGTTTGTGCATGTCAATCACGAATGTCATTTATTGAACCAAAAGTGGGCGGAATTGGAGAAGTGGGCGTGACATATTTCGTGTTTTTATTTCAATACTAATTTTTTCAACATTTCCCATATTCTTTTGACATTTTCAGTTTTTTCCAACACTTTTCAACATTTTTAAACCTTTTTACATTATTTTCGACTTATTCAACCTCCTCAAAATTTTTTTAACATTTATTTAAAAAGTACTTTTAATGCAGTGTAGGGTATGTGAGCTTCGGCCTGGCCGAAGATAACACCTTTACCAGTTTTTTTTCTTCTCATTTGTACCTTTTGTATTTGGCTGCAATCATTGCAGTGCAATGTTCAGGGAACAATCTCTCTGTCAATTTTTTTTTTCCTTTTGAAGTGAAGTATGAATGAGATGTTAACAGAGTAATTTCATTATTAAAAAAAACAACGAGGCGTGTAAAGCCGCGGGTGCCACGAGTGTATGCAGTAAAACTTTTAAAATATTTCATAAAAGTATTCAGTTTATCTAAATGTAGGGGCATTATATCTCAAAACAGAAAAGGCTGAATCTTGAGGTCTCTGATTATTTTCAAATTTTGAATTGATATTCTGTCCGAAAAATATTTCATTTAAGTTTTTATTATATTTATAACCATTTTGCGAAATGATTAATTTTTAGAAAATTTAAAATGAAAAAAATTAAATTAAAAATTTCAAATAAAAATATCTGCCACTAAAAAAATTTTTTGTTGGTTTTTCTTCCCATTTAAAAAGAGATCACTTTTTCAAAACTAACATGTTATTTTTTAAAATACTTATATCAAATTTCATATCATTTTACATAAATTGTTATATCAAAATCGAATTAAGATAATTTTTTTAAGTAGTTCTTAAATTTAAAACATAAGCATTCAAGTTCGAATTGGGTGCTCCACATAGGAAAATTCTACCCAATACTCATATTATGTATGTATATAACTGCTTCACGCTTACAAAACTGGAAAGATCAAGCTGAAGATCAAGAAACTTTTTTAAATACTACTAGGAAACTATATAGATTGGAGGCCACAGAAATTATAAATTTTTATCTATTTATGTATGTGTCATTTAATTTTTTTGAGAAGAAGAAAAACTTTGAAATTCCGTTTTTGAAAGGATAAGAATCATACAAGTTATTATATTAAAGTCTGACATACTCGAATATTACTTTTGTCTAAAGCAACAATATGTACCTTTGTGCGTGCCTGTGGCAAAGATTTGGGCTCGCTCAATATTAATTGATGGTATCTTAACATGTAATATAAATTTTTTGTTTTGATCTTTTTTCTGTGTGGTTTTTGTTACCCATTTCCAAGTGCAAAAACAGCAATAACAAAATCGCCACTCAAACTGTATGCTCCACTAATACAAAAAATCAGTTATTGAGATATTTTCATGAATAGGTAGCCGACTAACAACTTGTTGACAGCGGAACAACAAAGCCAAACGCCCACTATTGCATAAATCGTTGAAAAGCACCGAAAATAAATTTTGAACTTGACAAGAACTTGATTCAGAACAGCAAAGAAGGATTGCTACCGATTCATCCCACTATTGAAAACTGTTGAAAAGTTAAAAAAAATGTTGGGGAAATTCATAAAGTATTGAAAAACTGGAAAAATGCTTAAAAAGCCGATAAATTTTGAAAAAGTTCAAAAGTCTAAAATGTAAAACTTTTTACGTTTAAATTTTTTTTTGACCTTGACATCAAGTCCAATGCTGAGTCGACCACACTAATTGGGATTTTGAAACGATTTTTGGGAAATGATTGAAATGCAATTTTGAATACAATCATGTGGGAGAGTAACACTAAAGGTGTTCACAATTAAAAGCAGAACAACTGAACTCGTCACTTTAAGCCCGCGAACATAGGTTCTGATGTACTAACAGGGCCACAACGGCGTAACTAATTAAACGTCAGGCAAAAAGGTCATTCACAATATTCTGACTTTTAGGATTTCTCCGGAGCATCGCATTCAAGGGGCGACAATAATGTGTTTGATGTAGGGGTACCAAAATCTGTAGATAAGAGTAAATTTTGTGAACTACAGTAGACCTGAATAGTTCTTATAAAATACTGAAATTAAAATTAATGCGATTTTCTATTTAATCAAAACAAAACGTTTGTATGAATACCAAAAAAAAAGACTTTTAAACACACGTCATGTTTTCAAAAATTTTCAGTATGTGTAAATTAGGGTGTCGGCTTGACAAAAAAAAAAATTTTTCTGATTGATGGAACAATTTATTATTTTTATTTCGATCCTTTTTATAGTGCCGAGAATTAATAAAAGTTTAAAAATCGGTCTGTGCGTTTCTAAAAATAAGTTCTGATATCAAAATCTTATTTCGCTACAGCGTCGCGAACCGCCAAACATTTTCTAACATATCTTTTGAATTCCATCTTTGAATTCAAGAATTTGGCGATTCGCGATGCTATAGCGGAATAAGGTTTTGATATCGGAATTTATTTTTAGAAACGCACAGACCGATTGTTAGACTTAGATAGGTTTTATGGAGAAACGTCGGAGATATGGCTTATACGGTATTTTTTAAGCTTTCATTTGATGTTAAGAGTTTATTTTGGGATACGCACACATTATGATATCTACGCAAAATCTCATAGAGGGATCGTTTTTTGTATCTTTAACGATTCTGAACACTAAGTGTAGGAACGATAAAAAAGAACTCACATTAAAAAGCACGTCACTACCTATCGGATAAAATTGCACTTCAGTGTATTTACAGATTTTCAGCAAAGCAATATTGTAGAAGACCGAAAGCGAATCAAATGAAAGTGTTAATGTGCAATACGCAGCAGAAGTGAATCAAATTAAATCGAGCACATCATGCACTAAATGTGTCAATCGTTATATTTTTTTTTTTTTTCTTTGGCACCGATGTCGCACCACTGTGTGGCCAATTTAAGTTAAAAAAAACAAAAAAAAAAAAAAAGAAGCGCCAGCTTTGTTTTTATTCAATTTTGAAGATTTCTTATAAAAGCGCTCTCAAAGTGCTATATAAATGTAGACTTGTCCTTTGCTTTTCAAAACATTAAATTTAATCTTCAGGTGGCATGTACATAAATGTGAGGTTGACTTTTCAGTCATAACAGAAACGCATGAAACTTTATTTGTTTACTCGAGCGGGAACTTGTGCTAACTACGGATTTCCCAAAGCTTATTCCGAATTTTGTTTTCGTTTTACTCCAAAATGTTGTTTTGAAAGAAATTTTGAAAATTAATTTTTAATAAAATTTTCGTTTTCAGAGGAAAATGGACACTGGGTTCTGGATTAGCGATGCCAATTCCATGGACATATGCTTATTCAATTTTCCAAAATTTATTTATTTACTTAATCTTCTGAACTATGCCCTTAAAGTCTTTGGAATCTAACTTAACTATAACCATGTGATTGTAGGTCTTCTTAAGCTGTTATGTTTCGAATCTTTGGCACAAAATATTGTGCCGATGAGAAAGTGTTTTGCAAAACTAAAACGAAGTAGGTAAGTAGTGTAAGATGTAAATCTAAGTTCAATTGAAACATAGATTATGGATACTAACCATCTGAAAGGAGTTGAAAAATTAATACCTCAGATGACTAAGAAGCAGATAGCAAAAGCAATAGAGTTAATCTCAATAGAAATTTGGACATGTAAAGATTACACAAATTAAAAATGTTACTGCCTACCAAACTATGGAGCTGCTGCAAAATCTAATTCTAAACATATTTTCAGACAACGTAAAAATCATATAGCTGACAAGAACAACAGCAACAACAACAAAAATAGTAATAATAGTGATAATGATAATAAAAAATAAGACAAAAACACTCGGGTTAACCGCTAAATGAGCGCTTAACAATCGATTAAGTAGCGTAGTAGGAAAAAAAAAGTACTCCAACATCAACTAAAAGGAAAGAAGCCCATACCTTGCAAGAGAGCTGCTGCTGCTATCTGACGGCAAAAGGTGGACGACGAAAGATCTTCGAATTAACACTCAACCAACCAGCAGGGCAAGTAGATTAGCAGAAACAGCAGCAACAGCTGTTAAGGCACCAGCGATGTTTAATGCGGAAGCAATAGCAGCAGCAGCAGCAGCAGCAGCAGCAGCAGCAACTCTCACCGTTAATAGAACCAGAGCTGATGCCAGCTTCTATTGCCAGCTTCTGAATTAACTGATGATTGCGACGAGCTGCAGTATTCATAATAAAAGCTGATTGTAGCGATGATACTTAAGAGCAGTGGTTCCTTAACATGGGGATCAAATTATTACTAAATCGCTTCTGATCATCAAGTCTTCAAAAAAACCTCTCACACTCCTTAGGAAGGGCGCGAATATAAAAAAAGTAGCTTGGACACTAAAAGCTGCATGCTTGTTAGAAATTTTTCATAGTAACATAAGAGGGCGGTCATAAAAGGTTCGGTTATTCTGAACGTAATGCTAAGCTGAAAGCCTTGCATAAAGCCTTATATACGAGTACTGCACTTGCAACAGATTTTCTAAGCAACAGCTTTATAGACCAGATCCATATCCATTGCAATTTGTGTTGCTTTATAATTTTGATCAGTAAAAATATCGTGGAGATCCACAGCGTGTCCGAATTCAAAGGCAGGAACAATTGAGGAAGCGACGTTTACGCTATTCATCATATGAACAGAAAATTGGAAAAACAGGATCTCTTCATTGAGGTTCATTCGGAACAAAAACTAGCAGAAGACGCTTGGTGTCATGTTCGTTAACCATTTCACGAAATTGTCTGAGAGAAAGAATTAATGCTCTCAAAACGTAAGCTTAAAGTGCTTTAAGACCATCGGCCTTTTATTGTTATATGTACTACGATGCTGGTCTCCATATTTGCGCGATACGCAATAGAAAAGGCTTCAAGTTAACGCAATGTGACAGGAAGCGAGCTGGTCACGGAAGAGTATCAACTCCATGATTGGGTAAACATTTTAAATGTAAAAGAGGCCTATTTCATTTAATCGAAGTAATTTCTGGCGACAATTCATCAAACAAATGTCCCTATTTACGATCTGATCGGTCTACCACATCATCCGAGAAGACCTAAGCAAATATCAAAACGTCGTGGACCAAATTTTGTGATACGCTCTGCGCAGTACACTACGCAAACTTTAGCAATTTCGGTAAAGAAACATATCGGTGACACTATATAAAAAGTGAGAAGTGTTGGAAAAATGGGCGTAGCAATTCTCATACAGCCAGCAGAGTTGTAGAAGAAAAATTTTTACCATGGCAGGATTATTTAGTGAAACAAGCAAGTGGTAGCCAAATGTGGACAGTCGCACCTCCCATAAAAAACAAAAATCTGAAAAAGCTATCTGTAGAACTAACACAAATTGTTCCAAACATGGCACGGAATCATTTAGTGACACATGCAAGCACTGGACAATAGGCGAGAAAAATGATTTTTACCAAACTCGATACGAGTGAATTCGGTGACCAAATATTTTTCAGCAAAACCGCAGAGCAGGAAAAAGTTGACGAAACTTTTTTAAACATCCCTATGTTTTAACTGGAAAAAATTTTATGCGCCAAAAAATAAAAAAAGGTCCCCACTTTCACATACCGAAAGCCCGAAATCAGATATTTGGAATTATTTTTAAGAAAAATCAGATATTTACTGTTGCCAATTATTTGTATTTACCCAAAAGAAAAAAAAAAGGTTCTCACTTTCACCGAAAACCCTAATAAAATGAGATATATTATTTCCAATGAAAACGCGGACCGCGAGGAACAGAAAAACAAAAGCGCAGACCATATGGCCACGTTAGCTTACAAGTATATAATCAAATTTACAGGCTTAAGTCTTATTGTTTCACATGAATGAATGATTGGAAATAAAAGTTCCTATTGAAGCGTTTCAGGTTGCAAGTAAATGATGGAATAAAGGAGGTCATGACCATTGCCAAATTTACACTCTTCCGAAGTGCAGCCAGAAATTAAACCTTACACCATCCACTGAGTTCAACTTTATTTACTTTCTCATGACAACATTTAAATAAAAGTTTAGGAATCACTTCCGAAGGGTATCATTTTCTGATAAAAAAAGAGCACATGATGACTTCAAAACAAGGTGGGCAAAGCAGCAGCACGAGGTACCTCAATAAGCTGCCGGCGGATAGCTGCAATTTCGCTTTACTGTTTCTGTGTTAAATTTTTATTATAACTAATCAAAACATTATCTTTATTTTCAAAGTGATCACAATAGCTGATTTTGTTTAAGGACTTTATGCCTACATATATGCACAGAATGCCAAAGCGAAAGTCCGTTGAACTGCTTGCACTAATTTTTTTCTTCGTGGGTAGTATATGACTAGTTGAAGATTTACCACAACTCTTTTTAGTAAAAATTGAACAGTTTTTTAAAAATCAAGAAAAAAAAATTTAAATAAAATTTCAGCTTTACGAATTATAAATTTCAAATCGTTATCTCAATAAGATATATGATATTATGAGTACGACTTAAAAGTTGACCAAAGCTCAGGTTTCGATATTGCCATTTTTTTATATATAAACTGTGTCAAAATAGGACTTATTTATAATGCCCTTCTATATAATATTTTGAATTTTAAAAGTATTTTATTTAGATTGGAATACGTCTAAATAAATAGTTAAAGTTTGAGTAGTCCTTACAAAACTGATTTTATTTATAAGTCAAAATTAAAATAAGAGGTAAGTCCTCTATCACACGCACATGCAAACAAATTTATGAACTTGTAAAATAATAAAGGGCATGCAGTAGCTACGTAAGCGTTTTATAGCAACGTGTTTACGTTTTAATACTCTACAATTACATATGGTGCGCGACGCTATATGTGACTGAGTAGAATCATTTTGAAGAGCTATAGGCAATAGAACGAGGTGCTCTCGAGCTTAAAACAATGTTCCGAAATATTAAGATAAGCCCAACTATGGCTAAAAGTAACCGCTTGTGAGAACATCATGTTTCCATTTACTGATTGCTACATATTCCGGCCAGTTCAGAAAGTTTGACTTTACCATATCTGAATGGCTGAGTTATTAAAAGTCAAAGATTATTAAAATTTCGAATTAAGTTCAAAAAATGAATAATGTTGAAAATAGGTATGTCAAAAATTACGAATTGAAAGCAAATAAATTCTTAGGACAAACAAATACATTAATTGGTATAATATAGGTATTTTCATGGTGTCGAACGTGACTATAAAAGTCATAGTAAACTTCTTTTTTTCTTGTTACTTTGAGGAATAGCTCTCTGGTAGCACTATATTAACTGATAAAGTTGATGGCAGACGTAAAACTGTTTCCAAAGGCATAAAAAAAACGATTCGCACGTGACCAAAAATGGACATGGCCATCTATACATAGAAAAGCGAAACCTGCTTTTAGTGTAAATGATGTTTTTCGATCGCGAACGTGATATTAGAACATGAACTAAGGCATATTAAAAATTAACAGTTGATAGAGATTGAATATTTTTAGCTTATTGTTCTTGGAAGAGTGAGTTTGCGGAATGATTGCCGAATGTATCATCTCTCTTAAAGAATTTAAAATAAAAGACAAAATACTATTCAAAATTGCTATACAGAAAAATTGCATTATACAATTTTGCGGTCGATTTGCTCAACGTGGTACATTAATTCAGCGATGAACTGTTGAAATTAACAAAATTTGAATGCTTTTCTTAGATAATATCAGTTAATAAGGTTGTTGTACTAACTTTTAATTTTTCGGTCACTGTGAACCATTCTGTGGCAATACCCATTTGTTCAAACTTCACCTGTAGATAAGTAATTGCATACTACTTGATAGTTGCTTTAACTGACTGATAGTTATCTGTACTATTTATATAAAATTGTTCACATGGAAATGGTTTGTAACGCTTTGGCGCAAAATATACAGAAATGATTTTAGTAATTTATTTCCTAAATTAATATATTTGTGCTAAAACAGATTATTGCATACCTATTTTCTTATTTTTTAAAATTAAATATCCTTTTTTAAGGATTAAGTTTTTGCAAAACCTCACACAAAAATTTGCGATAGATTTTTCGCTGCTTATGCGTAAGCTATGTTGTTTTTTGAATTCTGTATTGTTATTTGTTTTTTTTTTTTTGGTTCTTATTTCTGTCGTCTGTATTTGGCTTCGAAGTTCAAAGAACAAACTCTTTTTCAAGTTAATTTTGAACAGTGGTGCCCGCTAACAAGAACGATAACGCTCTGTAAGCGCTTTTTCGTCCTCAATTTTACGCTCTTTGTGCGCCGGCTCGTTCTTTGGGCAGCACCGCTTTTGAAGAAAAAAGATAAAATAAGATGTTAAGAGAGTAATATCATTGTTAAAACAACAACTGGACTTCCTAGCACGAAAATGTTCCTCAATTCATTTTCAAGGTGACAGTGAAAGAAAACTCCGCTTTAAAATCATTACAATAAAAGTAGTCTTCTAAGCGCGAAAACTCCAAATCATATGAAATTCAAAAAGTGTACAGCTTGCTTACGAGCAGACCTACCTATATCTAGGCAAACGTGCCAATTAATGAGCAATGGCAATTTGACTTTTCGATCAGTGCTGCCGCAGCCATGCAAAGTAATATATCACACTAAAAAGAGAAAATGTTTCGAAATGGGTAGCATTAAGTTAATAAATAACAAAATACAAATAGGAAAACAAACATATATTAGGACAATAGCGCCTTTAAATTAGCAGTAAATTGTCTCGACAAACGGCAACATTGATTCATTTTCTAAGTTTTCGACGCGTGCGTAGAGTTTGATCCATATAAATCTTTTTCGATGCATTTTTGCGTTTAGAGGAATACCCTTAATGCTGTTTAACTATAAATTAACATCCATGCATACCGACAGGCAGACAAACATACAATTCCTGTTCGATTACACTGTGCTCGCGACTGTGCGCCAGACTCATGACATGAAAACATTTACATTGTTACAATTGTCGGTTAGCTGGTCAGCAAAGTGGGCAAAGCAAAATCATTGGCATGCATTTACGGCCAAAACAAAAAAAAATATTTATGTGTATCACAAACAAAAACAATAACTATGTAATGTTGTTGTAACATTTTCTTGTTTGTTCTTCGTAATTTGACGACTTTCTGACAGCGAAAAAAAAAAGAGTTCGATGTGAAGAACCTTCAGTATTTTTGCATTTCTAAATTATCTACACTCTGCTACAAATTCGTCCCATATTCCAATGTGTGCTGATGATGTAAGGTTTCTTTATTCTTTCAATGATCATTAAAATCATAAAATTCTACAATCAAACCTAAATAAACTTGGTAAATGGTGTTATAAGCCTGATGACCTTAAATATCAAAAAGTCCAAATATATGGCTTTTACCAGAAGGAAAGAATTTAAAACTTAATTTTCAAGAAACGGTTTACAAATGAAAAGGTTGAAAATTTTGTAAACTTAGGCGGCACTATGGATAAAGAAACTTTTATTCAACGTTCATGGTGAGCAAAGCAACAAGTGTGCTTAGATTTATAGAGTGACTAGCTGACCCGGCAAACGTTGTTCTGCCCTCCGTGTTCATGCCACTATCTTCAGCTCCATAACTGTCTCCATCTCCATCCCTATCTCTATGCCTATCCCTATCCCTATAGCTATCCCTATCCCTATCCCTATCCCTATCCCTATTCCTATTCCTATCCCTGTCCCTATCCCTATCCCTATCCCTATCCCTATCCCTATCCCTATCCCTATCCCTATGCCTATCCCTATCCCTATCCCTATCCCTATCCCTATCCCTATCCCTATCCCTATCCCTATCCCTATCCCTATCCCTATCCCTATCCCCATCCCTATCCCTATCCCTATCCCTATCCCTATCCTTGTCCCTATCCCTATCCCTATCCAGTTTGTCATTAAGAGGGTAAAACTTACTTTTCTATACTGTTTGTTGGGTAAAACTAACCTATCTTATTATTACGGTTTTTTGTAATTTTCGGACCACCCTTAACATTAAGGGGGATGAAAAATAGATGTTGTTCGGTTCTCAACCATAGCCTATATGCACGCTAAGTTTCACGAAAATCGGTCGAGCCGTTTCGGAGGAGTTCAATTTCCCACCCCGCGACACGAGAATTTTATATAATAGATAGCTTAACGAATTTGATGACCCTTACTGGACTAAGATGCTTTGCACTTCACTTATCTGACCTATATTGGAATATGCATCAGTGGTATGGAATTCACAATAAAATATATACATACATTGAAATGCTGCAGTCAGTGCAGAATCAATTTCTATCGTGCCTTCACATGAAAGTCGCCTTAAGTTTATACGTTAACCAACACTGTTTAATCGAAGGCTTATGCTATGTGTAACTCTCAAAAAAAAAACAAATTTTCGGCTCAATGAAGTCTGAGATAATGCTGGGTATGATCAACTTCAATAATCCAGGAAAGAATTTGAGGCAATAATTCTAACTAGGCACTTTTTAGTTCATATCGGTGTATATATTATGACTATAATTCCCTCTGTCGTTGCATTACACCCATGGAACCAGGGCCGTATCTAGGGGGAGGCATGGTAGGGGATAGAACCCTCCCCCCCCCCGAAATTTTTTGACGGACACTGTATATAAACGATTTTGCAAAGAATATACACTACGTAGAAAAAATCTCATATCCAAACCCCCCCCCCGAAATAAAATCCTGGATACGTCACTGCATGGAACATTAGAATATTACAAGGAAAAAGTTATCATTTAGCTTAATACTTGAAATTGTAACATTTCCCTTTGCTTGTGTTGCACCGCACCGAAATTCCTTTACCCATCATTTTGTTCAAAGGAATAGTGCAGTTCCTGTCACCGATCCATACGAGAGACGGATTTGCTTCACGTATGGTTTCACCAAATGAAGGAATAACAGTCAGCGCTTTTTGTAGTGTAATGCGCCTCTCGTGCGGTCAGGCGGGTAAGTAATATCGCAGGGATACCGATCGAAAAAAAAAAGGAAGTCATACGTAGGAAGAAATTGGACAAGTTCAAGGCAGAAAATGCGTGTCAATTATACTACGGAAAGCGAGAAAGTCATAGTTCTATCAACCCAGTGAAAACAGAGATTCCAATTCTCAAAATATTAAAGATTGCAAATGGTCCCTCGCGAGAAGGGCACAAGCCTCGATACGTAATTTCTCGATAAATTCATGACAATAATAAATAATAGCGAAAGTGTGTTAATACAGGAACCCGATAGTCTTAGTCCTTTAAGCCAGCTTCTGTGTCTAATGTCAATATTTCATCCGATTTGTTATTAAAATTATTGACAGTGTCTTCATTTTTATTTCACACATAGGCTTAAATGTTCTTGTTGTCAGTCTTGTTGTCGGCATTGCCCATGACATTTTTTTTATGAAAGCCATATGTAAGATTTTGTGTCAAAAATTACCCAAAGTCTTATGAGCAAAAAATGTGAAAAATTCTTACAAATGTTGGACTTACTTTAACATTTCCCATTTTAATATCAAATTAAAGTTGCTGGTTCAAAAAAAAAAGTTTATCAAAATACTGCGAGCAATGCCGCGAATTCTCTAATCCAATAGTATTTTTTTTTTTTTATAAAGCAAAATATAGAAATTGAAAATAAAATACATAAAAAGTAATCGCACTATGAATTCTTTAGCTGGCAAGTTGAATGCACTCAGGCTACCGGTAGATACAACTTTGGTTGGACAGTGCAGCGCAACTAGGTAGCAGTTAACTGAACTGGACTTGAATTGTGGCGGTAGCACAACGCACAGACGTTCCAACTTAAACTCTGACTTGACAAAAGGTAAAAGTTTTGAACATTGAAACCATATCAATTATGTGTGGCTGCATACAGAAGTATATGTGCATCTATAGTTTCAAATATTGCTGGAGAAAATTTATAATAAATCCAGCGCCAGGGACCGCTATTTTCAATAATTGAGGTCAAAAAAATCACAATGATATAAAAGACGAAATGTGATTTTAAATATACAAATGAGTTTCTTTTATCGAGAAGCGTAGATATATCGCATGATTTTGAAAATCGAACAAATCGTAAATTTGGATTTTATATATTTTTTCTGATCGAAAATAAACGTTGTTTTATAGCTTCTTTTAAATAACTTCAAGGACCCATATAGAGGCGTATAAGAGCCTTTTAGCGTATGAAGACATGTTACCCTTTTTGTTATTTTTGAAGAGACTCGGTAAAGTATCTGCCTGTGGTGGTTGAAAGACAACTTACAACGACTTAAAAAAGGATTGCATAAAAACTGTATTGATTGGAGACTATATTGTATGAGAGAATTTATATGCAAATTATAGACCCAACGCTCTATAGTCAATAAAGACGAATTATGTCTTCCTCACTTTTATCTTGATAAAGAGCCTTCAAAAAATAAAAGATGGACAATAACGTGCCCTCGTATAAAGACAAATAAGAGGCATGAGTTGGCATATCTCGTGTGTCTATTTATACTATAAATAATAAAATGTTCATAAAAACATGAGGCGGCATATATCTTCCAATTGATTTTGATATCAGCAGTATAATGTGTTAAACAGAATTGTGACGGCGTCGGTAAATCGTCAAAGATTACCCGCTGTCAAATATTATAACACACTTGATCGTATGAAATGGAAAAGAAAATCGGCGCACGACTGGAAACCTACCGGTAGAGGGTAAATTCATATGTAAGCAAAGGAGAATTTACAACAAAGTAATAAATGGTTTGCAAAAGGGACATTAGATTTTTGGTGTTATTTCACTAACAACTTTTTAGTGTTTTTTTTTTATCTATATTTTTTTTCATGAACAAAATATTAACTTAAGTTATATTAGGTATATCAAAAATCTCAAAGTAATAAAGCTCAAGTCAATTATAAGAGATAAGCTCTCAGGAAAGGTTTAGTAAAAACGCCCTTGAGTTTTCGTAAAAGTAAATGTTAATTTGACTTGCAAATAAGAAAAAAAATTATCGCAGAATTTAAAACAACTAAAAAAATTAAGAAACCAATTAATAAACAAATCAATCTCCAAATTCAGTATCCAACATCAACAAAGCAACAATCTCAATGCAACAGCGCAAACAATTTGTGTTACCCATGCACACACACACAGATATAGTTTATGGGCCAAAAAATACAATACGAAGTACTGTACGTATTTTACCAACGAAACCAATGGAGTTTCCTAAAAAAAACTTATTTCTACCTTAAATGGCTGGTACCTGAACAAGCAAGCCATCAAAAGAGAAAATCTATCTAAATGCTTAATTGTTGGGAACAAATGTCGCCAGAAATTGATAGATGTCTGCAGTAACAATTAGGACAGTAGAATTTATTTGATTTTACCCATTTATTTTCCAATATTTGGCTGACTTTACCAAATGTTCTTACACCGTACATTGGCTTAATATTAGGTATGTTCGAGCCGAAAAAAAAGTATGTATTAATAAATATTTATTTACCCGAAAAAGTGTTCGATCCGGAAAAAATGTGGTGGTTAAGTGAAGCTTTATTGGTATAAGCGTCTATGATGCTACAAAAACAGTTGAAAATAGTTCGATTCCAATATTACAAAAAAAAAAAAAAACAATTACGTACTGACACGTGAGGCCCCTTACCGCACTAGGCCCCGTTTAACTACACGAGTTTGAGGCCATAATTCCGGCTCTGATTTTAAGCCATAAGTTCTGTCAAACACTGTCATTCCGCCTAGTGGTCAGTGCCAAAATACAAAGCGAATAAAACATGGCTAGTATCTTTACAATACCTTCCTTATAGAGTCCACAGACATTGCGTCTTTTTATACTACCGTCAGTAGCTCCAGTAATTTAAGCCAAATATATATTTAGGTAGTATCATTAAGTTTTTCAGATGTGAATTTTAATAACTAGTTTTATCCCAATTGTGCCTAGCACTCAAAATAATTAGAAAATAGAAAGCACTTACCATAATTAAAAACCCAGTGCGTTAAATTTCGGACTTAAACAATTCGCGAACACCGTTGCCAACTACAATTCACGCACTCTACATTAAAATGATTTTCATAAACATTTTTTGATTATGAACCAAACAAACGTGTAAAAAATTTTGAAAAAATTATTTTCGTTTTCTAACATTGATCTACTTCTTAAGCAAATGAAAAGATTTACAATGAAACAACAACAAAACACTTCCCTTCACTTGCGCCGGCAGCTCTGCCGACGGCGCCACTCTTAAATTTTGCATTTTCTTCCAATTTCGTCGATAAACAAAAGTTATTGTACTTTACTAATAACTACAGCTTTATTATTTATTATTAAATCACACTTTTGATATATTTTGTTGACTATATTAATAAGAAATGTAAAAAAATCTAAGAACCGAACAAAGAACACTCACGTACATTGAAAAAAGAGTTGCTGAATAACGGACCACCAGTTGAAATGCGTTGCCACCTGATGAAGTGGAGTTAAGTTTGCAAGAGTTTTACAACTTAGAACACAACTGTCGAAAATGTGTGGGATGCAATTGACAAATTTTCTTTTTTGTATTGATTTGTTTTAGGGGCACTAAATTGAAATTTTTTAGTCATATATGAAGTGGAAAAAGTTAAACGCAAATACTTATTTGAGTAATCTTGAATAACTACTTTTTAGTCTTGTATTTTTTACTGAGAAGATTAATTTGGAAATGGTAAAGTTTCAGAAATTTGGTCATAAGAAGGTAGTACCGTTGCTTGTAGGATTCATAAGGCAATATCTCTTGAATTTACATTATAGTTTTAATACAAATTTGTACGTTACTATTTGACTTTTGTCGATTTTTTTTGAAATTTTTGTTGCTATTCCAAACGTTTTGAATTCGATATATTTGATTAGATTCTATGTTTTGTAAAATTTTCGGTTCATATCGTTTTTTCGATGCCAACCAATACCCTTAGGCTACGGCCACGCAATGAGCGTCAAAAATTTTGAAAAAATTATTTTCGTTTTCTAACACTGATCTACTTCTTAAGCAAATGAAAACTTTTACAATGAAACAACAACAAAGCACTTCACTCCGCTAATGGCATCTCTTTTAAATTTTACATTTTCTTTTAATTTCATCGATAAACAGAAGTTATTGTACTTTGCTAATAATTACAACTTTATTATTTATTATTAAATCACACTTTTGATATATTTTTTTGGATGTATTAATCAAAAATGTAAAAAAATCTAAAAACCGAACACAACCCACATTGAAAAAAGAGTTGCTGAATAACGGACCACCAGTTGAAATGCGTTGCCACCTGATGAAGTGGAGTTAAGTTTGCAAGAGTCTTAAAGCTTCTCCACACTGAACGCGTGCGCGTTAGCGTCCGCGTCAGCGTCCCAAAATGACGATGTATTACACAATGTTGAATCTTTCCCTTCACACTGAACGCTATTGAACACCGGCGTTATTTTTGGGACGCAGCGTTCAATTTGTACAATATTACAGAATATCGCGTTGACGCTGTGCTATCTAATAAGCAAAATGAGTGAGGAAATTGAAATTTTAATTGAAAGTGTGCGAAATATAGATTTTTATTCAACAAATCTGACGAAGATTATAAAAATTTATTAAAAAAGTCGGACGAGATTGGGAAAGAAGTCAATTATTGATTTCATGAACCCAATATCGTCTTTTCTTCTTTTTGCTTTGCAAAGCTAATACCAAAATGAGTTCTTCTTCTTCCGAGCTCATAGTCAATATCAAATAAAAAAACTCGAAACGCACTACTTTTTGCAAAGAATTAAGCGAACAGACTGAATCGCTCACACAAAAATATCGCGCCCTGTGTGAAGTATTGGACGCGGACGCTGGACGTGGACGCGGACGCTGATGCGGACGCTGATGCGGACGCTGACAAGACGCGGACGCTGACAAGACGCGGACGCGTTCAGTGTGGAAAGGCTTTAAAAGCTTCTCCACACAGAACGCGTCCGCATTATCAGCCGCGTCCCAAAATGACGTTGTATTACACAATGTTGAATCATTCTCTTCACACTGAACGCGATTGAACGCCGGTGTTATTTTTGGGACGCAGCGTTCAGCGTTCAAGTTGTACAAAATTACAGAATATCGCGTTGACGCTGTGCTATCTAATAAGCAAAATGAGTGAGGAAATTGAAATTTTAATTGAAAGTGTGCGTAAATATAGATTTTTATTCGACAAATCTGACGAAGATTATAAAAACTTATTAAAAAAGTCGGAGGCATGGAACGAGATTGGGAAAGAAGTCAATTATTGTTTTCATGAACCCAATATCGTCTTTTCTTCTTTTTGCTTTGCAAAGCTAATACCAAAAGGAGTTCTTCTTCTTCCGAGCTCATAGTCAATATCAAATAAAAAAACTCGAAACGCACTACTTTTTGCAAAGAATTAAGCGAACAGACTGAATCGCTCACACAAAAATATCGCGCCCTGTGTGAAGTATTGAACGCGGACGCTGGACGTGGACGCAGACGCTGACGCGGATGCTTTCTGTGTGGAGAAGCTTTAAGGGTATTGGTTGGCATCGGAAAAACGATATGAACCGAAAATTTTACAAACATAGAATCCAGTCAAATACATCGAATTCAAAACGTTTGGAATAGCAACAAAAATTTCAAAAAAAATCGACAAAAGTCAAATAGTAACGTACAAATTTGTATTAAAACTATAATGTAAATTCAAGAGATATTGCCTTATGAATCCTACAAGCGACGGCACTACCTTCTTATGACCAAATTTCTGAAACTTTACCATTTCCAAATTAATCTTCTCAGTAAAAAATACAAGACTAAAAAGTAGTTATTCAAGATTACTCAAATAAGTATTTGCGTTCAACTTTTTCCACTTCATATATGACTAAAAAATTTCAATTTAGTGCCCCTAAAACAAATCAATACAAAAAAGAAAATTTGTCAATTGCATCCCACACATTTTCGACAGTTGTGTTCTAAGTTGTAAAACTCTTGCAAACTTAACTCCACTTCATCAGGTGGCAATGCATTTGAACTGGTGGTCCGTTATTCAGCAACTCTTTTTTCAATGTGCGTGAGTGTTCTTTGTTCGGTTCTTAGATTTTTTTACATTTCTTATTAATATAGTCAACAAAATATATCAAAAGTGTGATTTAATAATAAATAATAAAGCTGTAGTTATTAGTAAAGTACAATAACTTTTGTTTATCGACGAAATTGGAAGAAAATGCAAAATTTAAGAGTGGCGCCGTCGGCAGAGCTGCCGGCGCAAGTGAAGTGGAGTGTTTTGTTGTTGTTTCATTGTAAATCTTCATTTGCTTCAGAAGTAGATCAGTGTTAGAAAACGAAAATAATTATTTTCAAATTTTTTTATATAATTGTTTGGTATATAATTAAAAATGTTTATGAAAATCATTTTAATGTAGAGTGCGTGAATTGCAAGTGTTCTCAAAATGCTTAAGTCCGAAATTTAACGCTCTGGGTTTTTAATTGTGGTAAGTGCTTCCTTTTTTTTTAATTATTTTAAGTGCACAATTGGGAAAGTAGGCACCAATATTTTAGTACTGCATTATAAGCGAATATTCCAAAAACTATAAAAAAACACACATCTGAACAACCTTATGATACAATCTAAATATATTTTTAGCTTAAATAACTTGAGCTTACAATCGGAAATGATTATTAAACTTATCTTTTCTTATGTGCTTTTTAATTCTAAGGGTAAATATATAATCAAAAAGTGTCGCTCGGAGCTGGTTTCGGGTAATAGCATTCAGAAGTCGTTAATAAATCTTTTATTAAAATTGCTATAAATTGGGAGTCCCTGTATTGATTTCCAAAATATGGGCGTCATAAGAAAGATAATTTAGTGGCCTTCAGCAATAAAATGCAAAGTTTTGAAATTGAATCAATAATGGGTAATTTTTCTGTAGAAAATTTGGTAAAATAACTATAATTGGAATATGACTTACAAAATATCTGTAGGATCGTCAGAAATGTTGGGCTCAACCTCTGTATATAGAGCTTTTATTTGGCGATTTAAGCAAAATTTAATGTAGCTTTTATTTTTATTATTTTATTTAATTTTTTTTTTTTTAATGGAAGAAGGCGCAATCTTCCTGTGTGCTACTTTTGTTTGAGTAATGCACGTTGAAGTTTCTACTCCCGATGCAACATAGCAGTAACTTTTTGTAATTTGCAGTGTTTGCGTTCTGAAAATAATAGCAAAAGTTGAAATACTGCATTGTACAGTGGGGTGAATTACGGTGTTTACAGTTTTTTACAATTTAAAATAATAGCGCAAATATTCAATATTACTGCGCAAATGAACTATCACAAAATAAACTTTTAAAATTTTGTCTATCCTGAGAGTTGAAGTTGAATCCTTAATTTTCACACGCATCCACAGCTATCACAGCTGGCATGAACTATGAAAGCCATATGTAAGATTTTGTGTCAAAAATTACCCAAAGTCTTATGAGCAAAAAATGTGAAAAATTCTTACAAATGTTGGACTTACTTTAACATTTCCCATTTTAATATCAAATTAAAGTTGCTGGTTCAAAAAAAAAAGTTTATCAAAATACTGCGAGAAATGCCGCGAATTCTCTAATCCAGTAGTATATTTTTTTTTATAAAGCAAAATATAGAAATTGAAAATAAAATACATAAAAAGTAATCGCACTATGAATTCTTTAGCTGGCAAGTTGAATGCACTCAGGCTACCGGTAGATACAACTTTGGTTGGACAGTGCAGCGCAACTAGGTAGCAGTTAACTGAACTGGACTTGAATTGTGGCGGTAGCACAACGCACAGACGTTCCAACTTAAACTCTGACTTGACAAAAGGTAAAAGTTTTGAACATTGAAACCATATCAATTATGTGTGGCTGCATACAGAAGTATATGTGCATCTATAGTTTCAAATATTGCTGGAGAAAATTTATAATAAATCCAGCGCCAGGGACCGCTATTTTCAATAATTGAGGTCAAAAAAATCACAATGATATAAAAGACGAAATGTGATTTTAAATATACAAATGAGTTTCTTTTATCGAGAAGCGTAGATATATCGCATGATTTTGAAAATCGAACAAATCGTAAATTTGGATTTTATATATTTTTTCTGATCGAAAATAAACGTTATTTTCGATTTCAATTTTTTTCGATCCAAAATTATAGTAATTTTAGATTTTGATTTTTTCTTCGATCAGAAATCCTTGTATATATCTTTCTATTGGATTTTAATTTTCTCGATCAATAATAATCGTTATTTTCGATTTCTATTTTTTTTAGATCCAAAATAATCGTTATTTTAGATGTGTAACTTTTTCAATCACAAATAATCGTAAGGTTAGATTTTTATTTTTTTTTTTGGTCATAAATAATCGTTATTTTGGATTTGTTTTTTTTCGATCCAAAGTACTGCGACTATTTTTGATCTGAAAACATAAGATTTCGAGATTTTGATAGAAAAAAATAAAAATCCATTTATAACGATTAGGCAGTGATTTCTATCATAAAATTCATAAACGTCACGATGGCTGCTCTGAGCTATTTAGTGCCGATATAATGACGAATTTGATGCAGTTTTTTTTTTCAACGAAAGATTGTAAGCAGTCCACATAAAAGAATTAATTGGGTTTCTTTGAAAGTGTTGCTTTCAATGGCACTAAAAAGGTCTTTCCTGTATATAAATGTGAATTTAAAAAAAAAATCTGTCTGCTGCCGAAATTTTAACTTCTGAGCACAGATATTTCTGGGAAAAGCTCGCTACACAAAACTTTTACACATTTTCTAAAAATTTCCAGAATTTAGTTTGGAATGTGGCTGTATTTGTTTGTTTCCTTTAATTTTATTTAATCATTAAAATAGAATGAGAACCTTAAGAAATATCATAAAGAACATAATAATATTATTATTAAAAAAAAAAAAGTTTTTCACAACTCAGGTCTTGATTTGAGGCGACTGTGCGTGCAACTGTAAAACGATGTTAGTCAAGTGAATTTGGAACAATAAGGTACTGGTAACCGAGTGTTTGGACATCAATTAAACTACACATAGCAGTTTTTTGTATACAGTGTATAGATTAAGTATTGCATTGCAACCTTTAAAAGGAATTTTAAAATCCTATCATATCACACAAACATATGTAAATATAACAGTTACTGTTGCCATGGCTTTACTTTCTTTTAAGATATGACTACTCTTGTCGAGAAGAGTGCGCCAAGCTCACACATAAGTTGCACTTGTCGTTATGACAAACGTTATATAGTTAATTCTTATTTCCATATCTTATATCGTTTTAGTTATAGCTTAAGTGAAAAATTCGCCAAATAATGAGTTTGACTTTTTCGACCTGCATCGACTTTTTCGATGTTTTACGATACATTTCAACTTTTATCGTTTGCTTTCGATGCTCTTCGACTTTATGAATGAATTTCGACTTTTTTTTCAATATATTTCGATGCACTTCGGCTCATATGTTTGACCTTTTCGATATTATATAATAATTTTTTTTAGCTTTTGACAACAATTGGATTTTTTTTTTCGATGTTTTTGACATTTTTTCATATTTTTCGATACTTTCAACTCTCACCGACTTTTTGCATGTTAGCCGACACTGATCGATTTTTTTTATGTTCTTCGACTATATCCATTTTTTATCAAGTTTTTGGTATTATTCTATACATATCGTAACACTCCTACTTTTTCGATACAGTTCAATACTTGTTGACTCAGCTTTTTTGATGATTCTCTATACTATTTGATAATAAACTAATTTTATCGGCTCATATTGACTTATACTTAAGTTTTGGATCAAGTTTTACTTCTGATGTGTGCACGTATCGCACACTTTCTGTTTTTGTTTGTAGGAAAAGAAATGCCTTAAAAAATAGTAGAGTAGTGATATGTTGGTTAAGAGCTGAGCAAAACTTTACTTTAAATCGGCACAAAAAGAATGCAGCTAAAAAGTTGTTGTGGCACGAGTAACATTTTATTTCTTATTTTTTTTCATTTTTTTTTTTTTTTTGTTAACTATTGACACATTTTAAAGGTTTTCCATTCTATGTTGTTGGTGTTGTTGTCACTAAACTGGGTGTGGTTGAGAGCATGATCTGTGTTCTTTGAATCTATTTTTTTTTTGTAGTGCTTGTCAAAAAATTTTCTTAGTTTATTCGAAGGATTGTTTTTTTTTCATAAGACTCTTGGCAATTTCATTTAAGCCGATATTAGCCACTTACACCCAAAATTTCCGTCTCTATAGAAGTTTTTTCTGTAAATAATTGTTGCTAGTAAAGGGTGTTTTTTTTAGAGGTATAGAGCTTCAAAGTGAAATAAAACACGAGAAAATCGTTTTAATGTCCATCAATTTGGCTTTATTGGAAGGATAATTTTATGCCATTAATGTTTAAATATGATTTCGGGCATGTGGCCGCCGCGGCTGGCTCGAATAAAGCCAATTCTACAGGTCCAATTTAGAACCACTTTTTCGAGCATATGGGGCCGTATGTCGGCAATAACGCCACGAATGTTGGCTTCCAAGTCCCCTAACGTTTCTGGTTTGTTGGCGTAGACGAGCGACTTCACATATCCCCAAAGAAAATAATCCAATGGTGTCAAATCACACGATCTTGGTGGCCAATTGACAGGTCCATTCCGCGAAATTATGCGCTCATCGAATGTTTCCTTCAATAAATCGATTGTGACGTGCGCTGTGTGACATGTAGCGCCGTCTTGTTGGAACCACAACTCATCCACATTCATGCCATCCAATTCGGGAACAAAATAGTCGGTTATCATGGCTCTATACCGGTCTCCATTAACGGTAACTGACTCTCCAGCATTATTTCGGAAGAAGTATGGCCCAATGACTCCACCAGCCCATAGAGCACACCAAACAGTCAGTTTTTGTGGATGTAATGGCGTCTCAAGGGTCTCATGTGGATTCTCTTCACTCCAAATGCGGCAATTTTGCTTGTTGACGTAGCCATTCAACCAAAAATGAGCCTCATCACTGAACAAAATTTTGCGATGAAAATCAGCATCGAGATCAATCTCATTTTCGGCCCATACACCAAAATCACGACGCATTGCATGGTCTCGCGGCTTTAATTCTTGCACAAGCTGGATCTTGTAAGGTCGCAAGCCAAGATCTTTGCGCAAAATCTTCCATAAAGTTGATGGACAAAGCTCCAATTGCTGTGCACGGTGGCGAATCGATTCATTCGGGTCCTCTTCAACATTTTGCTCTACAGCGGCAATTGTTTCTTCGGTGCGCACTGTTCGACGTCTCTGCGGATGCGTATTATCACATAGAGTAAACGTAGTGCGAAAACGATCCATGGTTAACCGAATTAATTGCTCTGATGGACGATTATGTCGACCATAAAATGGACGGAGCTTGCGGTAAACTTCGCGAACTGAACCATTATTTTCGAAATAAATTTGCACGATTTGCAAGCGTTGTTCTTTTGTCAACCTGTTCATGATGAAATGGCAAACCAAACTGAACATAAATGACATTAGAGTTTGACCATAAAATGCCAGTTTTATCTCTATTCGAAAAACAAACCTCTAAAAAAAACACCCTTTACATTTAGTCTTACATTGTAAAATTAACATTTTTAGCGCTTTAACCCTAGAAAGATAAGCCTCGTAAATTTGACGTGTTCAATTTTATTTTTATTTTGTTACATGCAAATGCGTTGTGTTCAAAGGCGTCACTTCACCAAGTCTTGGGGGGGGGGGAGTCGAGAATTATAATGCCACCACTATTGGATGGGTTTATTGAATTAATGTATTGAAATATATCTAGTATCAAATCATTAGGGGGGGGGGGCAATGCCCTCCCCAGCCCTACTGACTAATCTTATGTGCCATGAAAATTCAAACAAAGGCGTTTGCACATATTTTTTTCTCTTAATCTGTAGACGTAATTTCTACGAACTTAACCTTTAATGTAACTTTTTTATAATAATAATTCATATCAGTTTCAAACCAATATGGAGCGTGATCGCAGGAAGACTTAATCTATATACTTATATCATACAAAGAGATCCCAAACGAAATGGAAAAGCTTTTTGCGAAAGACTATCAAAATGATAAAAATGACCAAAGTCATGAAAGGGAAGATGATTGATGTCTATGTTGAAATTGAACCATCTGAATCGGAGTATGTCCACTTTACTTGTTTCAGAGGATGTTAAGAATGGCTACACTGAGAAAACGATTTGTTTGAATATAACAAACGTATATTTCATATAGAGCAATTAAATATTTGATTGAGTCAAATACAAAAAGCTTCAACCAACATTTAACACTATTTGATCCAAATGCAATATGTTTGACTCAAACAAATATTTGATTGCTCTATATGAAATATACGTTTGTTTTGCCATATTCAAACAAATCGTTTTCTCAGTGTAGTACTGATGCGTATGTATTTTATTGTGACAATGAAATTAAATCTGCCGGAAAACCTATGACCAGAAGAAGTTTTATGTTGGGGTCACATAAGTCACAGCTGGAGCCGTTGTCATTAAAGCGTTCGCATGTCAATTTGCGCTTCTCGATTCGTTCCCATAATCCAAATATTTTACCGCCGCCAGTAGATGTTGAAGGAAATATTTGGAGGAATATCTGGACCTTCGAAACGATGCACCTGTTGCTTATGTCCTTCAAAAAAACGACGCATGACAACACACTTTTGTAACCACTGTCAGGCGCCATATAGCGCTGAACATCGTTCTAGACTTTGCAGCAAATGCACTAAAAATGACTAAAATTTTTTTAATTATTCTTCTAAACACAATTTCTGATAAAAATTCTGTGTAGCTTGAATATAAAAAACTTAAGTGTTTGTCAATTTTTACATGAAAATCATAACTCGTAAAATTTGCGAAGCTTAGCCTTAGCTTTACTCCTAAGAGGTTTCTTTTTAGGGTTATGAAACTTTGTCGAAGAAAGCACATACTTTTAGTGCAGTGGAAAAAAATCTTTTTCGAATTTTCCGGCGGTATGCTGCACTTAAAATATATGCATCTTCGACAAAGTTTTTTAAATTCATTCTTTGAGCCAGGCCGGCAAATATTTTAGCCGCCCTAATGTTTGTATATTTAATGTTGTAAAAGTCAAAAAATATATTACCAATTATCAGATAAAATTGATCCATCTGTTGTCTTGCCAATTTGTAAATTTACATGAATATCGGTGTTTCGGCTAGTGGAGAATGTAGCCGTCATACTATGAAGATAATGTCCAACAAATTTTGAGCCTAACCACTCATATCAATGGACATAACTCACGTGGATCTTATGACCACTTCAGTTTTGCTTGCAAATGCAAGATAAATTTCATAGCTTGTCTAAAAATTTATTTATATTTGTGAACCACAGGCAACAAATTAAAAATATTCGTTGATTACTTCGAAAACGGTACACGTCATCTATGAACTTGGCCTTGAAAAACATTATTTTTGTCGTTATTCTGAGCAACTGAATATATATCCATATTTGAGTCGGATCTCCTTCATATTTTTTTTTGAGCTAGAAAATCGGCTCAGACAATAGTGTGTCCAACACTGGTTTCGGTAGCCAAAGTAATTTTACATAAAAGTTGGTGGAGAATGAGATTTCCAAGCTATTCTCTAAAGAATAAAATCCAAGGACTTTTTTGTTAAAAATGCTTGAATTTTATAATATAAAAATATAAGATCATATGCTATAAAAAAAAAAATGTTATATTGAAAATATTTTGGGATAAATTATTTGAATTAAGAAAAAAAAAATATCTCAAAAATTTTATTAAATTTTTTATAGTTTTTTTATAAAGTCCAAGTATTTCTAAACAAAAATGGTTGCTCAATTTTTTATCCCACCTTCTATAGTTTTTTAGAAATTAATTTTCAAAAATGCTCAAAATGGGGAAAAAAAACCAAATTTGTATTAAGAATGACCGATATATATGGTACGTTTCACGTCAAGCAGATCACTTACCTACACAAAATTTTTTTTTTGTTTTGGAGATCACTGATCAGGATTCCGAGTCAAGATTTTTAAAATTGAAGATCGTGGACCCAATATAGTAGATCGGGCTGTTGAGTTTCCGCCATATTGGGTCCACATCTTGAATCTTTAAAGTCTGACCATGTTGGACTTGATGGACTTGATCATGTTGGATTTGGCACATTGCGACTTTCGATTTTTTTTCGAGTTTTTCTAGATTTTTCGGACTCAATAGCATATGCTGACATTTTTCTTCATTTTCAAAATTTTTCCGCTCGAAGTTTGTTTTCAGTTCACTTGAAAGTGGCGGCTTCTACAACTCCCTAACAAAGTGTGGGCAATATGAGATGGGGCTGAAATGATTTGGGTTCGAGAACTTTGAAAATTAAGCTTTTAGTCTGGCTGAGAAAGGCCTTCTCTTTTTTATATATTTAGCTATGTAGCTTTGCAGCAGGTGTTTATTATTTGTACAGTTAATTAAAGAGTAAGTGGTTTTTGTCAGTAGTTGTCGTTATTTCGATCGCAGTTTTTCAAACTGGTTTTTTTTTTTCACTGTGCTGCAGAAAATGTTGGCGGATTCCACGTTTCCTTCTTTTGTTAAGGTTTTAATTTGCGAGCTGGTCAGTTTGCTGTTTCGCCAAGCACAGTCAGCATGTGGCAGGTAGCATGTTGGTATGAACATGTCGTAACTCTTGATAAAACCTAAAAGAAAAATCTGGTTCAGTGTCTGTACACGTAGAGACAAAAATAAAAATTCGTTAAGAAACAAAACTAGAAACTACCATTGATATTATTCCATATGACTTAAGTAATCGATCAGTCTCTTTAATTATTGTGGTAAGTAGTTAAAGATTTATTCCAAGCAAGGTTTTAAAATCAAAACCCTAGCGAAATGATCCCAAGGATAAAGTTCGATCTTAGTTTTTGAGTTTTTCTCATTATTACTTGAAATTGGTATTATCGAAATATTTCAGCTACAATAATAACGAAGCAAAGTTATTACAAACACACGCCACACGCATTCACGCAAGCGTTTTAGCCATTGGCTGCGCTGTTATCATGTGTTACTAACCATTTATGTCCGTCTTATAGCTTTGGACGATTGGATTGGACAACTGGAGCGTAATGTTTTTTTTATGTGCACGAGTTTGGGACGGTATGTGTCTGAATTACAAATTTAAATGAAAAATGTGATGGCCTATTGCTGATGCAGAGCCACTATCGCTGTACTCCGTTTAAGGTGAAATTCATAAATTTATGACATGCTTCCCAGTGCCGGATTTACATAAGGGCACTACGGGCACGTGCCCCTGGGCCCCCACCAATAAAGGCCCCCACCAATATAAAAACTAGTAAAGGTGTTACCTTCGGCCAGGCCGAAAGTCACATACCCTACACTGTATTGAAAGTGCTTTTTAAATAGATGTTGAAAAAATGTTGAAGAGGTTGAATAAGTCGAAAATAATGTAAAAGGTTCAAAAATGTTGAAAAGTGTTGGAAAAAACTGAAAATGCTGAAAATATATAAAAACCATTGAAAAAAGTTGAAAGAAATTGAATAAGTCGAAAAATATGAAAAATGCTGAAAAATTAATAAAAGAGTCGAAGAAAATGTCGAATGAAATTGAATGGGAACAGGTGAAAGGTTGAAAATGTCGAAAAAATAAGGAAAATGTTGAAAAAAATAGAATAGAAATGTAAAACACGAAAAATGTCACGCCCAATTCTCCAATTCCGCCCACTTTTGCTTCAATAAAAGATATTCGTGATTGACATGCACAAACAAAATTTTAGCACAATAGCTTGTATAGTTTGCGATATGTGCCGTAATTATTTTTAAAATTTAGGGTGGTGACACACCCATTGGTACAATACAGTCCGATTTTGATCCAAAAATAGCCTTCCATAAACAAACCTCTTACACCAAATTTCAGTATGATTGCTTATATATTTCGATTGTTATGCCACTTAAGGTATTTTATTTGTATGGGGGTTGCCACGCCCACTGTTGCTATTTAGCCAGCTTTTAATTCATATGTACCTAATATCCAGTAAACCACTTACATCAAATTTCAGATCAATTGCTCCAATAGTTCACTTAAAATAACACTTATAACTTTATGTTAATGAGGGAGGTGCCACGCCCACTGATGCAATCTTGTCATGTTTCATTTGATTTCAAAGCTTATAGTAACCGACACCTCCACTTAAAATTTTATGAAGATTACTCTCATAGCACACTATCTATAGCATTAAACATATTTCGCTTATATCGGAGGTGCCACACCCACCGGCGCAATTGTGCCAAAATTTTGCAAGAAGACACCTTTTAGCAAGCGTATCCGCCATCTTAAATTTCATAACGATTGCGTTGTTAGTTCTCTTTTTATAACGTTTGTAAATATAGTAGGCTATGCAACGCCCTTAAAATAAATTTTTCAGTTTATTGACGCGGCTTGTATTGTTGACTACTTTCAGTGGTATTATCCCTAAAATTTTAATGAAAATCGTATGTGCCAATTTGGAAATCCAATTTTTTAATTGTTAAGAAATGCCACGCCCACTTTAACAATTCCGCCCACTTTTACAATTCCGCCCACTCTATGCGCAATTCAAAATTCGCAAGATCTGTATCCGTGTACCAAATTTCATCACAACATGGCGTCATAAAACTTAAAATTTAGGGCTGTGCCACGCCTCTTTAAGAGCCTTTGCAATCTTAAGACCTAGCCTAATCTTAATGTTGTTCTCATATTCACCAAATCATCAATTTTGATCAAAATCGCAGCAACTTTTTTTCAAAATGGACTTGGGTATTTTTACATAGAGTATAGGCGGAAGGCGTGGTTGTGAACCGATTTCATCCATTTTTATATGCTATCAGCTTGCAAGAAGATGTGAGCTGTGTGCCAAATTTCATTGAATTAGCTTGCTTAGTTTTTGCGTAAACCTGATTTCCACAGACAGACAGACAGACAGACAGACAGACAGACAGACAGACAGACAGACAGACAGACAGACAGACAGACAGACAGACAGACAGACAGACAGACAGTGAGACAGACAGACGGACACAGCTATATCGACTCAGGTGGTGACGCTGATCAAGAATATATATATATACTTTTCTATACCTGCCACGCCCTCTTCTATGCGTTACAAACGGAATGAGAAAGTGAATATACCCTCCGTGTAGGGTATAATAACGAGCGAGCGTTAGCGAGCGAGGTACTGTATGACGCTAGTAAAAATAATTTATTGAAGGAATGACTCAGGCTGCGAATGAAAGAAAAGTCCCAGGGTACGAAGTAACCGAATCAATTATAAATAACCGAATCGACCCAGCAGGTACAATTTTTTAAATAATTAAAATTTCTATAATTTTTGGTTTCGTTTTTTCAGTCCAGATAGGCCTCCACCACTCTTGTAAATCCGGCAGTGATGCTTCCCTTAAAACAAGTTCATTAAATTCCATGATGAAAATATCTGTATATCGATTGAAATAAATACAAGTTTTTCAATCTAATGATTAGGTACAATTACTTTAAGTTGAAACAAATGCATTGCCTTGTAGTAATCAGATTACTTAACTTAACTGCATGGAACTAAGCTGAGCTGAACTGAACGGAACTGAACGGAACTGAACTGAACTGAACTGAACTGAACTGAACTGAACTGAACTGAACTGAACTGAACTTTACTTTATTTCTCTTTTACTTTATTTGGGTGATATAATCCCCCACTCTATGATGCTGCTTCGCGGTCATAAGACACTTCATTTCGCAAACATTATGGTATAATTTTTGGTCTTTTAAGAAACGGTAAGAAACGCACAAAAACAACCCACCCAAAAAAGAATGGAATATAAGAACAGCATCCAAAAAACCAACTTTCTACCCAAGCACGATGTCTTCATACAAATGTACATATGTACGAGTACATACTTATAATATTTGAGAGCTGGCCCTAATAACTGCGATTTAAATAAAATTAAAGCTTCATGATACCATTAGGTACAAGAAACTGTCGCTATTGTTGTTGCCATTGTACATACGACCTTGTTATTGTGTTGCCGCCCTTGCCACATTGAAAAGTTCAAGCACCATAAGTACAGTGGTGCAAAATGAATAATGATCAGTACATTTTGTGTTTAAATAAAATTAAAGTTTCGTGGAAGCATGATACCACTGGATAAGCAGAAACAGTGGTACAAAATGCATAATGTTCTGTACAGTTTGTGTAAAATATCGATATAATTATTAGGCCAAAAATAAAGTATCAGTAAGCAGCAAATCATACGATGGTATCAGTTCCCTCTTCACAATCTCCATCAGTGACCCTTAGTTGATAGGTACAGTGATGAGCAGGCAAGTTAATATCAAATTATCTTTGGAATGAATGAGGTGACCATAGAAATGATCAAAACAAAGCCAAAATATGCTAGAGTTCATCCGAATGGCAAATTGCAATATATTTGGCAGGTCATCACAGCATCAAGTGAGGGTCACTCATGAAAGCTTTCTAGTGTGAAATGAAACTCTGATCTTACTTGTTTTTTGCTAACGTTGCATTTAAGGTCTTTTTAGTTTTGCTACTGGTTATTGCATTATGCAAGGCTGAGTCTTAAAAAGCTGACATTCGTGTTCGTATTTGCTACTCCATTTAGGCCTCCACAAAACTCATCCAACATACAAGATCAGTAGCGAATGTCTTCTTCTTCTACATTTTGTAATTGAACACTCGAAAGTTGTGGGGCAGAGTGCTTTTGGTAACCAAGTCTTACAGTCGTACAGAAGAGCTGACTTCACGTTTGACGCAAAGACTTTGAGCTTCCTTGTCGTTGGCACATACGAAGACTGCCAGACATTATGAAGCTTTCAATTTGTTGATGACAGCGTGCATGTCCCAAGAAAAGAGAAGTTATCCACTACTTCTATGTTAGATTTGTCTGTCATGAAGCTTTTGCTGGCACAGGTTGCTCGTAGGCTCGGAAGAATACCTTTCCTAGATGTAGAGTAGTCAAAACCAGAAAGTTTTGTCATTTTTTTCATGTCCCATGGCTGTCATGTTCGTTATGTTTTCACTCTTTCATTTGTAGAGCGTTTTAAACAATTTTGCTCCACTTTGGGTTCAGGTATATGGCAATAATAATAAAAATAAAGTGAATAATAATAAAATGAAGTTTTAAGCTAATCGTTTGAGAGAATTTTAGCTGCTGTGGGTGTTTTTTTTTTTTGACTTTCGCTTCCCCCAATAATCACCGTTGCTGCAATATTTTTTCCAATTTAGCGGTGAATTTAATAGGATGAGGGAGCATTGTTTGCCATCTCTGGCCACATAAATAACAAACGATACAGAATGCAATTTTATAGTTCGCTGGCAGCGTGGGGTGCCAGGAAGTAGGAAGGAAGTAGAAAATTAAAATGTGCCAGGTGTCTATCTACATAATTGATGGATGTGGTCCTATAAGATTTTACTAAATGGTTACGTACTGCAGGATATATTCTCGTGAAAATCGTTATAATAATAATGATGTTCAGATACTACAGCTTTTAGGCTATTCAGCTATCTAGTAAAAAGCTATATTATATAAATGAAACGATGTAATAAGTTCTATGTAAATTTTGTTTTTGCATCCTCCGGCTTGATCAAATATCAAAAAATTTGTTCACATTTATTAAGGAAAATATGAATTTAAAGCTTAAACCTGCTTCTCCGCATCTCCTGGGACCTCCATGTACCACTGAACTCTTAGCAGATTTCTGGCCAATCGCTTAGGGTATTAATAAGGCACTTTTTTTCATTTGCAAATTTTTCGCTTTTGAATGTGATTTCCGATAAATGTGCCCTTTTAGTTGTAGACCATGGTACATGTTTACTATTACAAAAACTTATTAGGCCATAGAGCTTTCGGTACTTTGCGTAATTTCGTCCACTCAGAACTTTGTTCAGAATTTTATTTTTCAAAATGAATCCTTCAAATTTAATCTATTCTCTATTCTATCTATTGTCATAAAATTAAGGCTCCCTAGCTCAAACCCATAAGCGGCGCGTACAGCGTTTGTGTCTGATTTCATTGAAATTTTGCGATAATATCGACCTACAAAAACGCAGAAAAAATCTGCCTTAGGTGCGGCTTAAGTGTTTTTGTTGTATGGAAGGTGCCACCCACCGTTGTCAAACCAGCGGTGCGATAGCAAAATAAGGGTATCACTTTTGATTTATTTAAGACTCCAAAACTTTATACATGTGGGGACATAAAGTGTTGCCACCCCGGGCCTCCGAAAGTGTTGCTACGTCGCTGGCTATCACACACACACACATACAAATATATTATACATATTTTTGCCATTATGTATATCCCAACACTTCGTTTGGTCTTTTTTTTTTTAAATTAAGTTATTCTTGATTTTTCTTTTCATGATTGGATATGGGGGGTGGATGAATCTGAGTGCTTTTATGGTGCGTTGTATGGCCTTTTTTATGTGAAATCACAATTGCGTGAAATATGGTTTCATCTGCTTACTATCTTGGTATGAGATTTACAAACATATTGCAATGTACATGCATACATACATATGCTGGTACATATGTATACTCATAATACCTACAATATGACAGTCAAAAAGAATTGCATTATATTTTGGTTTAAAGTGAGACAGTGCTATTTTGTAGGTTGATTCTGAGGATACTTTACATTTTGATAAATTACAGCAGACAGACAAAATGTACGATATTATTAAAGATAAGTTTTGAGCAGGATGCCTCTAGGAAACGTAAGCATTCCACTAGAAATTTAAAAACTTTCTCAGATTGTTGGAAATACTTCCATTCGTAATGCGAGAAAATATTCCTTTTGTTCAGTTCTTAGAATATAAAGGGTGTTTTTTTTTGAGGTTTGTTTTTCGAATAGAGATAAAACTGGCATTTTATGGTCAAATCTGGCAAATCTAATGTCATTTATGTTCAGTTTGGTTTGCCATTTCATCATGAACAGGTTGACAAAAGAACAACGCTTGCAAATCGTGCAAATTTATTTCGAAAATAATGGTTCAGTTCGCGAAGTTTACCGCAAGCTCCGTCCATTTTATGGTCGACATAATCGTCCATCAGAGCAATTAATTCGGTTAACCATGGATCGTTTTCGCACTACGTTTACTCTATGTGATAATACGCATCCGCAGAGACGTCGAACAGTGCGCACCGAAGAAACAATTGCCGCTGTAGAGCAAAATGTTGAAGAGGACCCGAATGAATCGATTCGCCACCGTGCACAGCAATTGGAGCTTTGTCCATCAACTTTATGGAAGATTTTGCGCAAAGATCTTGGCTTGCGACCTTACAAGATCCAGCTTGTGCAAGAATTAAAGCCGCGAGACCATGCAATGCGTCGTGCTTTTGGTGTATGGGCCGAAAATGAGATTGATCTCGATGCTGATTTTCATCGCAAAATTTTGTTCAGTGATGAGGCTTATTTTTGGTTGAATGGCTACGTCAACAAACAAAATTGCCGCATTTGGAGTGAAGAGAATCCACATGAGACCCTTGAGACGCCATTACATCCACAAAAACTGACTGTTTGGTGTGCTCTATGGGATGGTGGAGTCATTGGGCCATACTTCTTCCGAAATAATGCTGGAGAGTCAGTTACCGTTAATGGAGACCGGTATAGAGCCATGATAACCGACTATTTTGTTCCCGAATTGGATGGCATGAATGTGGATGAGTTGTGGTTCCAACAAGACGGCGCTACATGCCACACAGCGCACGTCACAATCGATTTATTGAAGGAAACATTCGATGAGCGCATAATTTCGCGGAATGGACCTGTCAATTGGCCACCAAGATCGTGTGATTTGACACCATTGGATTATTTTCTTTGGGGATATGTGAAGTCGCTCGTCTACGCCAACAAACCAGAAACGTTAGGGGACTTGGAAGCCAACTTTCGTGGCGTTATTGCCGACATACGGCACCATATGCTCGAAAAAGTGGTTCAAAATTGGACCTGTAGAATTGGCTTTATTCGAGCCAGCCGCGGCGGCCACATGCCCGAAATCATATTTAAACATTAATGGCATAAAATTATCCTTCCAATAAAGCCAAATTGATGGACATTAAAACGATTTTCTTGTGTTTTATTTCAATTCGAAGCTCTATACCTCTAAAAAAAACACCCTTTATGTTCATGCAACGAAGCAATTTTACACGCTGTTTCCGCTTGCTGCTTTAAAAATGTGCTGCTACATAAAAAATTAGCAAAAAAAAATTATCTTAACACTTAACTGTCAAAAGTGATGAATGGGATGCCTTCCAATTGGTGGCATTCATTATTTTCCTTGTGAGATTATGCATGGGCATTTTTTTTATCAAAACGTTAGGAGCTGAATTTTGAGGTGTCAAAACTTTCTGAAAATTTAAATGAGTTGAAATATTTGATAAATCAAAAATACCGAAATTAGAATTTTGGCCTATTTTCAAGTTAAACTCATAGTTTAACCATAGAAGCGGGAAGCTGAGAAACATTTTTTTAAGTACTAATCATTGCTAACATATTATGTTTTACTTCTGAACTGGATATTCGAAATGATATATTGTACATCGCCAACTAGTTCAAGAAAAATTAATCATTGAAAAGTATGGAAGAAGTCGACATATGCAAGTTAAGAAATGTCGAAAAATGTTGAAATAAAACTTAAAACGTTGAAAACTATTAAATGAGTCAAAAAACGTTGGAAAATGTCGAACCATCTACTTCTCTATGAGAGATGCAAATCTTAAAAGCTCTTATACGAGACCACATGATTACTAATATTTTATATTCTATTAAATCCACTTACATATTATAACAATTTTTTCAACATTTTTCGACTCATTAAACATTTTTCAACGTTTTATTTCAACATTTTTCGACACTTCTTAACTCACATATGTTGACTTCCATCATATTTTCCAAGTCTTTTCGAATTTTTCGACATTTTTAATATATTTCATACTAAAATAACAAAACATCAATATGTTCATATGTTCACACACAGTGCTCGC
The DNA here is from genome assembly GCA_963680825.1 of Meiosimyza decipiens. NCBI lineage: Eukaryota > Metazoa > Arthropoda > Insecta > Diptera > Lauxaniidae > Meiosimyza > Meiosimyza decipiens. The sequence goes on along the minus strand of OY804262.1, from coordinate 10,803,105 downwards.
GCTCACCATCTTCTTTCATTTGACATTTTTAATTATATTACTTCTGATGTCTATTTTTTTTTTTTGTAATTGTAACAAATAACTTTCAGCCATCGCTCTACGCACTACGAACGAACTCAAAACTCAACA